>MNCI01000572.1:0-41030 GCA_015680685.1 Gnetum montanum | reverse complement strand
CAACACAATCGTTACATTTCTCACAACTGCACGCCGCAACAGCACACACACATACTCACATTAACTATTGAGTTTATTTGGAGGTATCTGGGCCTTGGTGTTGCCAGAGACCAGCAGGCACCTAAATCCTGTTCGAGGACACTCGTTGGCGGTCGCGTCCCAAACGGTCGCCAACAGTAGGCACCATGGTGGTGGTGGTGGTGGTCCACCTTCCTTTTCATTCTCTTCATCTGATTCTGAACATTTCTCTTAATTTGTTGGTTCTCATAAAAGATGTTGTAGAAATAATAATGATGAAGGTTATCAACAAGGCAACAATGACCATAGAGTCCACTAAGAACGTAGGGGTGGCAAGACCCTTCATTAGCCCCATTGACGTAATGATGATGATGAATCCTTATTGGTGACTCAAAGCATTCTTAACATTGTGGAGGTAGTCAAGATCCCAACTAGGCATGTGAAAGATAGTCAGATTAAGTGCCTAGACATAAATAATATTCCAAGATTTTAGGGGGATACAACTCTGATCTACAGACACATTCACAAGCTTTTCATGATGTCTGTTCCTTGCAAAACATTGAAAATAATTAGTAGAAACTTAAGCACTTCCCTAGGACAGTCATCAAAAAAGCTAAAAGTTGGTACTAATCTTTAGAGCTATAATTCATTTATAGATGGAGTATAATGCTTAAACGCTTTAATAACAAATATATACATACTCTAGAGTGTCCAACATGAGAAGGAAAATCCAAGGCTAGAAATAGGAAATACATGAACCCTTGGATTCCACCATGGGTAGATATTATTCTCTCTTACACTAATGCCCTAGCCATGGTCATTCTCAGAGAGGAACAACTCTACCACATCATATATGGGCTCAGAGTAGAAACTAGAAGAACTCTTGGGTTCTATGCCCAAGGGAGAATATCCAAACTAAGAGCTCATCAAATACAAAGGCTAATAGAGTAGGTAGCAAAAGAATAAGGTGAGTTGTAAAAAAGGGAAAGTGCAAAAGAGTATAATAGGGATCCTTCCATAAGGAAAATGGAGGTATGATTTTGTGAAGAGGATGATGCATCACTTGACAAGGTGGTAAATAGAAAAACCTTGTCCATCTAAAAATCTATTTCTCATATTTTAGCAAAGGTTGATGAATTATGGGACTCTTTGAATGAAAATTTCCAAACTGCTATGAAGATTACTGAAGCATCCAAAGAACAAAATAGTGACCATGACTATAGGAGGTGGAAGGTAGTTGAACATGCCTACTAGAGGGATAAGGGCAAAGATGCTGCAGTAGAAGAAGTTATGGAATCTAACTCTAATCTTGATACTAGTTGTGACATTTGTCAATATGAACATCCAAAGGGATGTTGTCCTATGGTGTCACACTTACAAGAGTCTAGGATGTACACATTAAATCCTCGACTAGCACGTAAGTAAGCACCTAGACAATTACCTTATCCTCAAGGTAATCCAAGGTAATTCCACCAGCAATAACAACCTTATTACCCAAGTGGAGCTCCACCACAATCATATGAGCAATACCATTAGTGGCACCACCCACAATCATGTGGAATGCCATTGCCAAGGTAGTAGTACTTGTATAGGCAATCAAATCCATACAGGTACTATGTTCAGTAACCTATTTTTCCACAAAGCTCTACAAGCCATGCCTCATTCTAGCATCAGTATTACCCTCTAGAGTACCATCAAACTCATTCATCATCTACTTGAGGGAAGCACCCATACTCATACCACCCTTCACATCCATCTACATACATCCCTCCATCCTCTACCTAGTTACCTCCTGCTTCATCCATGCAAGGTGAAATTTTTCCATAGCTATAGCAATGAAATGCTACGAGGGCTATGAATTTACAACTAGCCTTCTAGCCAAGTGGTTTGGACAATCGCTCTAGGAAATGACCATTTTTTCAACCCAACAATCCTTCCAAATCCTCACAACCTAATGCAACTAGTCATCCTACATCTCCAACACCCTCATCCTCTGCATCAAATAGATTTGAAAGCCCTTCAAACCAAACACCATCTCAGATTGCACTATGATGCTAACTCATGTCATTTCTAACTAGATCAAGGCTAGCAATCTTTCCATGAAAATATTTGACTTGGGAAGTCCTCTTATTTATTTGCAAATCACTAGACTTGAGCCATGCAAGGCTCTTCTTGACTTTGATTCTAGTGTCAATCTCATCTCTCATGACATGTATAAGGGAACCTACCACCTCTCAAGAAGAGCAACATCTGTTTGGAGTTGGCTAACCAATTAATCACTGTCCCTTTAGGGTTAGTAGAGGACATTGTGACCACATTTTATGGGGGTCCTATCTGGCTAATTTTCTGGTGATCAAGGTTGAAAACTGCAAAGGTGACATCCCCATAATTATGGGAAGGGCATGGTTAAGCATGGTTGATGCATGAATGTGCATAAGGAACCTCTCCTTGGAAATCTCCAAGGAAAATGAATTTGAATAATTAGAGAAGAAGTGTGTTCCATGCATCACATACAACGATGATAGGTGCAATTGCATGCAGAAAATCTAGTTCATTAAAAGTACATTCATCAAAGCATGTAATTAGTGTGCACAAGAAACAGATATCTAAAGGTGTCCATACATAGTAGCCACAAAATAGGAGGGCACTCAATGTTTGACAACTAACTCTAATAGCAGCACACTCTGCATGGAACAAACTGATATCTTGACATGTGCTTATGTCGAAGGTATGGATGAACTTGAGCAAGTTTATCAGAAACTCTTTGATGATGAAGATGATGATACCTATTGGGAAGAGTTGGAAATCCCTGATAACTTTAAGCAAGAGCCCCTAGAGTTAAAAACTCTACCAACTAGCATGGAGTATGCCCTTTTAAACAATGGCAAGTTAGTTATCATCAATGCCAAACTTGCTCCTAAATAAAAAGAAAAGTTATTAACGGTGATCAAAAAATGGCCAATAACCTTTGCTTAGTTATATCCTAAGCTAACTGGAATCGATCTAAGGATATGTCAACATCACATTTATGCCAACCTAGCCATGAAGCCAAGAAGGTAGCTGTAAAGATGGTTAAACCCCAAATTGAAGCAAATTTTCATGGATGAAATAGAACAAATCCTCAAGGTGGCGTTCATCTATCCCATTGTGAATAGTGAGTGAGTTATCCCACTCATAATTTTGCCAAAGAAAGGAGAAAAATGTTGAGTTTGCATTGATTTTAGGCTATTGAATATGGGATCATTTGAAGATCATTTCCCATTGCCATTTTTGGACCAAGTATTGAACACTATTTTCGAGCAGTACTATTATAGCTTCTTGGATGGTTATTGTGGCTATAACCAAATCCAAATTGCACCAAAAGATTAGGCCAAGATAACATTCACGAGTCCCTAGGGGACTTTTGCATATTGTAAGATGCTATTCGATTTGTGCAATGCACCTGCAACATTTCAACACTTGTTCCTTAGTATTTTCCAATAGCAAATTGGTAGAGGGATAGAGGTCTTTATGGATGACTTCTCTACTTATGGGGCTACATTTGAGCAAGCCTTGAATCACCTTGAGTAGGTTCTAAAAAGATGTGTTGAAACAAACCTTAGGCTCAATTAGCAAAAACTCCATCTAATGGTCCAAGAGGGCATAGTACTAGGACATTGAATTTCACAAAAAGGGATTAAGGTAGACCCTAAAAAGATAACGGTCATCCAAGGAATTACATGTCAACAAGAGATAGTTAAAGATAGCTAATCATTCCTTGGACAAACTTGCTACTATCGACAATTCACAAAGAATTTCTCTAAGATTGCAAAGCAATTGGTCAAGCTTATGAAGAAATATGCTCCATTCATCTAGACCAAAGAATGTGAACATGCATTCCAAAAATTAAAATATAAACTCATAGAAACTCTAATTCTATAGGCACCAAACTAGTCTAGACCATTTCACATAATGATGAATGCATCTAATTATGCCTTGGGAACCATGCTTATGTAGTTGGATGATAAGAAACATCCATATTACATCCACTACACAAGCCAAAGCATTATGGATGCACAAGTAAATTACATCACAACTGAGAAAGAATTAATGTCAATGATGTAAACTCTTGAAAAGTTTAGGTACTATGTGCTTGGTTATAAGGTGTTTATGCACATAGATCATAATGCCATCTGCTTCCTAATGAACAAGCCAATAGTAAGCCCCTGTATCATATGATGGCTTGTGATCTTGTAGGAATTCGAACTCATGATGGTAGATCAAAAAGGGATTGGGAACATCATCACTGACCACCTCTCTCAATTAAGATGGTATAATAAAGAGTAGGAGAGCCTACCCTCTGATCAATTTCTAGATGAAATCCTCTTTACAAGAGCAATAAATGATCAAGTGCCCACTAAAAAAATCATACCACTTACCTTCTCACTTAGGAGATGCCACAAGGTCTAGACTTTAGGAAGAAAAAATAATTTCTTCATCAGAAAAAGTACTTCATGGAAATCAATAAACACCTTTATAAGATGTGTGTTGATGGCCTAGTTCATTGGTGTGTCCCTGATGTAGATCAACTACGATTTTTCCAAGATGCTCATGAAGGGCCTTACAAATGCCACTATGTAGGGAGATGCACACCCATAAAAATCCTAATGGTAGGACACTATTGGCCTACAATCTATAAGGATGCCCACCAATTCATTTGATCTTGTGAGTGTTATCAATGAGATGGTGGGATGACCACTTAAATGGAGGATCTTCAATAGTGGATTCAACCACTGGAGCCCTTTGACATATGGGAGATTGACTTCATGGGTTCCATCACACCCATGTCTAATGAAAAGGCATATATCATCATAGTAGTTGACTACTGCACAAAATGGGCAAAAGTAGTAGCTGTCACTGATTGTACATCATCCATTACTACTCGTTCATACAATAGAATGTTGTATATAGGTTTGGGGTGCCACATGCACTAATTTCTGATAATGAAACCTATTTTATAGGTGCCACCTTTTGAAAACTTATGTAACACTTGGAGGTCAAACATAAATTAACAACACCTTATCACCCCCAAGCCAATAGTCAAGTAGAGGTAACTAACAGGGAGATCACAAAGATCCTAACAAGGACCATAAGCAAACATAGGAGAGATTGGAGCATAAAACTCAATGATGCCCTTTGGGCCTATTGCTCAACATGGAAACTCCTTATTGGCTACTCCACCTATGAGCTAGTGTATGGAAAACTTCCAATGCTTCCATTTCAATCCAAGCTTCATACACTCTCAAAAACCTATGATCTGAATCTTGACCTAAGTCTAGCATAGAAAAAATGATTGATCAACCTTAATGTGCTAGATGAAAATTAATTAGTGGCCCTATCTTTAAATGATGTTCATAAGGCATTTAACAAGCAATATCATGACCTTAAAATATGGAAACTAAAATTTCAACTGGGAGATAAGGTTCTCTATTGGAACCCCACACATGTACCCTAGAAGACAAAGTTCCAAACATTGTGGAAGGGACCTTATATAATTGATCAAACCTTTCCCTCTAAGGCCATGTTAATCTAAAAACTTAAGAGCCCACACAGAAAGCATTTGGTCAACATTTAACAACTGAAACCTTTCCTAGAGCCAAGACAAGCTGGTACAACTACCACCACAACGGATTGACAACCATGCCATGCTCCATTTTCACATCTCTTCCTTTCAACACACTCATGGAGGAGATAACCATCCATGCTAACCATCCACATGAATCCTCAGTTTTTCACCTTTTGTTTTACACATTTTTGTTTTATACTTTGTTGATTTTTACCTTTTTCTTTAGCTTTTCATTTGATTAGTTTTCTCAATTTTTTGTTGTACAACATTTTTAATATGTTTTACCTTTCTTGATTATTTTACACTTTCTTATATTCTATATTTTACCTTATTGTGTTTCTATATGTTACTTTTCATTATTTTTGCTAATGAAAGTGCTTTATTACCATAGGACATAATGCCACTATTGCTATTTACTAATGATGGTTTGTGCTTAATATTATAATTGTCAATGTCTAGTTTCTATTTTTGAATTCTAATGTTTGATAACTATGACATGGTTTATTTTTCATGGAATAGGTAGTGAGTCCACGACATCCACTCATTCACAAACTCTATGGTTTTCCTTGTTTTGGAAGTTTGAGGTCCCTTCCATTAAAGACACTTTTAATAAATTGGTGACCTTGGTAGTTTCTAGAATTGGGAAGGATTAAAAGGTTTGTACAAGGTGTGACTTCAAGGGGACTCAATACTCTTTGTACTCTTCTACTTAATTAGGTAATTGAGTGTTTTCATTGACTACTTACTATTCCATGTTCCAATAATAGGAAGTCAAATAAAGTATTTGCATTGTGTGGTTCCCATCTAAAAAAAACATGATGGGAATTCAAAACACACCCCTTAGACAAATAAATGGGTTGTAAGCACTGGTTATGGAACTAGAAAGACATGTTACCCATGCATGAAGGTCCCCTCTAACTAAGGCCCTATCTCACTTCCTACTTCTTTTTTATTCTCTTTATGGAATGGTGGTTGTTTTATGGGAGCATTCTAGATGAATGCACATGAATTCTTTTTGATTCATATGGTTGGGTGTAGGGGTATCTTGCCACTCATTACTTTTCTTTTGAAAAGTTGGGTCCTAGTTATATTCCTCTACATTCTCTTATTTACATAGCTCTCTTTCTTTTGTCACTCACTTGATTAGCCTTTGTAACTGATAGGCTTTTAGTTTGGATAACTTAGGCATAAGTCCCAAGGGTCTCCCTTTTTTCATTACAGAGCCCATCTATGATGTTGAAAAGTTACTCTTTTTGAGAGATATCATTGTTTGGACATCTATGTAGTAGCGAATAGTATCTATCCAAGGCCACATCCAAGGATTCATGATTTTCTTGCTTCCAACCTTGGATTTGTTTTCATAGGTTGGATACTCTCACATAGGTTTGGTATTTTTCATTGAAAAGTTCTAGAATTTTGAACCATTGGTAAATGAAACCTGATTCCAATGATCTATACCAACTTTCAACTTTGTCTATTAGTGTCCTAGGAAAGGACTTAAGCTTTTGCCACTTGCATTCAATGTTTTCCAAGGTGCAAGCATCATGGAAGGATTGTAAATGATGTTGTGGATCAAAATTGTAGCCTCTCCTAAATTTAGGAATGTTTTCCATATTAAGTCGTTTAATGTGGTTATCCCTTTGATGCCTTTGGGCTATTTGAATTACCTCCCAAATTTTTGTTAGGTCCCTAATAGCCAACAAGGGTTTATCTACATCAAACACATCATGGTGATAATCTATATTTCTATTTTTCTAATTGTGATGATCTTGTCTATGCTCATCTTAATGTCTTTGATTTTTCTTTTAGGTTCAATTTCTATCTTTATCTTAACCCCATAATGAAGCTCTATCTCTATACCTATGTTTATCTTCATCAAAACTAGACATGGAAAAAGAAGAGAAAGATGAGAAACTAGGAGAATTTCCATAGCTCCTATATCTTCCCTCATGGTCCCTTGATCTATCTTTTCTAGGTTTAGAGGAGGTCCTAGGCCTTAAGGCCCTCCTTGTTCTAGGACTTTCTCCATCTCCTCTAAGATTGTCTACACTAGTTGAACGTAGTTCTTGCATGTAGTAAGGGTAGAAATGAGCATATAAACCCCCTACTTGAGGTGGTTCACATCAATTCTCTTTAGTATAGAACCTAGCATTTCTCTTATGAGTGTTTTCATCATACGATGTGTTATTGGTCTTATCTGAAGGAGACATTCTTTTAATTAATAACGTGTGTGACTTAAAATACTAATATTTCCAAAAAGATAAATCATTAATATCATTATAGTGATTTTTTAATGATTTGACTATTTTCCTCAATAGCACACATAGCTAACTAAAGTCCTCGGTGATGGCACCAATGATGAACAATGAGCAATCCCTATTCCAAACCATACGAATCACTAGCATTCACTAAGTGATCCAGTCAAATTCTGTAGACTTTAGCCTTCTAAGTACACTAGATCTAGGTAGTAAATCTAATAGATGTGATTATTATCTTCTCAATTTCACTTATGAAGTGCAAGTGTATGGTTAAGTGTAACTAAGGCATAAAATTTTTATTATTCTATGTTTATTGTTTAAATCACCTAAGTGCTAAAAATAAAGTGTTTAAATGCTTAATTACTATAATAACTAATTAATTCTTAACTAGTCCTAACATAAGCATTCATTCCAATCTTCTATATACATCTTGAACACGTTACAACACTACTAGATTACCAAACATTAAATGCTACTAGGATTACCAAGTGTTAAGCATATGCTCAAGATGGTCATACTTATGTGCTTTAATTATTTCCATGAATTAATTAATTACATGAATTGAAGTTCTTGAATAATAAATGAATAAAGTAAACCTTAAGCTAAGTCTAAGTGCTACAAGGTTTATGAAGAAAGCTCATCTTTATTGTCGATAATACCAAGGTGCTTAGGTACATTAGTTCTTGGATAAAGATTTTTACACTTCTCAACTCCTACTATGGGCACTTAAATATTCTAACTTTGGAAACACAAAACTGCAAGAGTTCTACTAGCTACTAATGAATGCATGCCATAAATATGGCTAGTGAGCACATACTTATAGGCAAGATAAGACACTACATCAATACATACATGTTAACACATCAAACCCTACATTTACGACTAATCACTAAGTTAAATCTATCAATTACATTAGATAGCATTAGTGAAAATATATTAGAATTGACCTTTTTGTAAGTAGATTTATAATGATTTTTGTAAAATCATGAAACAAATGCAATTTTTGGGTTTTTCCTATGAAGAACATGACACGAAAGTATTTTTGCCAAACACCAAGTGCCAAGAAAGGTAGAACTATGTCATGTGTCAGAAGTGCTTTTCAATGTGAAACGTCAAAGGTGTAACATGAGGACATAATGTTTTTATCAAATGTCACATAGAAAATAGAATGATGCTCTGCATTTAAGGAACCATCCTAAAATATTAGAGTTATGATAGACATTTTTATCAATAATCTTATTTTAATTTCAACATTTAATGTCAATTTATATTAATATCGAATGTAAAAAATATAACATGTAACAAAGGGAAAAGCTTTGATGTAAATGTTTTTGTCAAATGCCTAAGCACTAAGTGAAGTGACATCCTAGATTAAAGTTGCATTTTCAACATAAGCTATCAAAGTTAGAAACTAGGAGCTGATGCATCATGTAGAAAGTTGAGGATAGTTACAATGTAAGACTAATGTGATGGAAGGATGTTTTGACATTTTAGTCGATATTTTGATGTGAGAGTATGTATTTGACACCAAAGATGTATGTTTATGTTTTAGGAATGTCATATCACCTAGTCTCCATGTTATTGAGCCTATATAATTCTTTCTTTTTTGACAAAAAAAGCATCTTAAAGAAGAAGTGGAGAAAGTTTGGTCCAATCCTAAGCAAGCCCATATTTGATGATAAAAAACTAATGTCATCTAAACTATGGGTAAGAAAGGGAGCCACAAAATTTCTAAAGTTTTCCATTACACACTTTCACCTAGTGATTTGTACAAGGCTAGGGAAAGAGGTGATTCTATGAGCTTTAGAGACAATTGTTCTTGGATTATCTGCTAAGCTTATAGAGATCATTTTTGAGATGTGATCCAATATTGAGGAGCTATCCAAAGACATCCTAGTGTATAAGAAATTCTTGGAAAAGCTATGAAAGAGAAGAGAATATTGGTAATTCAATGCCAATAGCATATTACTGATAGAAATCCAAATTTCTAGGGCAATATCTAACTCATTAAGCTCTTAGATTTTTGTTGAGAGCTAAGCTAGACATTCAAGAGTTAAGAAACGTTAGTCTTTTATTACCTAAAAGAAACTAACTTTTGAGCTTTTTTTTGCATGTTTAATGATCTAGATGTGAAAAGTCATGATTATTTAACATTCTTACAAGACTTCTTGTGAGATCTCTTCCAACATCAAAATTGGCAACCTCATGTGATGTCCAATTTCAATATGTAGTACAAGTAGTTGAGACTACACAAGTTTTCAAATGAGTATAACAATAGAGGATGGCTTCATCGACTATGAAATAAATTCCATGGTGAAAATGTAGAATGGCCAAAGAGATCAAGAATCATCCTAAGGCTAAAGGATAAGCATAAGTAAGTTAGTTTTTATGTATTTTGTTGTTTTTGTTTTAGAAGTTAAACAAACGATGAGATTACTTAACTATGATTTATGCTTACTTTCATCTCAAATAAATATTAATAAAATCAATTTTATGACATTACAAGAGTAGTGGAAAATTTTGAAGTAAGATCCACCAGTGAGGCACAAAGCACTCAAAAGTGTCTTTTTGAGGAAGAAGGTATAAGGTATTTCAAAAAGTTTAATAGGATGAGAATTTTATATGCTCTTGATCTAAAGCATCCTTACCCTAGTATGGTAGAGTATGTAGGCCTAATAAAGAGCTAATTTGCAACTAAAGAATTTTTTATCATTTGTGTAGACTAAAACTAGTGATTGTTACTTGGGATCTAGCTACACTGAGGTATTGGTTAGGGGTCCTAGAAAGGAAGATAAAGATTGACACTTCAAAGTTGGATTAAGAAAAATTTTCAGTCATAGAGGAATGGATTGAATCAAAGAAGAGAAACATCATTAACGTCCAAAAAGGAAGCAACAAAGATTTAAAGAAATTATTCCCTTTGTTCATTGAACATCTCTTCTACAATAAGATTAGATAGAAATGGAAATTGATCCCTAAGTACTTGTATGGGTTGTATGGGGTAATGACCCAAGGAAGGATAACCAATTGGACACTACTAATATGTTAATGGAAAGTGGAAGAGATTGCGAATCTACCCTAAGATGACAAAAATGGAAAGAGAAAGATAGTGAGCAAATGACTAAATTTTGGATTCTATTACAGTTTAATAAAAGTTGTGGTAACATTATTTGCCCATGAAGGAGGAAGCAAGTTGACATTACTCTAGAGGTAGACTTCAAACCTCCATTTTGCTAACACTTAGGAAGTTTTATGTTAGCATATTACATAGAAGGTAATGGTCCCCTGACATCAACATCAAAGACTAGGGAAGAGGTTGGGTCCTCAATGTTTGATAGAATTGAGAAATCCCAAAAGGAAATAGGTGTTGACATAGGAGTAAGGAAGGATGGGATTTTAGAGAGCACCTCTAGAATTGTGAAGAAAGGAATAGCATTAAGAAAGAGGAAACCTCTTTCTAAGGAGGAGATCTTCTCTAAGATTTTAGAAGTCAAGGATTCTCAAGAGCAATTAGAGGTGCTAATAAGTGAGTGTTTTGTGAATTGACATGACATAGTTTCTACATTTATCATCATCAAAGAATGACATGATGTTAACACTTAATTATTTTTAGCTATAGAAGCTACTTGAGATAGGAGAGCACTTGAACATGAAGCACAAAGACTATGTTTTGGCCTTCCTTTGATTCTTGAAGGGTAAAACGAAGGTATGAGTTAGGACGAAAAGGATTTTTTGCATGACTTGTTTTTATCCAAGGAAAATGAAAGGGATAGAGAAAATATGTTTTCTTTTCTAACCTCTTTGATTTAAACCTTAATGAAAAGGGTTAATAAGGATAAGAGGTTAGGGATAGAGGAAGAGATGAACTATTAAAGTTCAAGATCCCTCTTCCACCTCTAGCAAATGTCACTCCACTAGTTAGCAAACCAGTTTTGAGTGATGTGAAAGTTTACATGTAGATAAAGGAAGTGATAATTTATTCATGTTAGTTTGTAAGGGTGAATGACGTTACATCAAAATTATGTATGTTTATTATTTTGATGTTAAAGAAATAATCATTTTCTTCTCTTTACTAGATATTTATCTTGCTCGGAATGTAGATATAAAAATAAAGTTGGATAATGATTAGGTTACTTTTCATGATCTAGCAATAAATGTTGATATAGCAATAGAGAAGATTACTACTGAAAAATACGTGCTACTCTCAAAAATGCTAAGAATATGGAAGTGTTGATCATAAAGCATGTTAACACCAATTCCATACTCCTAGGTTCAATGGAGAAAGCACAAAAAGATAAAGATGAGTACAAAAATCAAATAAAGATGTTATCAGACCAAGTAGAGCTATTGGAAGTAGAGATTCAAGGAAACAACATGGTTAAAAATACCCCTCCTTCCCATGAATATTAGACGAAAAGAAATAAAGTTGTGGAATTTCAAAGAGCACTAATGAAGAGGAAGTCATTAGTCTTAGTGATGACATGCTCAATGACTAGTCTAAGGAATTCAACAATAGCAGAGGAGAATTGGGGGAGGAAGTATCAAATCAATAAGTGGTGGTACAAAAGAAAGTACCACAAGCTATTAGAGAAATAAGGAGTTTATTTATTAAATAGATGAAGCTAGAGGAATTGTTTGAAGATTTTACAAATAGTATGGTGATTAACACATCAAAAGATGAGCAAAGGATTCCTAAAGGGGGACTTGCAATAGAAGGAGAATATGATGATATCTTCCCAGAAGAGCTAAAGGCTTATGAAGAAGAGTGGGAAAACATTCTATCAAAGATACCAAGCTCAACATTTGATAATCAGGGTATGCAGGGTAAGCATCAAAACTTTAGGTAATGATTTTATGTTATTTTTTAAGGGATAAAATAAAATAAAACTAAACAATTTGTCTTGATTTGGTATGTAGACCTTGGAGAAAGCAGCCGAAGATTAGCAAAAGAGCCAACTTTGATGCAGGTCAATGAAGAGATGAAAGAGGAAGTTACTAGATTAGAATAAGGTTGTTGAGCATTTTTTTTATATTTTTTGTATTATTTCTATGTTGCTTATGTATAATAAAAATATTTTTAAAATGTCAAGTATGTTTGATGTTAGAATAAGATAACACATCAAAAGTTATGGCATGCATCAATTGTACCAAAATTTGAGAAAATAAAAGTTCTTTTTCACATTAGTTTTGACTTAGGTATCTCTTACATATTGACAACTAATATTAATTTGATGTTTAAAAGTTAATAACCACCTATTAACCTAACATTTCTTGCTAATAATAAGTGATTGAGAAGGAAATTCTAAGTAAAACAAGATAACATCAATTATTATTCATTAATCATCATTACCTAATGATAGCAAACTGCAAAAAACAAATAAAAATAATTAAAAAGAAAATTCTAATAGCCACTAGTAGACATTCACCACTTAGTGGCAAACAAGAATGAGTTTACGAAGTAGCTTATGCATCTAAGATTATCATATTCACAATGAATTTTTAAGCAATTGAATAAGAAGGGTAAAGAGAATCCTTATTTTTAGGTGAGGATATATCTAGTTCTTCAAATCCTAAATCAAAAAAATCACCTTAGAAGTAGACTCATTACCCAATTCCATTACATCAATCATAACTTCATAGTTTTTAGGAAAGTAGGGGACTATAGGCTTACCTACAAGTTCAAGTTTAATATCAGCTAGTTTGTCACTAAGCTAGTAAGATTTGGCTTCTTAATCTAGGTGAGAAACTCTTGGGATTTATTTTTCTATAGACATAATTATTTCAATAAGAATGTGTATTTAGTAATGTATAGGAGCATACATAGCTTGTTGTTAAGCTAGCCAAGGTCATCCTAGTATACCATAACCAATTGTATAGGATTTGATGAAGATGAGAGACTGCTTAAAGAAGTAGTCTTCTATTATTTTTGGAAGGAAATCTTATTTATTATCTTAGAAAATTACTTCAATGCATAGCCTTCTATTTCTACTTAGTTGAATGTGACTCTTTGATTTGTTGACTACGGATAAGGATTTTTATGTGAGATAAAGGAAAAGGAGATGTTTGGGCTATACTGAATGCAAGAGTATTTTGATGTTTAGTATAAGATGAAGTAGAATGAGAAGTGAATGTATGTGTAGATTGAACAAGATTAGAATGATCAGAGTTAGTAGCATGAATGTGATAGGGAGGTGGAGAAGAATGCTTTGGTTTGAATGGTGTAGTAGTATAGTCAGACCAATAGATCACATAAGGATTTTGAGGCTATAGTGATGATAGCTTAAACCATTTGTATTTAGACTACTGAATGATGTAAGGCTCTTTAGGTGGAGACCTATGAGCTTTGTATTTAGGCTAAAAAACTAAAATTCTACCTCTATCTTCCAAGGAGTTTTTGAATACTTCAATTTGTTGGTTAGGATCACAGTCCACCACTATCTCATCCTTATCGATGAGATCCTAGATTTCTTCCTTTAGATTCCTAAAGTTATTTGTGTCATGTCAAATAGTCTCATGATAGTTGCAATTATTTTGGTAGTCATACCACTTAGGCAACTCAATATTACCTTCTTATCTTTGAGAAGGATCCATAGCTATCAACTAAATGCGACAATAGCATGCTCTTGCTTGATCAAAAAATTATTTCTTCTTAAGGTGATCATCCATAAGAAGATTGTTCAAAAGTAAAGAGTACCTCATAGGTATCTTGGTGTACTAGTCTCTACTCCTTTGAGGCCTACATTATTGAGTGGAAGATAAAGTAGTTAATGGAACATAGTTTCTTATTTAGTAGCATTGTTATCCTATGAACTAACATGAATTTCTAATTATTGTGTTGAATGGTTGCTTCTTCAATGCATCTAGTGATCATGAAAGCATCATTTAGAAAGTGAGGCTTAGGATAATCCATCCTCTTCTAAATATAGTAAATGACTACTACTTTAAACATTTCTTGCATGTCACATTCCTCCAAATAATAGTATAACTTCATTAATGTTGCTATCCATCAAGAGATGAATTTATCGATGGGCTCATTTGGAGCTTGTTTGATGCCAATGAAAGACATTATGCTTGTGCTTTGAGGCACATTGAACTTGAAGCATTCAATGAAGACTACTAGCAAATGTTCCAAAGAGGTGATAGATCCATGTTCTATGGAGCTATACCATGCCAAAGCTTTTCTAGAAAGTGAGTTCGAAAAACATCTTAGCACAATATATGGGTACGAAGCCAAAAGCATGCACTCATTCCTGAATGTAACCACATGGTTCATGGGTCTTTCATTTCATCATTATACTTGGTTAAAGCACATAGCAAAACCCCCCTAGGTAAGATTAGAAAATGGATTGCAAAGCTTATTGGATCACTCAAGACATTATCCAAGGAAATAGAATAATTTCATTGCATGTTGAGTGCCTTTGCCACTTTTTCTTCATTGTTTTGAAGATGAAGCATCATGTCATTAAGTAAAGCAAGTAGCTATGGATTTGTTCTAGGGAAATTAATAAGAAAAGGGACTATAGTAGCTATTGAAGATGTTAAGGAAGAGTATACTCACTAAGGAATGGGTCCAAAGGATGTAGGATCAAGTATACCCAATAAGATTAGGTTGGATAAGTATACAAGAAAGGAGAATACACTAGTGCCTTGGAAAATGCTAAATGGCAAAGAAGTAGAAAGTGAAAAAGGCTAGAATGGAGGTATGATAAGATGTGGTTGAGGGATAGAGTGGGTAGTTCCAAAGGTTAGAATAAAATATCAAAAAATAATGTTTGGATTAGTGACATTGTTGGATGGAAATAAATGGTAAGGTGAGATAGTGGTTGTAGGAAGGCTGAATGGTTTGATTTTAAGTGGAACAAATCTTGGTACAATACTTTGAGTAGATAAGATGTTGATGTTGAGGATGTGGTGAGAGTGAGGGTTGCTTTTGCTAAGCTCTCCTCTTAGCTATTCTTCATATTCATATGTCAAATGGATATCCAACTTAGAGGAAATATTTCCTCTTCTTGCTTTAAGAATGATGTGCAGACCAAGAGAATAATCTAGGATGTTCTTCATTCTAGCTTCTTCAATCCATAGGTGAACGTGTTCCTACATCTTCTCCTACATCATGATGAATTCATCTATCTCCTTGGCTTCCTCATCATCTAGTTCAATTGAACAATCTTAATTAGGAAAAAAAGTGGTAGCTCATTAGCATGCTTATACTCTGCCATGAGCTTGAACATATTAGGAGTGAGAATATAACCTAGCTTCCATTTGACATAGGCTATTTTCTAGTCCTTCAATCCTAGCTTGCTTGAAAACCCTTAATTCCTTCTTAGATCCATTAATTTCTAGAGTTTGGAGAAGCTTGAAGAAAATGATGATAACATAGTAGCAATTGTAGAAATGATGTGATTTCACAAGGATATTACTATTGTGTCAATTTTTTTCCAAAAAAAAATTCACACTTGAAATAAAAGATTAAAGGATTTGTTTTCAAAGAGAATTTGAAATCACATTAAAATGATGTCACATAAATATTTTGACATGGCATGTCAATGAGAATTAAATAGTAAGGAAAGACTAATAATGATGTTATAGTCACAAAGAAATGACATGACATTAGTGTATCAATATGGCACATCAAAAACACTTAGAAAAATTAGAAAAAATTGGAAGAAAAATGTGCAAGCATCAAAATAGCATTAAACTAAAATAGAGGGCAAATTCTAGAAATAATGATTAGTTTCATAGAGGTCCTCCTTATGGTGCTAGAAATATGTTGCAGTAAGACTTGTCATAATAACAAAATCCAACATAAGCTAACACAAAATTAACCCAGACAATCTTGTGACTATCAAACAGTGTAAGCAAACTAAACTTTCAAATAATTTCCCCCAAATCAAAAGAGAACTTGCAGATCATAGCATAAAATTCAATAATCCTAGCTAAATATTTTTTCTATGTAAAGCATACACATAGCATAAGGTGTGTGATGGGCCAAATAAGGGTAATTGGTAGCAAGATGCGAAGTAGAATAAATATAATTTTTTAAAGCATTAAATGAAGAAAAAATGTAGGAAAAATAAGAATAAGATCCTTAGAAATAAAAAGCCCAAAAGGTAAAAACCAAAATTACAACCGAAAGATGAGATTAGGAACCTACAAAAGAATGGTTTGGGACATGTACTAGGGATCAAAGATGGTTGATGAAGAGCTGTGTTACTCCATTCTTTCTCTAATGCATGCACCTAGTGCAAATCTAGTGGAAACAATAGTAGATCTAGTTGTTGATGAAGTAGAAGGAAAGATCATATCATTGTGTTAACTTGTGTGGATTGTTGAACTTAGAAGGTGGGGGATGAATAAGTTTCCAAAATTAAAAATTAAACAAATAAAGCACACACACCAAATTTAACGTGATTCCCCAACTTGGGTAGTCCACACTTGGAGGGTAGATTACAAGCATACCTCCAAAATTTGTTGCTTTTAAAATGTGGTTGAAGGGTCCACACCCTATACAATCTTCAAGCCCTACTCTAGAGTGTTATATTGAAGCACCAATCGCTCAACCCCACAAGGTTCTGTTAGGCTTGAAAATGTGGTTTCAGGGCTTCCAAAACCTTTACAATCTTCAGCTCCACACTAGAGTGTTGAACTACAACACCAACAACTTAATCCCATAAGATCTCAACAAGCTCAAGAACATCAACCCCACAAGGCAAAAAGAACAAGAATTAAAAGGGATAATTGCAACTTAGTTTTCTTATCCTTGTACAATGAGGTACATCACACTTTATAATGCCAAAATAATAAGACAATGAGAAGCAATAGAGAATTCAATGATTACAAATGACTGTACAATGAATACAACAAGGCTTGCATATTTCCTAATGCACATCAAGTCTTCTTATAGCTGCCATGTTTCTAAATCCATCTTGGAACTTGTGTAACAACTAGCTGATGATCATTAACGATCATGCAAGACATCTTCTTCATGCCTAAGATGTCTCTCTAAATTTTCCTTCACTTCTAGAAAGATGTCTTTATCTTATGGAAGACGTCTTTCTGGTACTGGCCTTCATTCGATGAGGACATCTTTTTGTGATGAAGACATCTTTGCCTTGAGAAAGACATCTATTGTTTCTTGAAGATGTCTTTGCCTGAGATTACTCCAATTCTGCCAAGATGTCTACTATTTCCCAGAGATGTATTCCTCTCACTTTCTTTATCTTTTGAATTCATCCTTTCTTGTTGATAGCCTTGCTCAATTTTGTCTTGCAAGCACAACAATCATAGACATGTAAACAAACATGTCTTCCATTTTTCTTAACATTTTTACATACCAAAAGTAAGAGGTCCATAACTCTATTCTAAGTGATTTCTCTATGTGTTAGAAGGAAAACATGAAGGAGATACAATTTATCAATAGAAAAATAGGGTAGAGAGGGAAAAGGGGCAATTATTCTATAGAGAGGCAATGTCTTTGAAAAGATATTCCAAACTACCAATTCTCAAGAATGCCATCTATGTTGAGTAGTAGAAATGATAGTAAATACTAAGTAGATCTCTAAAATCTTAGTGAAGTAAAATGTCAATCATAATATTTCAAAATCCAACCTCTTTTTTTTGGGATGTCCTATTTATTAGTCAAAAATTCCCTGTAGATTATATAGAAATGATGCATTAGGATTCACAGATTCTTTCGAAAGGTTCTAGAAGCTTCTAGATAGGAGAATTAATGTGTAGACATAAATATTGACATGAAATGTTGAATGTAGGAGTAACACTAGATGTCAAAGAACTAATGTTACAAAAAATGAGATTTGACATCAAATGTCAAAAGTAGATTTGATGTAAAACATCAAAAGTTAGAAGTAGAATCAATGCTAGAGTTGATGTTGGATGTTGAAACTAAAAAGAGGGCCGAAATGACATTGTTGATGATGTGAAACATCACTTATGGCAAGCTAGAGATAGAAATCTAGAAACTACATTGTAGATGAAGCAAAACATTGAATTTGAACTATTAAGGATGGCCTTAAATACTGAAAAGTCATATAATATATCCAAGTCTCTGAATTATGCAAAAAAAAAGCCAAATTAGGTACAACATAGCCCATAACAAACTTGAAGATAAAGTATGTATAAAAAAGCAAGTTTATAAAATAGAAACTAAACCAAAAGACATTTACTAACTAGAAAATGAAAGTGCCTAACAATCCAAAGCATGCATGAAAACATTCAACCCACTTATTAGGTCTTGTCCTAAGAAAATGAACTAAACAAAGAACTTATAAAAGAACATCCTCGACCCTAACCATACACCTAAAGAAAGTGATAAACAAAGAGACACGAAAAGTAAAATCAAAAATCAAAAAGAAAGCACATCTAGGTCCTCTTAAATAGAAGTACCTTTTAGTTTAACAAAATATGTATTTTTAAATGATTGAAACTTGATATCAGCTATGTTAAATGGGCTAACATGTGAAAGCATAAATTACTAAAGATGATAAATGGAAAACTTATGGTGTCTGGCCAAAGAAATGTGTGATCCATTTTCTAAATGCTCATGCATGAGTTTAGTCATGGGGGAGATGTCCAATCTTAAATCAAGAACTGATAAGTGAATTTTTACTTTTTATTTTATAACTTTTTATCATTTTCCTAAATTGAAATTTTTCTATTTCTTTAAAATTTTCCCATTCTTAATAAATTTTCAATTCCTTATTTTTTTTCTTTCTTTATAACTTCTATTTTCTTCAATCATTTCCTTTATTCTTTGCAAATATTTTCTATGTTTTTGTTTATAATGTTGTTAGTTATGATGCAAAAATTAGCACTATTTTGGGCTTTTATTCTATGTTATAGATATTTTGGGTAGGTAATTATATAAATTAGTGAGATAACATCATTCACCCCTTTAGTTTCTATAAATAATAGGTCTTAATCATGAAATAAATATGGTTCTTTGCACATGAAAACTAAAGTTAACTCATGATCATTATTGCTTGAGGAAAGAGAAAAGTGCCATGAGGAAATAGAAAAGGTTGTGACATTAAGGGAACCTACCATTTCTTTACACTTTTTCTATGAGTCTTACTATTCCATATGTTTATGTCATTACACATGTTTTAATTTTGATGAAGGCATGTTCTTGAATAAGTATTGCCTTATCATATCATTGGAAAGACATGTTACCCATCCTGAATGTAGTCCTTTGATAAGGAAAGCACAATCATTCATTAATTAATTCACAAATAGAAAATGATTCATAGGATACCTCTAGAAAGCAACGTTATTCATGCTTGAATGTTGGTTACTTCTAGAAATCCCAAAGGTCTCTTGGACTAGTCTTATTATGCGATAAGAAAGACATGTTACCCATGCTTAAAGGTACTTCTCCAATGGGATTAGCATTCACTCTAGGGTTGGAAAGATATGTTACCCATGCATGAAGGTACCCCTCTAATGAAGGGTCAATTTTTAAAAAATTTTAATATTTAATTAATTAATTAATCAAAACTGCTTCCTTCTTTTCTTCTATTGAGTAGTGATGCTTTCATGTGATTGTGGTGGTCCTATGATTGTAAGTTCAAAACGGCATAATGTGATGTCATTGGCAAAGGGATGGACTTGATTTAAAACATAGATAGATAGGTATGATAGTCATCTTAATCACTATTAATGCAATGACCTATTGCAAACATGATAAAGTATCTCACATCCCAATCTTTGCAAACACTTCTTGTTCAAGTATCCATCTCATTATTACATATTATTATGTACTTAATGGTTTTGTATAGTACAGTGTAGGATCCTAACCAAGATAGTTGTATGTTGTTTGGAATAAAGGCATGATCTACATTTAACTTTTATGGTTCCCATGAACATCTATAGGAGTGGTTATGGAAGGACATTATGTACAAGAGCCTACTTTGGGAAGGATCCACTTGCATGACTCTTATTGATCATTGCTCTTAACCAACCTCATATCTTCAATGATATTATGGCTAATTTTTCTATATTCATGCATGATTTTGGGACAACTTCTCATCAATTTTTTGCAATATCTTATGACTAGAACTTTAATTTCAAATATTTGAGCATTTATGAGCTCTTGGAGTTGATCTCATTTATCATGAGGGATAAGGACATGATTTTTCAAAAAAATTTCTAACATCCCATGTTGAACATTAAGATAACTAGTAGGAAGAACAATCGATCAAAATGCCTTAGAAACTTGATGATTCTAGTTACCCTAAAGCCTTAGGAATGTTATATCTTAATCACTTGGAGCCTAAATGCTGAATTTTTATGAATTTTAAGCTAATCAAGGATCCATAAAGGGTTTAAACATTAAGAACAAATTGTTAAAAATAATGTTGATCCTTTGGTGATTACAGATGATGCCTACATAAGTTTCTAACATTGAAGGTTTTTGGTAAGGCAAGGAAATGGGGCCAATAGAAGAATAGAGCAGGACATACTTATGGACAAGTAATGAATACAATGGTTAAAGTTTAAACATCACATGTTCAATGCCTAGAAATCCATCGGTTGATGATAAGAAATTTCAATCCATCTTTTAAACATTTTGCATCAAAGAGAAAATGTTAAGGAAACTAAGGTTGGAAGAGCCACCATGGCTAGGAACATATGAAGACTTATCATCAATGGGTTTTTAAAAGCTTTTATAATTTTAAAAATTTTGATGTCTATTTGGTCTTTTTGTCATTCTTGTAATACATTAACTTGAATAAATTTTAGAATGTGACATTCAAGCTTTGTAATGCTAGTCAATTTGGTCTTGTTCACCCCATAATTTTTGTAATGAAACTTCATCCTTTCTATACAACTTGAGAATGATTTTTTTGGTGAGTTGTGGGGGTATGATGAAGCATCATTTGTTGAATGTTGAAAATCTTAATAAAAATTTTATTAGTTAGCTGGAACATCACATCTACATTAATTCATATCAATTGGCTACTACATCACATCTCCTACATTACACCTACTACATCATAACTACATTAACTCATCTCCATCGACACATCAATGTTAACATAGGCCTAGCTTGATCAATACATTACCATCAATGCAAGGGTAATAAATTCCTATAACTATGCAAGCATCTTCCATGTATTTGACACATTTTATTAGTAGGTAAATATACTTTGTTATTTTTATTTCCCAATTCTTGTCACAGTTAGTGAGTGTTTGCAATGTGGATTTGAGTCAATTGTATGATCTCCTATTTGAGCATTAGATTAGAAACCCAAGTGTGATGAGCATTAGATGGGTTTCTAATCTAATGCTACTCCTAAAGGCAATGGAAAGTAATATTAACTAATCTAGGAGAGAGAGGGTAAAAGAATCTAATCTAGCCCAAGTGTGATGAGCATCCGTTCCTTCATTATCTGTACGCATCTTGGACTTCGTGCATGACTACCATTGGGATTACCAAGCACAAATCCTAGGTACGCTACTGGGTTACCAAATAGTCACACTTAAATGCTCATAATCAAGTCATACTCATTCTGTGTTTTAACATGAGTTTAAGGGTGAGAGAGATTAACTAGGAAAGCAGTAAATAAAAATTAATTAAATGATTAAGCTAAGTGAATGCTACAATGATGAAGTAATCTCAATCTTTATTTCTGGTCATGTGCATGTCCAAGTACGTCACACTCAAATAAGGATGTTGTACAATTACATTCACCATACTACAAGCATACACTGGGAAATAATTCTAACTCTAAGAAGGAAAAACTGCAAGATTTTGGGTAAGGGACTAAAAATTAGATACCAAAACTCATCTGTCTACCTCTTATTTATAAATGAGGAGATAGGCCACGATATCACGTATCTGATATCGCGGGTTGGGCTACGATATCGTGTTGGCTGTGATATCGCGGATGCGATATTGTGGGTGCATTATCGTGGGTGTGTTATCGCAGCTATCAGAAAATTCATGACTCATCAATTAATTAGATTAAATAATTAATTTCTATGTTATTGATTAGTTTAGTTCAAGCCCCCAATAAGATCATAATCATATGCCTCACTTTGGACTAAACCATATGTGATAGATCTACCACTAGTCCAAGTGGGAGGATAACAAACTACAATTAATGCTTAATGATCTAGATACCACACTAGTCCCATCCATGAATTTGAATAGATTACATGTGAATGCATGTGATTTGTATGATTGAGTGTAGGGTTACTTCACCACTCATCAGTAAGCTTGTATAAGTTCTGCTATATTCCTTAATGCTATTGCATATATTTGGAGGGGAATGAGTGTGAGAACCTAAAATAATTTGACCATAGATATATCCCAAAACAAATTATGTAACATCTTATTTTCAAATATCATAACAAACATTAAACATACGTTATATTTGACATTAGAAATAGTGCACACAATAAGGAAAATGTAGAAGAAAAGGAAAGAAACTGTATTAAAAATAAAATACAAAAATGAGTAAGTATATAAAGGTTATGCTCATAGGATTCCTTGGAGCTATTTTCATCATGGTTATGCCTAGACCTGACCAGAAGTGATGGCCAAGTTCTCTCATATCCCACTTCACTTGGCATATGTTAATCATCTTTATCAGCTCAACAACCCATGTTGATACAATGTCTAATTTACCAAGTCAAAACCCAAAAGGTTCCCTTAAGAGACATGCCTATAATTAAAATGTTCCCTTTCATTAAAGGTCTTTTACTTGTAATTACAACTTCTCATTACAAAATGACATTATTTAGGAGTGGGGATGTATCATATTACGAACATGATATATTAAAAGAAGTATAAGGAAATATAACAATGTCTCAAATGCAACTTGAATTAGCAACCTCTTACTTAAAAAAATAATGAGCTATCTGCTTGAGCCATTTATCACTTACTACTACCTATATTTTTTCATCATCATTCTAGGCTTGTTTTAACAAAATGGAATTAGCTACATTCTTATCTATTTACTATTTCTTTATATCATGTTTAATCCTTTTTCCTTATATGATGTTGTATCTTTTTTTGGTGGCTTTCCTTAAATAGTAATGTAGCAACCTTTTCTAATATACTCATCATATAAGGAAAGCCACCAAAAAAATATACAACCTTTTTTAGTGGCTTTCCTTAAATAGCAATGTAGCAACCTTTTCCTTATATGATGTTGTATCTTCTTTGTACCTACCCAAATCATCTAAGACATCATTTTTGTGGTTGCGTCAAACCTTTCTCTAATGTCCATATTATGTAATTTATCTCCTCTTGAAACATTCAACATCCATCAACGCATTTTCTTTTTGGGCATACTAATTTTTGTCTATGTTTTTTTTGTACAATCTAGCATCCAACCCCACATAAAATAGTAGGCTTGATTATTATCAGGCAAAAATTTTCCTTTATATTTATTAATATTCTTTTATTACATAAAATACCACTAGCCTATCTCTATTTTAACTATCCTAACTCAATTCTATTTTTTATATCTTTATTAATTTCACCATCTAATTAGAGTATTGATCCTAGGTAGAGGAATTATTTACAATGAGAGATATTTTGGCCTTGAATTATTGCTTCTATTTTACCACTATTTTTACTTTTATTGAAATTACATTCTATATATCTTATCTTACTTTTATTAATTTTAAAGCCTTTTCATTTTAAAGCATGTATCCACTTTTCCATTTTAGAAACAATATTTTCTTGAACTGTATCCACCAACATAGTATCATATGCAAATATCATATACCAAGGGGTTTAATCCTATATTTCCTTTGTTAATTTACTTGTAACAATAGCAAATGATACTGTTGGCGACCATTTGGGATGCGACCGCCAACGAGTGTCCTTGAACAGGATTTAGATGCTTGCTAGTCTTTGGCAACACCAAGGCCTAGATACCTCCAAATAGACTCAATAGTTAATGTGAGTATGTGTGTGTGTTGTTGCGGTGTACTGTTGTGAAAAATAAAAATATTGGGTTGTGTGTAAAACTATAAATGACTAATCTTAAAGAGATTCAGCCAACTTTGCAAAGTACTGTGAGTTGTTGAAATTTCTTATTCTGTTCAATTGCCTAGTCTATTCAGTCCTTATAATACCTACTTGTAACAAATAAAATTTTGCAAAAACATTTGAGCACAACTCTGTAAATCTACTTCTAATTTTCCCTGGAGAAAGAGATAGTTCCACAAGAAAACTAGAAATAGGGTGAGATTCAACGAAACCAGAAAGAAGAGAAAAAGAAAGAAGATTTGTGTAAAGATCTCAAATGTTTAAACAAGGTAAAATGATACGAGTAAAAACTTCTCAATAAAGCTATCCCAAAGTCAATAACTATGAATTTTTCAAACTTCCAAGGCTCAAATAAGTAATTTCTTCAAGAGAATCCTACTATGCTACCAAAAACTTGTTGCGTAAACTATCACATACCAGACTCTATTTTGGCTAGATAATGGATGTCAAAAATTGCATTCAACAAAACCTTCAAAAGACTTGACAATTTTTGATTGAAATACCATGGAGATTCACTTTAAAGATAAAAGAAGCTATTCTAGTCTTATCAAAATACCAAATATTTTCTGAACCCTCTTGACTATTGAATCGTTCAACGGCTTGACTACATGCAAAGGCTCTCTTACAACAATCTCAATAGTGGTTCTTATACATTACACAATAATAAAATTTACTACTAAAATGCTCTTAAGGCTTTCAAACACAAGCTCTTCTATAGAAAAATTTTAATAGAAATTTTCTATCATGCAACAAGAACAATAAGAGTGATCTAAAAATCCCAAAATTACTTGCCAAGCGAGATACTATCTAAACCACTAGCTAAACAATTTAAACAAACTAAAAAATAAACATAACTCACAGGACTATAACAAAGAGGCTAAAATTTTGTCTTTAGCAAGTCATCTTACAAGCAATCTTTCACAATGTCTTCTTTACCAATGCTCTTTCCAAGACCCAGAGTGAGACCTCTAGTGTGTCCTTCCTATCCTTGAAGCCCTTTTATAGGGTCTCATAGGTAGTTAGGTAAGTTACAAACATTTTGGGTGGTTATAACCACCATAGAGATAAAAAAGTTGTAGTTGACAAGTGTTCCATTTAGTTGCCAAGTGGCTCATTCAGTTGCCAAGTGGCAACCATAGAGATGAAAAAGTTGTAGTTGACAAGTGTTTGGTAATTACAACCACCATGGTAGTTATAACTATCATAATTAACAACTATTTCATAAATTTTCCCTTTTTAAAAATCATAATATATATATATATATTTAAAAAATAAAGTTACAAGCATTAACTTAATATTAATATCATTTTACGATTTAGAAAACAAAAAGCAAGAAAACACAACACAAGAATGCATCCCAACTCTGTCAAGCACTGGTCTCCTTGTCCGATGTAGCACATAATTCCTAGGTCTTGTTGATGGGCGCCACCATGAAATTCCTTCCTTCGTGGGTTAGAAATGCTATCACTTAGCGATGTTGCAGAACTTTCCAACATTTGGTCTTCCAAATAGGCAACACTTTCACATCTACCTCAGTAAACTTAGGCATTAAACGTGTCACAGTTGTTGATGTCAAAGAGGACAGCGTGGTTGCAGTGAAGCACATAGTTATTGCAGGAAACATGAAGCAAGATTCCAAGGACTTCTACAGAAAGATGGATTTGCTTTCCAGATTAAATCATGCATACCCACTGAATCTTCTAGGTAACTACAAGGAAGGAGATGATACTGAAGCAATTAAGCGGGGTGTCCAAACAAGAAGATGGTGGATTTCACAAACAACTACCACTGCAAAACAAGGCCCTTCTGCTGCGTCTGGTAATGTTGTCATGTCTTGAGGCCAGCACAGGAGTTCCACTTAGCATGGCTTCATCCTCCAAACTCGACAATTTTCACAAATGATGGCAGAAGTTAAGGCTCAAAGAGCGGAGCTTGGGAAATGCACCACCTCTACCGTACTCCTCCGGCAATGTCAGTATACCTCCTCTGCTAGAAAAAATCAGCAAATGTAAGCATGGTGGTGGAGTTTTCCCCATCTAGAATCTACTAATTTTAAGATGAAATGCCTGCAATTGTGGAAAATATGACGATAAGGTATTCCATGTTCATGTCCAGCCGACGACTTCGGTGGAGGGCTAAAATCGATTGTCCACGTTACGGGGCCTCCGGGGCCATGGCGTTTTTCGTGGTCATCCTAGAAGGCCAGGAATTTCAGTGCCACGTCACCAGCCGCATGAGCCATCCATGGTGGAAGCAGATGCAAACGCAGGCCCAGGACAAGAACATCCAACATCGATCCTCGCGTATAGTACCGCACCACCGAAACCAGAAACAGCACCATGGGAGTAGCCATTACCTGCACCCTGAGTCTTCGTCGGCTCAGCAGCAGTGACACAGCCTTGGAGGTTTTGGAGTAGTAGACATTGCCGAGGGAGGAATGTGCTACGGCCCGGTTCACTATGCCTCCAGTGATTAGGCATCCGACTCAGCTTCTTCTTGGGCTACAGTTAGTCAATGTAATTATAGAGACTACGTAAAATCCTTCTCAATCTGCACACACGGCCTTCCGGACCTAACGGTGATATGATAGCTTCCACCAGTATATTCTCAGAATACCTAACATCCAGAACAATTAAAGAAGCCAAAAGACCTTTTGATTCAATCCCCCAAAAATAATACAATGACATGGGTAGCCATGATCTCTGGATTGACCCAGAATGGATCATTTTAAGAAGCCAAGAGATTGTTTGAAAGATCTCTGAAAAGCGTGGTCACATGGTTTCAAGGTACACAGTGTGACAGAGTGCATGGTTAAAGAAGGGGGAAACTATTTTGATTTCATGGTTGAAGAATATGGTATCACTCCAAGAGATGAATATTATGCCTGCATGGTGGAGCTTCTTGGTAGGACAGGCTATTTCATATGGGCTGAGCGGTATCTCTCCAAGGTTGTTGAAAAATCGGCCCCTCTCGGGTATCGTTGCTATTTAAAATCCATGATCAGAGATTCCTTGGATCCCTACTTACTGATTTGCTCCCAATCTTTCTCAAGGCTAAAGAATCAAGCATTGCGGAATGGCAAGATGGTCATTATTCATGTTTTAACCTAAAGCCTTCAATGATTTCCTTTACATTATTATTCCTACAAGCAGCATCATACTCTTATAACAAAACTTATTAGCACTGTTGCTACCGTAAATTCTCATCATTTGATCTGTTACATTTTGCTAGTGTTTAATTCAAATGTCTGGTTCCATTCCGAATTGTTTTCTTGCTCAGATGCAACCTGTTCCATGAAATGGCCAAAATGTGCTAACAGATACACTTGAAGTAGACCTACAATGATTACAAAATCATATGTGATTCCACAAGTTATTCTAATTCTAGCAATAGTTCCTTCATACATGTCTTGACTCACTTTAATATATTTATTAGAGATTTTTTTCCTCCATAAGGTCCACTAAATAATATATTGAGACACTCTATGCATTTTCAAAGTTAATGAAAATTATATGTAGATTTTCTTTATATGTTTTGAATTTCTCCATTAATTATCATATAAAGAAAATAGTTTCTATAGTAGATCTTGCTAGCATAACTCCAAATTGATTTTTTTGATACTTTTGATTCAAGTCTGAGATGCTACTTTATGACTCTCTTCCAAAGAAATAGTATGAGTCATTAGGTTAATCCCTCTATAGTTTGCATAATTTTGCACTTCTTTTTTATTTTGTAGATGAAAACAACAATGTTTTTTCTTCAATTTGTAGACATTTCTACATCCTTCAAAATTTTTTAAATAATTACATTAATCATGAAACCTTTATATCTCCTAATTCTTTCTAGTCTTCTATAGGAATGTTATCTAATCTAGCAATATTTCTATTTGTTATGTAAGATAAGGTTGTCTTTACCTCAAAGAAGGAAAATTCATTAACTAAACCAAAAGTTGGTCCTTCTGTTAAAAAATATTTAGATAAAAATTTTTGAAAATAATATTTCCACCTATCAAAAGTATCATTATGTTTTATGAAAATCCTTTCATTACCTCCTTGGTGCATTTAACATAATCTACCTATGTTCTATCTAACTATCAAAATACATTCATATGTTATTACATACAATAGATTATAGAAGTTGATACTATGAAGGGTAGCCCATCAATTCATGTTGCAAATAAGGTCAAGTAAATTTTTGATAAAAATGAATAAGGGTTTCTTTTATGATTAATTCAAGTAAATTAGCAAGCTTTGACAATTATAAAATCAAATCTTTCTCTAAAAGTTAACTTTTGAAAGACATTACAAAATATGACTATTTTTACTTTAAATATTAATGCTTTATATACTTTAATAATAAAATATGATTGTGCTCATTGACATTTTATTCAGAAAGTATTTGAGAAGCTCATAGATGATAATAATAATTTGAGAAGCTCTTGTAGAAGCTATAGGAAGAAAATCCATACAAATAGATACTTGGATGCTAATTCAACCATCCGTTTAGTCAAAAGATAGATGGTTTAAGAACCTTAATGTTTAGAGCCCTTGAAATTTGTAATATGAAAACCTTAAAATAAAAAAATAAAGATCTCAATCATGTTTTAAAACTAGATGGTTATAACTCTAAAACTATTGAAAAGGTTTGCAATGATAACATTAACAATTGGCTTGCTAAAGGAGAAAAATATCAAGGATTATATTAATGATAAAGAACTACATGAAGATTCAATTATGAATGAAGAAAATTATACATGGATAATGGCAATATTACCATACCATGTAGGAATTTCTAATAAATTAAGAATATTAATGATGAATCGCGGTTTATCAGGCCTCGAAATCTAGTACGCAACATCGTAGCCTGGATATGATATCGTATACACAATATTGTGATTCTTGTGTTAGCCTATAAATATAGCAGTCAAGCGCACAACAAGAGAGTCTTTTTAGTCAATTTTTTGTCTTTAGTTCTTATAGTCAGTTTTAGTATTCTTTCCAAGTGCATGCCTACAGTGTGATGCTTATAACTATATAGAACCTTTGTTCAAGTGTGACGTACTTGGACATGCACACAATTAGCAATAAAGATCAAGATTACTCCATCATTGTAGCATTCACTTAGCTTTTAATTGTTTTAATTGTTGATTATTTATTGTTGTTTTCTTAGTTAATATTTCTTTTATCATCATTTATGATTCCTATTGTTAATGTGGAATGGGTATGCCTTAATCACAAACATTTAAGTTAACTACGAGGTAACCCAATAGCAGACTGAGTAGTGCTTCAAGTGATGTGTGCTTGGTAATTCCAGAAGTAGTACATGAAGTCCAAGATGTGTACGGATGATTAGGGATGGATGCTCATCGCACTTAGGCTAGCTTAGATCTTATTTCCTATTGCACATTAGCTTAATTAGCTTAACTGAGTTATCTCTTATTGTTCTTAGGAGTAGCATAGTATTAGGGATCATATCATACACCTCACTTTGGACTAAACCATACATGACAAAGAAAATACTAGTCCAAGTGAAAAGATAGTGAACTACGATCAATGTACAACTATCTAGGTACCACAACTAGTCCATCCATGGAGTTTGACCAAATCATGCGTACACACTCGTATTCATATGGTTGAGCATAGGAATACCTCACCACTCATCATTAGCACCATTGTTGGGGACAATTCTAGTTATCTAGATTAGTTATATCATAAAAGATCACTATAATAGGGTATTAACAATATTTCTTTCAGATGAATAAATTAAATTCAATTAAGTCACACATAATTCACGACAATGTCTCTTTCACAATACAACGATAACGTAACATCTAGTGAGGTAATTCATTGGAGAACCAATGAAATTTATGATGAAGAAGTTTGGAGTACTCAATCTTATATAGGAGTTTCATATGTTCATAGACACCACAACAATACTTAAGGACTTTTTTCATCCAACTCAAACACCTCTAGTGAAGATGGGACATCTCCTAGAATGAGGGGGCCTGTAAGGCCTAAGACATTCTCAATGGGTAATAAGAGTACATCAGGGGATGATTGGAAGACTTACAAAAGTCATTATTAGTCTTCTAGTTCTCTCTCTTCCTCTACTCCTTCAACATTAGGTTGTGACACAAATGATCATTCCTTAAGGGGTTGATGGAGAAATAAAAATTGAACCCATAGGCAAAATCAGGAATGCCAATATGAACATAGGCAACATTGTCCCAACTCACAAACTTATGACCCATTTAGCAACAATGAACCCCTTCTGGCCACTAAGAGCCTAATGCATATAACAAAGGACATTCAAATATTCCACAATAAGGAAAGTCGTCTACCCAAGCATGATTTGAACAACTTTCCTAAGTTCTCAAGAGGCTATGATTTAGACCCACAATATCATTTACAAGCCTTCTATGATGCTTGTGTATGGAACAACATCGAGAATGGGTGGCAAAGGCTTAAGCTCTTTCTTATGACACTCATTTGCCAAGCAAAAGTGTGATATAGGTGCTTAAAGCCAAATTCAATTCGTCGTTGGCCTACAATGGTAAACCTTTTCAACGAAAGATATCATACCTATGCAAGAGTGTTGGCCTTGAGGAGACAAATCCAAGAGTGGAAATAGGGACAAGATGAACCCTTGGACATGGCCTTAGAAAGATATTACTATTTGTTAAAAAAATGCCTAGGCCATGGGTTCTCCAAGGAAAGGCTAATGTATCACATCATGGATGGACTCCGTAATGAAACAAGGGAGATCCTAGGGATGTATGCCCCAGGTCAACTATATGAACTACAAACCAATCAATTACAAAAGCTTATTAAGTGGGTAGCAAAAGAAGGAGAAATAGCCAAATGGGAGAATGTTAAAAAATCTCAACAGGACCAAACTCTTGAAATAATAAAGGTCCATAATTATGAAAATGAGAAATCAGCCCACCTCAAGGGAGTGAAATTGTCCCTACCTTTGCCAATACTAAAATCACTAGATGAAATTGAGGCAAAGATCAACAAGATGACAAAGTGGGTACATGAAAAATGTGGAGAATATGCAAACATTATTAGACGGAGCCCCACACAAGATAACTTTGACAACCAAAACAAACAGAGGAACCAAACCTATAAATAGGATAGAACACCATTCGACCATCAAAAAGAGGGGTTGAAGAAAATGAGGATAGGAGCTACAACAAATGAACATTACTTGTGATGCTACTATCAACAACAGTGGGAGTCCTCCACAATGTTGTAAATGTCCTTTCTTTAGGCATGAACATAGAAAGAGATAGCATGATTTTGAAACCAATGCATCCACCAACTCAACATAAGCCCAACACAGTGATGCACCTTCCCCTTCAAACTTAACACCTCCTGTTACATTATTTAGGCCACCAAATAATACTCCAACAACCATGTAGCCCAATGAATATAACAATGTGAGAAGACATATCAATCCTTCCATACCATATTATGGTCACGAGTGCCATAGTGGATTAGCTTCTTATGACATGACCACATCTTATAATCTACCCCACTATGCCTACTTTAATCAAGTGTGTGAACCCCAATTTGGGTATGTTCCTGCCACTACAACAAAATACACCCAGTGGTTTTGATATGACCNTACAATTTTTTGTTTTCTAATTTCTTGTTTTCCAATTTGTCATTTTATCTTTTTGTGGGTAATCTCATCTGTGAATAAAATACTCATGTAACTAGTCGGTTGAGACATTGTTCTATATTATCGAGTCATAAGTGAGTAATTATTTGGATAGTGAGCCCACAAAATCCACCCTCCCATTCTATTAATAAGAGGTTTTTACTCTGGGCTTGATGATATCCTTGTTATCACTAAGACTTAAAGTAACTTTGTGCTCATTATGCCCAAAGCAAAGAGTGATGAACTAAGATGGAATGGCAAGGGTGTAACATCAAGGGGACTTGTGGATTCTCTTTGGTGACATCTGTATGTGCTATCATGCAGCTTAGTTGTATTAAGATCCTTGTAGATTTAATGAACAATGGGAGTGAGAGTTGTAATAAGGGTACTTAATAAAGGAACTCAATGCTATTCTGGGGGGGTCCCACTAGAAAGACATGCACCCATGCTTGAAGGTTGGTGGCTTCTCCAGTCACCTTTGAAAAAGACCAAGTGCAAAAGTGGCTAGAAGAAGAAAAAGAAAAAGAAGAAGAAAGAAAGAAATGAAGCAGAAAAGAAAAGCACAAGAAAAACATGCTACAAAAAAATTCAAATCACTCCTCCCTTGCGTAAAACACCAAGTGATTATACACCTTGTTGTCATGATGCTCTTATGGTTATCTATCATTGGAATGAAATAATGCAATGTCACTTATCAGAGGTATAGACTTGGTTTTGATCTTGGATCAAAAGGCTAATGGTACTTTAATCACGCATAACACTTAGGATTCATTGTGCCCAGGGTAAGTTACCTCATGTCCCAATATCTGCAATCCCTTCTACAATTCATCTCATCTCATGGTCCAAGTACTTCTAACTTATGTCTTGTGTGGCATAGAATTCGTATCTCATAGCAGTGATACTTAACATGTGTGTGTTTTGTTGCATAGGTGCAAGTTGCATTTAACCCTTCTAGTGCCTATGGACATTTCAAGGTGTGGTTATGCAAGGGCATTATAGGTTGCAACCTACTTTGGGGAGGATCCGCTTGTGTCACTTTTATAATTTGTACCTTTTGCATACCACCACATCATTTTATACCATTTGAGTATTCCATTGTCAAATCTATTCTTTCCTTTGTCATCATTTTAGTTGAATGTTACATAGAACCATTACATGTCCTTTTTCCTCATCCTTTTCAAAGAACTTCATTATATGATTCCACTTCAATTCCTTCAATTCCCACTTGCCATTACCCCAGACCTTTTGAATCTACCTCAAATCCTCCAAATTTTTCCCTAAAACTCAAAAAATCATCAATTCTACTATGTACCCTATCTTGGTTGGGACGCGATATTGGGTACCTGGTATTGGGTCCAATGCGATATTGGGTATGCACTATCACATATGTGATATCGTGTCTATAAAAACTATATATATGGGACTCCTACACACTACACATGTTATTTTTAATAGTTGACGTGGGGGGAGTTGTTCAAATTTTCTTCCACGATTTTTAGTGATTTGCAAGTCTAAATTCAAATTTTAATATTTCACTCTTTGATGCTCCGATTTCTTTTATGATTGAACCTAATTAAACCCAGAGTGTCTAACTTAGTCATGGGGAAGGGGTACTATAGAACCTACACATAATTTTTTTGAAATTTTCTATCACTTGAAGGATACCATAGGGGTAAGTACCATTAAAAATTCATACTAGACTAATTTTCTTCCTTCATCCAAGTCATCTAAATTATTATATGAGTTACCTAAATAGATTAGGTTTGACATTAAACTTTTAGGGCAACTTCCTTGAAAAATTTCTAACTCTAGAATCATACTAAGCAAAGAATTAAACATTTATTAAAGGCAATGAGTAAGGTATGAGATAATTGAAGTTCTTTAAATAAAATTACTAATAATCAATCTTTGTGTGATTACAGATGGCCCCTAAAAGAGGATAGCAAGGAGGACCTTCTCAAGGTGCAATTAAATGCTCAAGAGGAGGAAAAGGCTAGGAACCTCGAGTAGAACATGTAGAGCAAGAGGCCCACTCTTTCAGCATTCATCAAGAAACCCCTATGAAAATGCAATCTAGCCATGCAGAAGGTGGAAAAGTTAGAGCCCCAGAACCAGGGCAACATCTTATGTTATCCCTTGAATTTCTCTAAGCCATTCGGGGAATCCCACCTTTGTAGTTGTGATAGTGGATCTTAATTTTGGGCCTTTCACTGAGTTCACCCCTGAACTAGTGAAGACTCAATTGAAGGCATCTCCACTATGGCCCATCCTCTCAGAGAGTGGTGATTGGTATTTGGGTGAAACATATCAATTCTGGCATGGCAAGGAGGAAGGCACCATTGCCAATGTAGGTGGTGTCTCCATTGATTTTTTTTGCAAAGGCCATTATAGAGGTCCTAAATCTTCCAAACAAGGGACCAAAAGTTGCTCATTTGTCCACTTTCTTAGATGCAAACATAAGGAAATTATGGTTGAAATAAGCCTATGACAAGGAGAATAAATTTTATGAAGAATTGACCCTGGAAGAGAGGATCTACTTTAAGATCAGCACTTATCACCTTTTCCTCACCAAAGGTTTAAATAGATTATCTACTTATGTGATGTAGGGTAGTGTGATTTTGATGGAAAATTTTAACGCAAATTTGCCCCATTTATATTTGATGGAGATATTAAGGTGATTTGAAGAAAGGAAGATAAGGAGGCTTGCTTTACCTTTCCCTTGTCTTATCAGGAAGCTGTGTAGACATGCCAGGATCTTGGGCTACACAAATGATGTTCCTAGAAAAGCCCAAAATGCTTCATATGCTGAACTACTCAAATTACTGGCACCTAGGAAAGATGTTGGTGAGTAATTAGAACAAGAGGAAAATAAATTACTTACTATTGAAAATCTTCAATTGACAATAGTTGAGAAATAGAAGAATGTTCTTGAAGAAAGTTTCCAACAAATTCAAGAACAACTAGTTTAGGTTAACTAAGACATGAATTGTTTGGCCAAGGAGAATAGAAGCCTCTCCATGGAGGAGGTCTATGCCATCTGATAAAAGACAACCATAGAAATAAGTTTATGGAAAAATGAGGCCAAAAAGCATGAGAAGTCAAAAGAACACTTCCATGACCAGGTGGGAATGTACAAGGAAATCATTGAAAATAAGATCTGTATGGCTAAGGCCCACATTAATTCTTTCAGTGCTCAACACATTGACTAACCAGTCGTACTAGATACTTATGCCTTTGCCCACCAAGCAAAATTAGTCGAGACCTATAAATTTAGGACTTAACAACGTACATGGAGTTGGAAAATCTATGATATGCCAACTTAGTCATGTTAATAGCAGGGTGCCTAAGAACTAAGCTCGAGAAGCAAGTAGCTACCACCTATGCTAAATATGAGATAGAGTTTGCAGAACATAAGAAGACATTGCAAAATTAGAAGTAGTAAACTCTAAATTAGAGGTGATAAAGGCTAGCTACCAAGGTCAAAAAGATGTAGTAGAAAATTTGGCTCAATGGCTTATAAATTAATAGGAACTCCAAGATAAAGCCAGATCCTATGAGGAGAAACAACAACTACTTGTGGCATGGTATGTCAAGGCCAATCAAATGTTCTTGCAACTGTCGTGTCCATGGGAAGTGTCAGCTCCATCAAACATTGGAACATTAGCATGAATGGCTCATGATCCTTAAACAGAAGAGGAAAAATTTTAAGTGCTTCTTCAAAGGTATCCATTTCAAAAGCCTGGAGCATAGGATAAAGGAAGAGTGCCCATGGAGGAGCCACCACCACTAGGAACCACATGAGTTTCACAAGTTTTGTATTATTATGTTGGTGTCCATATTTTGTTTTATCTAGTCCCATACTACAACATGAAACAGCCCATGGTCATTCAATAATCCCATACCTATCCACTATTGCAATCAAATGAACTTGTTCCTCATTTTTTTTGGCTCTAGGAGGAGTTTTTATTCAGTCGTGGGGGTATGATAAATCGTAATTTGCCAAGCCCCGATATTAGATACATGATATCGCAACCTAGATATGATATCGTATACATGATATTGTGATTCCTATATTAGCCTATAAATATAGCACTCAGGTGCACAACAAGAGAATCTTTTTAGTCAATTTTTAGTCTTCAGTTCTTATAGTTAGTTTTAGTATTCTTTCCAAGTGCATGCTTGTAGTGTGATGCTTGTAATTGTATGGAACCTTTGTTTGAGTATGATGTACTTGGACACACACATGATCAACAATAACGATCGAGATTACTCCATCATTGCAGCATTCACTTAGCTTTTAATTGTTGATTAGTTATTGTTGGTTTCTTAGTTAATATTTCTTTTATTGTCATTTACTATTGTCAACGCTACACCTTAATCAAGAACATTTAAGTGTAACTACAAGGTAACCCAGTAGTGTACTGAGTGATGCTTCGAGTGATGTGTGCTTGGTAATTCTAGAAGTAGTACACAAATTCCAAGATGTGTACAGATGATTAGGGATAGATGCTCATCGCACTTAGGCTAGCTTAGATCTTATTTCCTATTAACCATTAGCTAAAGTAGCTTAATTGAGTTATCTCTTATTGTCCTTAGGAGTAGCATAGTATTAGGGATCACATCATACACCTCACTCGGGACTAAACCATACGTAACAAAGCAAATACTAGTCCAAGTGGGAAGACAGCAAACTATGATCAACATATAACTATCTAGTTATCACAACTAGTTCATTCATAGAGTTCGATTGGATCGTGCGTACACACTCATATTCATATGGTTGAGCATAAGGTACCTCATCACTCATCAATTAATAAGAAAAGAAAACATTTAAACCATATTTCAACCCATTATTTGTTATTCCTAGTCACTTGCACCAATATAATATTAAATTTAAAAGAAACTATAGAAATTAAAAAAGACACAAAGTTACCTTGGGGAAAACCTTCAAGGTGAAAAACCTCAGCAAAAAAATGGTTCTTGGACCATTATCAGTAGCACAACTTCAAAGGATTGAAGCTTAAGGAGAATTTACAAAGGAGGAAAGATGACTCTCAAGCTTATGCTTCAAAAGAATGTGGCGTATTGGATGCTTCCTTTGAGCTCCTTATATATTTCTTAGGTTACAAAATAAATCCAAAATTAAAAAAGGGAGGATAAGGTAGTTTATTTTTGTGGGGATAGGTATAGGACCAAATATAACATAGAGATGAATAAAAATATAAGGAAAGATAGAAATATCTAAAGAAAATCAAGGCAAAGATAGATTTGCCTTCATCCACCTCATAATTCTCCCTCTTCAAGGTAAAGCTGCTTTAAAGAATAGTCCAGACCATTTTTAGGAAATTAGGTCAAAAGAAGACCAAATGCTGATCAACACCAAAGAAACTTTTTAGCAAGAGTTGACTTGGTGAGTACATCTGTGGGATTTTCTTTAGTTGAAATTTTACTTAAAAGAATATTTTACTTTTTAATTTCCTTTCATATATAGTGATACTGTATTTCAATATGCTTCATTTAGGCATGAAAGGTTGGATTCTTGGATATGCTTATGGCACTTTAACTATCATAGCCAATATTAATCAAAGTCTGAGTGATGCCAAGTTTAGCTATTAATCTTTGAACCATGTAGCCTCTCTACATGTCAAATTACTAGCAACATATTTAGCTTCAGTGGTAGACTAAGCAACACAAGATTGTTTTTGAATTTTCCAAAAAAAAATAGCATCACCAAAAAGATTAAATACATATCCACTAGTAGATTTGCTACTATCAATGCCACCACCCCAATTTGCATCAACAAAGCCATGAAGTCCATTGGAATCATTTTTATAACAAATCTAATAATTTGAAGTACCACAAAGATATCAAAAGAGTCACTTCACTACAATCTAGTATTGTTTCCCTAGATTAGACATATACTTACTAAGTTTTCCAATAATTTAAGTAATATCAAGTCTAGTAGAGACCACTGCATACATTAAACTGATAATAGCACTAGCATATGGAATTTTGACCATGAGATCTTTTTCTTCAATTGTCTTTGGGCATTGTTCAACTGAAAGTTTAATACCAGTTTCATAGGGTGTAGTCACAAGCTTGTAATTATGCATATTAAATCCTTTTAAGATATTTTCAACATATGCAGACTATCTAAGCCAAAGCTTTTTATTAGCCTTATCCCTTTTAATTTCCATGTCCAAATTTTTTTGTGCAACACCAAGATCCTTCATCTTAAATTATGAAGACAGATGAAGTTTTAGCTCCTAAATATCATGTATGTTATTACTTGCTATTAACACGTCATCAACATATAGCAACAAGATAACATATCTATTACTTGTATTTTTAACATACATACAAGAGACTTTGACACTTCTAATGAAGCCAAGATTTATCATGTGGTCATTAAATTTTTTACTTCACATCCTTAGTGCTTGTTTGAGCCCATATAGAGATTTTAATAATTGACACACCATATGCTCTTTTCCTTTAATTTCATATCCTTCAGGTTGAAGCATATATATTTCTTCCTCAAGATCACCATTGAGGAATGTTTTTTTCACATCCATTTGTTCAGGTTCAAGATCATAAATGGATGTGATAGCAAACAATGGTCTTATGGATGTTAATTTTACTACTGGAGAGAAGATTTCATCACAATCAATCCTCTTTCTCTAAGAAAATCCTTTAGCTACAAGTCATGTTTTGTATTGATTCCCAAATTTTATTTTGTACACCCATTTATTTCCAATGGGTTCTCTCTTTAATAAAAGCTCAGTTAATTTCCAAGTTTTATTTTTAATGAATTGATGACATTTTAGCATTCATTTCCTATTTCCACTTTGCATTATGCATAGGTGAACATGCCTCATCATATGTTGATGGCTCATTATTTTTAGTAAACAAGACATATTCTTCTAGATGTAAGGATAATTTTTTTAAATGTGTTGAACTTAGTAGCTCATCTTCACTGAAAGTATTTTCTCCCTCTTCATGTTATTCCTCCTTGTTTACCATGTTATCACCATCCTGTTCGCTAGGGGCAATGTCTCTAGCCAAGGGAGGATGACCCTCATAAATTTCATTATTAATTTTAATAAGCACATACATAGGAGTTACATCATTTGAAGGAGATCCATTATTTGAAGATTCCTCCTTCATAGATCCACATTTTTTCTCTAAATATAACATCGCAACAATAAATAACCCTTTTAGTTTTCTAGTTATACAACTTATAAGCTTTGACACCATGTCCATAGCCAAGGAAAATACATTTGACAAACTTAGAGTCTAACTTGGATCTATCAAATTTTAGAACATATATGTAGGCCTCATAACCAAAAATCTTAAAATAATTTAAATTAATAGATCTACCACTTCAAACTTCTTCTATAATTTTCCTTCCAATTGCTAATGAAGGAGATCTATTGATAAGATAACATGTAGTCATCACTGCTTCATCCTAGAAATGCTTGTCAAGATTAGATTCACTAAGCATACATCTAGCACATTCCATTAATGTTCAATTGAAGTGCTTTGCTACTGATAGTCTTTTTCCTTTGAATGTCATGTTCTTTACAAAAAAACATTAAATTCATTTGACCAAAACTCATCACCATTGTCAATTCTTAGAATTTTGATTTTCTTTCCTGAATAATTCTCAACAAGAGCTTTGAATTATATGAATTTTCCAAATACTTCAAACTAATATTTTAATAGATCCAACTCTTTCTAGAATACTCATCAATAAAAGAAACATAATACATAGCGCCTTCAAGCGAACTTGTTTTAATATCTTTAACTAGTTCACATACATTGCTATGTATTAGTTCTAATATCTAAAGAGATTTAGTATTACTTCTTTGAAAACTATGATACCTCTATTTATCATGTAGATAATGATTATAAAAATCCAAGGAATCTTTTGAAAGCTTAAATTTACCTTACTTGTAAAGTTCCTTAAGTCCTTTTTCACTAAGATGTCCCATTCTTTTATGCCACAAATCAATACTTGAATTACAATCAATAACTTCAAATGCACTTAATTTCTACTTTAATGTCTTAGCTTCTAATTTATACAGCTTGCCTATTTTAATTCCAAAATCCAAAAGAGATTAACCATGTAGTATAAAACATTTTCTACCTCCAAAGATAATAGTTAGTCCTACATCATCTAATTCACTTACAAACAAAAGACTTTTAGTAAGTGCTGGAACATGACATACATTGGGAATCAATTCAACTACTCTATTTTTAAACTAAATCGTTACCTTTCCATAACCTATAACTTTGCATAAACCATCATTACACAATGTTACCATTCCAAGATTAGATTATGTATATTCACTAAACCAATCAACATGTGGAGTGTAGTGAGATGCACCTGAGTCCACATACCATGAATATGTATCAAGATTATTAGAAGATGAGACAACATACAAATCTCCCTCTTGAGTAA
>MNCI01000569.1:578715-611808 GCA_015680685.1 Gnetum montanum | reverse complement strand
ATGGCGACGGACCGCGATATCGCGTACGCGATATCGCAGGGAAAGACGCGATATCGCGGCACTATGCATGTCGCGTCTCATCACAATCCTAGGCAGTTCTACCAATAATAACAAGCTTACTACCCAAGTGGAGCTCCTCCACAACCATCTGAACAATACCAATAATGTTACCAACAATAATAGTGGAAATGCCACTACCAAGGCAATAGTACCCTTATAGGCAACCAGATCCATATGGGTACTATGTTCAACAACCTATCTCTCCAAGAAGTTCTATAGGTCATACTTCATTTCAGCATCACTATTACCCTCTAGTGTACCACTAAACACATTCATCATCTTCTAGAGGAAAAAATCCATATCCATACCACCCTCTACATCTATCTACACACACACCTCCACCTTCAACCTAGTTATCTCCTACTCCATCCATGCAGGGTGAGATTCCTCCATAGCCACAATAATAAAATGCTACAAGGGCTATACATTCACAACTGGCTTTCCAACCTAGTGGTTTAGAAAATCAATCTAGAAAAAGACCTTTCTTCTGACCTAGCAGTCCTCTTCAACCCTCATAACCTAGTGCAGCTGATCATCTTGCATCTCCAATACCCTCATCCTCTGCATCAAATACCTTCGTGTGCCCTTCAAACCAACTATCACGTTGGATTTGAACTATGATGCTAACTCATGTTGTTTTTGACTAGATCAAGGCTAGCAATCTTTCCATGAAAATATCTAACCCTGAAAGTCCAATCATTTACCTATAGATTACTAGACATGAGCCATGTAAGGCTCTTCTTAACTCTAATTCTAGAGTTAATCTCATCTCCCATGACATGTACAATGCCTAGAACCTACCACCTATCAAGAAGAGCAACATCTATCTAGAATTGGTAGATCAACCAATTACTATCCCTCTGGGATTGGTAGAGAACATTGTGACCACAGCTTATGGATGATCCTATCCTACTGATTTTCTGGTGATCAAGGTTAAAAATTGCAAAAGTGACTTCCCCATCATTATGGAAAGAGCTTGGTTAAGCACAGTTAATGCACATATGGGCATAAGGAACCTTTCTCTAGAAATATCCAAAGAAAATGAATTTGGCAAGATAGAGAAGAAACATATTCCATGCATCGTATACAACAAAAATAGGTGCAATTGCATGCAAAAGTGTTGGTCCATCAAAAGTACATACATTAAATCATGTAATCAGTGTGCACAAGAAGTCAATATTCAACGGTGTTTGTATGCAACAACCACAAAATAGGAGGACACCTAGTGGCTGATAGTTGACTCAGATAGCAACACATTATGCATGGAACCAACTAAGAGCCTAACATGTCCCTATGTTGAAGGTATGGATAAACTTGAATAAGTTCATCCCCAGCTCTCTGATGAAGATGATGATACCTCTTGGGAAGAGTTGGAAATCCCTAATAACTTCAAGTAGGAGCCCCTAGAGCTAAAAACCTTATCAGCTGGCATGGAATTTTCATTTTTAAGTAATGGTAAATTAGTCATAATTAATTTCAAACTTTCTCCTAAACAAAAAGAAAAGCTGTTAAAGGTGGTTAACAAATGGCCAACAACCTTTGCTTGGTCATATCCTGAGCTAACAAGAATTGATCTAAGGATATGCCAACATGGCATTTACACTAATTCGACCATGAAGCCTAGGAGGTAGCCACAGAGGTGGCTAAATCCCAAATTGAAGTAAATCATATAGGAGGAAATTGAACAACTCCTCAAGGTGAGCTTCATCTATCCAGTCGTGGATAGTGAGTGGATTAGCCCACTTCTAATTGTGTAGAAGAAAGGTGGTAAGTGATAGGTCTACATCAACTTTAGGTTGTTGAATATGGTAACATTTAAAGATTATTTTCCATTACCATTTGTGGATCGTGTTAGACACCATATCCAAGCATTGTTATTATAACTTCTTGGATGGTTATAGGGGCTATAACCAAATCCAAATTATGCTAGAAGATTAGGCCAAGATAACATTCATGAGTCCTTGGGGAACTTTTGCATATTGTAAGATGCCATTCAGTCTATGCAATGCCCCTACAACATTTTAACACCTAGTCCTTATTATTTTCTAACAACAGATCAATAATGGTGTGGAAGTCTTCATGGATAAATTTTCCACCTATGGAGCCACATTTGATCAAGCCTTGGACTACCTTGAGCAAGTATTGAAGAGATGTGTTGAAACAAGTCTATGGATCAATTGGCAAAAGATCCATCTCATGGTGTAAGAAGGCATTATACTAGGACATAGAATCACTCAAGTAGGGATTGAGGTAGACCCAGAAAAGATAAGGGTCATCCAAGGAATAATATGCTAGCTAGAGATAGTTAAAGATGTTTGGTCATTCCTTCAACACACTAGCTACTATCAGCAATTCATAGAGAATTTCTCTAAGANACCAGGTTGGTCCAAACCCTTCCACATCATGACAAATGCATCTAACTACACCTTGGGAGTAGTGCTCATGTAAATGGATGATAAGAAATGCCCATACTACATTCACTGCATGAGCCAAAACATTGTGGGAGCATAATTAGATTACACCACCATAGAAAAAGAATTAATATCCATGGTTTACACTCTGAAAATGTTCAGGCATTATGTGCTTGGCTACAAAGTATTTGTGCATAGGGACCATAATGCAATCTGCTTCCTCATGAACAAGCCAACAGTGAGCCCTCATGTGATATGGTGGTTCATGATCTTGTAGGAATTCGATCTCATGATGGTAGATTGAAAAGGGATTAAGAATGCGATCACTAATCACCTCTCTCACTTAAGATGGGATAATAAAGAGGAGGAGAGCCTACTCTCTGATCAGTTTCCAAACGAACTCCTCATTACAAGAAAAATAAATGACCAAACGCCTATAGAAATAACATGATACAATGGCATCCTCACTTATCTTCTCACTTTGGAGATGCCACAAGATCTTAACTTCAGAAAGAAACAACAATTTCTTCATTGGACCAAATACTTCATGGAAATCAACAAACACCTTTACAAGGTGTGCGCCAATGGCCTGATTCGTTGGTGTGTCCCTAACAAGGATCAACTATGTGTTCTCCAAGATGCTCATGAAGGACCTTGCAGAGGCCACTATGCAGGTAGAAGCATGGCCATAAAAATCCTAATGATAAGATATTGTTGACCTATAATCTTTAGGGATGCCCACCAATTTGTCCAATCTTGTGAACATTATTAATGAGACGGGGGGATGACTACTCACATGGAAGATCCTCAATAATGGATTCAACTACTAGAACCTTTTGACACATGGGGCATTTACTTCATGGGTCCCATCACACCCATGTCCAACGAAAAGGCATATATTATCATAGTAATCGACTACTTCACAAAATGGATAGAAGCAACAACCGTTACTAATTGTACATCATCCACTACTACTAGATTTATATAACAAAATATTGTAAATAGGTTTGGGGTGCCACGTTCACTAATTTCTAACAATGGAACTCATTTCACAAGTGTTACTTTTAGAAAGTTAATGCAACACTTAGGGATTTAACATAAATTAACAACACCCTACCATCCCCAATCCAATGGTCAAGTAGAGGTAACTAACCAAGAGATCAAAAAAATACTAACACGAACCATTAGAAAATATAGGAAAGATTAGAGTATAAAACTTAATGATGCTCTTTGGGCTTATTGTTTAACATGGAAACTTCCTATTGGCTATTCTTCCTACAAGTTTATGTACGAAAAACTTTCAATACTCTCGATTCAATTCAAGCTTTGTACACTCTCAACAACTTATGAGCTGAATCTTAACCTAAGTCTAGCACAGAAAGAAAGATTGATCAACCTGAATGTGATAGATGAAAATCGATTAGTGGCCCTATCTTTGAATGAGGTGTACAAGGCATTCAACAAGCAACATCATGACCTTAGAATAAGGAAAGTAAAACTTCAACCAAGAGATAAGGTTCTTTATTGGAACCCCAGACATGTACCCCTTAAGGAAAAATTTCAAACATTGTGGGAGGGATCTTATATAATTGAACAAACCTTTTCCTCTAGGGCCATGTTGATCTACAAGCCTAAAAGCCCAAATAGAAATTATTTGGTCAACATCCAACAATTAAAATCTTTCCTTGAACCAAGATAGAGCAGTGTAACTACCACCTTGACAAGTGGACAACCATGCTTCATTTCTCAGATCTCCTCCTTCCAACTCAATCATGGGGGAGATGGCCATCTATGCTAACAATCCATATGGCTTTTTAGGTTTTCTTCTATTTTTCACATTTTTTATTTTAAAAATTATTTATTTTACAAATTTTTTATTTTTAGATTTTTATAATTTTCTCCCATCATCAATACCTTTGAACCTTTCTTGATTAGTTTACACTTTCTTATATATTTTACTTTGTTTTTTTCAAGTGTGATATTTCCTTATTTTTTCTAATAAAATTGCTTTATTTCCACAAGACACAATGTCGCTGTCATTGTTTACTAATGATGGTTTGTGCTTAATGTTGTGATTGTCGATGTTTGATTTCTATTTTTGAATTCTGATGTCTAATGACTATGACATGGTTTATTTTTCATGGAATAGGTAGTGAGTCCACGTCATCCACCCATCCAATAAACTATATGGTTTTCCTTGTTTTGGGAATTTGAGGTCCCTTCCATTAAAGAAACTTTTAATCAATTAGTGACCTTGGTGGTTCTGGAATTATGAATGATTTAAAGGTTTGTAAAGGGTGTGACTTCAAGGAGACTCAATACTTTTTGTAATCTTCTACTTACTTGAGTGATTGAGTGTTTTTCACAGACTTCTTACCATTCCATTTCAACCACTAATAGGAAGTCAAATAAAGTCTTTGCATGGTGTGGTTCCCATTCAAAAATCCAATAAAAAATTATGGAAATTCAAAGCACACCCCTTATACACAATAAATGGTTTCCATTTCAAAAAATGATGGCAATTCAAAGCACACTGCTTAGACAAATAAACAGGCTACAAGCACTAGTTATGGAACTAGAAAGACATGTCCCCATGCCTGAAGGTCCCCTTTAACTAAGGTCCTCTCTCACTTCTCACTTCACTTTTTTCTTCTCTTTATGAAATGGTGGTTGTTTTGTGGAAGCACTCTTATGTCTCATGCGAGTGGGCCAGTCTTAGAGTAATGATGCGAAGTCATTAGAAGCAGCTAGTTTTAGTTTGGACTAAGGATGGATCATCTCAAAGTCATTTTAAACACAAATCCCACAAGGGATTTCTTATGGCCTTAATTTGGAATTCTATTCCACCTTCTCTATCATCCATACATGCTACCATAAGTCACCTCACTACTAGGTTCTATGTTATGCTCTATGTCTTAGTTTGATGTGTTTGAATTCTTAGATAGATTCTTTTTGGTTGGTCCTTAACTTTTCATGATCATTAATCAACTGTGGGGCTCATAGACTCCTTAGTTAAGGTATGCAAGGGCAACAAGAGCATGAGCCTGCTATAGGAATGACCCACTTACATAGCTCTTGGTTTGTTTAGTTAAGGTTCCTTACCTTAGACATTGCTATAATCCTATCTTTCACATATTCCATTGTGTATTTCGCTCAGTGCTCCTTAAACTTTTATGTCATTCAGCCATTGAATCATTTTTCTTCATTTTTCCAAATTTATGAGTGCTAACACTCTTTTCTCATATTTTCATACTATTCTTGGCCTTTTGAGCTTTCATTTGATCCCAATTTTATTCAAAAACTCTTTGTATTTTGCAAGTTTAACCAAAGTTAATTATCGTCTATGATGGTCAATAGCTACATCAACGAGGCCTCATTGACATAGCTGACCACATCAACAAGGCCTTGTCGATGAGGCCTCATTGATGCAACACAAAAATCATATATATACCATCACAAAGTTAGAAATGTTTTTCATTTTCCTCATAACACATGGGGAGTTTTTGCCATTTTTTAGAGCCCAAAACCTTCCAGAGCCCTTAACTTTCCAACCATTTGTCCAAATCACTCTTTCTTCAACCCTGTAGTTACCAAAGGTAAGCTCTTTATCATGGGGGTCGCAAACCTTAAGGTTTTCGATGAAGTTTTTGAAAATTTTCTTAACTCCGCCAAAGGGTTCATAACCTTAATAATATACAAAGATCCATTTTTTCGAGAGTTGACCCTTTCAACAACCTTCAGGATGATTTATTAAGAATAACACATAAATAAAATAATGATTAGAGTAATTAGATTAGCCATAATCACAACTTAGCCAAGTGTAACTATCCTAAGAGATAAAGGCATCCTAATTGCTTCATGTTACACCACAATTACTAAGCCATGATCTTATTTTGATTACAGATGGCACCAAGACCAAAATGCCCATAGGAAAGAGAACCCTCTCAACCAAGGGAGAAATGGCCCAAACCTAGAAGGGGCCAACAAGAACAAGCCTAAGAACTACCAAAGGTAACCCATGTGACAAGACCTCTTCGTGAGGAGCCTGAAGTGAAATCTATTCGATAGATTCTAGAAGAAGGGCCCACTAAGAAATCATAGTGAGGGAAAGCACTAAGACCTTAGGTCTCGAGAGATTCAATGCTCAATCCTTTAGGAAATAAACTTTGGACCATTTCTAGAGAAAGCTCCAGTAGAAATTAAAACACAATTTCAAACCTCTCCCATGTGGCCAATCATCACATCCAGTGGGGAGTGGTACATGGGAGAGACATATCTCTTCTGGAACAATAGAAGGTTGGGGTCCATAGTAAAAAGTAAGGATATTCAAGTGTCCTACTCAGTCAAGGCTATTGTGTAGGCACTAGGGTTGCCTAATATTGGGACATAGTTAGTGGAGCTATCAATGAAAGGTGATCTTGAGGCCAAAAAGGAGTGGACTCAGTGGTGTTACAGGGTTGACTGTAAGGAGTATGGTGCACTCACACTAATGAAATGCATCTATTTCAAAATTGTAGCCTATCACCTTAATCCAACAGTGAGTTCTAGCAAGGTGACTACATTTTCTACCTAAGCATGTGCTACTCTAAGTGGGAGATTTCCCATAAACCTTCCACAACTCATCTATTTGGAGATTGAAAAGCACTTCAAGAAAAATGAATGTGGAAGGAAAACCCTACCCTTTCTGTGCCTCACCCAAAAACTCTACAAAAGGGCAAGAATCATCTGCTATGCCAATGACATAACCAAGCATGCTCCTTTGGCTTCATGGTCTAAAATCATGAAGGAAAATATGCCAACTACAACTAAAGAAGAGGAGTAGTCCCCACCTCCACCGCCTACTCAAGAAACAATGCCAGAGGCCTACACAACCATTAAGTGATTACGTAAAATATGAGAGTAGCTCTTGCATGAGCAAGAGCAACATGTAGGGATGAGTAGTGTAAACCCATCTGTGTATTAACCAACAATGAGTCATCTTAATGAGGTGGCTTAAATAATTAGCCAAATGAAGAGGGGTGGACCAATATTCTCCACCCAATGAACACAGTTGCCCATAAGGTCTAATCCTAATGCTTGAGAGGTGATAGTGTCACTATCATAATACCATTTATTCCTAGAAATCTCAAGGAATGTTGCCTCCTTCTCAATGCATTTAGAGGAAGGTGAAGGGGCCACTGTCCTAGTGATGTAGCACTAAGGGCAAGAGACGACGATTAAAGTAGTTGTTGACTATGTCGTCGAAGTACTTAATGCACCTATAGTATTTGTACTAGATGCATCTACACTTTGAGATGTGCATATGTCCACAAGCATAATCAGTAGAAAACTAAATGCAACCCAGCATGAAGAATTGTTGGATCGACTGGTGGGGTCTGAGCAAATAATTTTGGATATTTTTGATTTTCTGGATAACATCACTACAACCCAGTCAAAGCTGTTTGAAGCAAGGGGCAAATGTATCATCTTGGAGGGGCAACTCGAAATGACTTAAGCACAAAATCAATGCTTGTCCATGGAGGTTTTCTAATTACATGCTCGTCTTACTGATCCTACACTCCTCAGTCCAAAAATAACTAGAGATGAAGCTTTCTGATAGCTTCAAAAATGATTCAAGAACGTTGAGAAGAAAGTAGTGATGGCCATATTCAACCAGTCCATAGTAAAGGTGAAAATGTATTCAGTTCAGAAGGACTTAGCTCAGATGCACCACAAGAACGAAGTACTAACCATACAAAATCATCGCTTGCATAATGTTGATGCTCAAAAAGAACAAATGCAAGAATTCATTCATCAACAGTAGGAGCAACTAGCCAAGATGAATATGGAATTAAGGAAATTGGCCACAAAGAATCACAATCTATCAATAGAAGAAGTTTGTGCCTTGCACTAGAAATATGCTATTGAGATTACTACCTAGAAAAATGAAGCCTTAAAGTTTGAAAAAGTTAAAAATCATTATAGAGACCAGGTTAGCCTACAAAAAGAAGTAAACAAGAAGCACATCCAAATGATGAAGGCAAAAATAAATGAAGCTCTCTAGCAAATCCACAAAAGAAAAGAAGTTTGGCAACCCATCATTAATAATATTGATGCCTAAAGGAGTTGTAGATAGAAGAAATGATAGAATACATAGAGTTGGCCAATCTTCACTATGCAAACCTGGCCATGCTAATTGCTGAAAGGCCGCGATCAAAGTTAGAAAAACAAGTGGCTAGCTCATATTTGTTATACGAGGTAGAGTTCATGCACCATAAAGACACCATGCAAAAGCTTGAGACTATAAACGTTGAACTTGAAGTTCTCAAAGCATGATTCATAGATCAACAATCAATTGCTAGGAACCTAAACAAAAGGATGAATGATTACCAAGAGTTGAAGGATGTAATCATAGCATTTGACATTGAACGCAAAAAATTTGCTACCTAGTTTATCAACATGAAGGAGTTGTTTCTAGCAATTCCATGTCCCTAGGATGTGCCCATTCCAACCCACATTGGTGAAGCTTCATAGACCATGCACGATCCTAGAAGTAAGGAGGAGCAAATGAAAGCACTATTGGATGATTTCTTCCTTCCACTAGAAGTTGCAATAGCAGTAGGATAGCCATAGCCACCATGACCGCTACACGTGCGTGAAGCCAGTGAAGGCCTCTAAGAACCTTAGGAGCCACCACCTCCTAGGACTATCTGATCTTCTCCACAAAACTTCATGTCATCAAGGAATGTGCAATTCAATTTTGAAGAGTCATGTCATGGTGTTCAATTTTGTATCATGAACACTACCATTTTTTGTAATGTGTTGATCCATACACTTAGGCACTTCGTTTTTGTTAAGTCAGTCTATTTTATTTGTGAAAGGTTAGTCAATAATCCCATACCTTTATGATGAGTTGTAGTTTTTTTGGCTACATTGATGAGGCCTCATCGATGCGACCTCATTGATGCAGCCTTATCAACTGGGCCTTGTCGATGGATCATATCATGCATCAATGAGGTTGGCAAGGCCCCATCGACACAGTGTTTACTTTTTTGCTATAAATACATGCCTACCAGCCACATTTATGGTAATGAGATTTTAGTAGTAGCAAAGCTCTTCTAGTTTGTTCATTTGAGAGTTAGAATATTTCTCCCGAGTGCTTGCAGCAGAAGTCATTGAGTGTATAGATCTTTATTCGAGCATTGTTGTACCTACGCACAACAATGTGTGTGGCAATAAAGATGAGATTTTTAATAAACCTTGTAGCACTTTGGATAGAATAAATATTTCATTTATGCATTTAATGTTTCAATTATTTATTTATTAAATATTTTCTAATAATTAGGATAATAAAGAGATTAAGCAAGATAAGCTAGATAGATTAACCACATAAGTACGACCACTTTGAGTGTAACATATATTTGTTTGGTAATCCCAACAACTTTATTACTTGGTATTCCCAGTAGCATAGCACTTGATAACCTAGTAGTGGATACATGGGTTAAGGACATGTGCAGAGAGTGGGATTGGGTGCTTATGTTAGAAATAGTTAGATACTAGTTAATAAGTTAAAATTAAATTAGTTAATCTAAATTACTTTATCTACCTTTAAACACCAAACCATAAAATAAAAAATGATAAAAATCAAATGCCTTAATTACACTTAACCATACCAATGTATGTCATAAGTGTAATTGGGATGATAACAATGACCTTAAGTTAAGATTCACCTCCTAAAGGGCTAGTGCACAAGAAACTACAAAGTCCATGGAATTCGACTAGATCATGCTTGAATGCTTGTGATTCGTATGGTTGGGCATAGGGGTACCTCACTGCTCATCAATGGTCATCCATGCTAAATCAATTAAATTTTTTTCTATTTTTCACAGTTTTTTTTTACCCCATTTTCAGTAAATTTTATTTTTCTTATATATTTTACAATTTCTTCTATTTTTTACTTTATTTAGTTTGAATTTTCTTATGTTTTCCTTTATTGCCATTAGAACTTTATGCAATTGTAGTTGTCAATTGATGGTGGTTTGTATTATAATGTTATTTAATTCCTAATGTCTAGATTCTATCTTTGAATTTTGATGTTGATAACTAAGACATGGTTTCTTTTCATGATAATAGGCAATCAGTCCATGTCATCCACCCATCCACAAAAATCTATGATGTTTCCTTGTTTTGGAAGTATGAGATCCCTACTTAAATGAAAATTTTAATGAACTAGTGACCTTGGTAGTTTTCAAACTTGGAAATGATTAAATAAATAGACAATGGTGTGACTTTAAGGGGATTTGATGCTCTTTGTACTTGCCTACCCTCTTAGATGCATGAGTGTTTCCATGGATTTCTCACCATTCTACTATTGACCAATAATAGGAAGCAAAGTCTTTGCATGGTGTGGTTCCTATCAAACACACACACACACACACACAATAATGGGAATTCAAAGCACACCCCTTAGATAAAATAAAGAGCTACAAGCACTAGTTATTGGACTAGAAAGATATGTTACCCATGCCTAAAGATCCCTTCTAACCAAGGTCCATCTCACTTCCTACTTCTCTATTCTTCTCTTTTAGGAATGGTGATTGATCTGTGAGGATATTCTTGTACCTTGGGGATGAACGAGTTTAGGCATGTCAATGCAAAGTCACTAAAAGTGGTTGGTTTTAATTTGGACAAAGGATGGATGTTATCAAGTCATATCAACCATAAAATCCACAAGGGATTTTATGTGACCATGATACAGGACTCCATTCCACACTCTACTTCATCCACCTATGCTTCTTGCAATTCACCTCACTATTGTTTCTCATGTCTATTTTAATATCTTAGTTTGATATGATCAAAATTCTTTAATAGTTTCTTTGATAATTTTATCCTTAACTAACCATAACTATTAATCATCCATGGGGCCCACAAACTCCTTTCTTTGAGGGCATGAAAGGGGATTGAGGACATGAGCCTACTATAGGGAGGATCCACTTGCATACTCCTTGGTTGGGTTGGTTAAGTTTCTCATCCCTTAGATATTTTTGCATTCTAACCTTTTGTGATCCACATCAGTTACGTCTAATTGTACACTCCTTCATTAATGTTCTTCAAGAAAAATATCCTTTTTATGAATTATCTATACCTCTTTAATAATTTCATCATGATTTTGGCTTTTCTAGCTTCCTATGGACTTCAATTTGATGCCTCTTTGTTTTTCCTTGATTTTCAATGGTAAAACATTTTGTCTATCAATTGTGTCAATGGGATTCCATCAATGCAACTAGCTGTGTTTATGTGACCTCGTTAATAGGATCTCGTCAATGTAGCCCAAAAACTCTATATATAGGTGCAACACTTAGTGATTTTTTTGCCATTTACTTCAAAACGAGAGAGGAGTTTTTGCAATTTTCATAACCTAGAATCTTCCAAAGCCCATAAATTTACAACCGCTTGTCCAATTAACCTTGTTCTTTAGTCCTACAACTATCAAAGGTGAGCTCTACATCGTGGGAACCATAAACCTTCGATTTTTTGATAAAAAAGTTTTCAAATTTTTTCTAACTCCCACAAGGTTTAACTAATAAAAGAATATTAAAATCACTAATGCATGAGCGTTAAACCTTTCCAATGAACTCTGGCAACCATCTAAGTGAAATAATAATAAAATAATATTAAAATAATCAAATCTACCATGATCACAACTTAGCCAAGTGTAACTAATCCAAAGAGATAAGGTATCAAAAATGTTTACGTGACACACCAAACGCTAATCTTTAGTCATGTTGTGATTACAGATGGCACCTAGACTAAGGGATAAATGTGGATAAAAGGTAGGACTATCCCAATCAAGGGACAAGAAACCCAAAACTAGAAGGGGCCAATAACTGAAGCAACCCTAAGCACAGGAAGCTGAAACACATGCAACAGGACCTCTTTAGGAGGAGCTTGAAGTGGAATCTATTCAACAGATTTCCCAAGCTAAAATAGAGCAATCCCATTGAGATGAGGCACCATGACCAAGGCCAAATGTTGAGGTCACATCAATGGATGTCTACCTTAGGTAAATCCAATATAAGGAGATTCAACATTTGGTTTTTCAAGAGTTGAACTTTGGAACCTTCTTAGACTTTGCCCCAAAAGACATCAAGACCTAACTTCAAAGCTCTCCCATGTAGCCCATCATCACTTCTAGTGGAGTGTGATACATGGAAGAAACATATCTCTTCTAGAACAATAGGAAGACCAATGCCACTGTGAAAATCAAGGACATGAGTGTTTCCTACTTGATGGAGGTTATCTCTCATGCCCTTGGTTTGCCAGAAATTAGGGCAACCTTGGCAAAAATTTTGACCCAAGCAAACCTGGAGGTAAAGAAGGAGTGGGTGCAATGGTGCTATGGAGTTGACCACAAGGAATATGGTGCAATCACAATGGTATAGTGAGCATACTTCAAGATCGTGGCCTACCACCTCAATCCAATAGTGAGACCAAGCAAGATGATAGCATTCTTTACTAGTGCATGCACTACTCTAAGCATAAAATTTCCCATAAATCTCCCACAACTGATCTATCTTGAGATAGAGAAGCGCTTCAAGGAAAATGAACATGGGAGAAAGGCACTTCCCTTCCCGTGCTTGATCTGAAAATTATGCAAAAGTAGAGGTGTAGCCCGTTATTTCAATGACACCCTCCAACATGCTTCTACTACCTCCTAGGTAGAAATGATGAAAGATAAAGTGTCTACCAAGACACAAGAAGAGGATTAGCCACCACCACCATCCACTCATGAAACAATGTTGAAGGCTCATGCTACCATGGAGCACATGCAAAAACTCTATGAGCAACTCTTGCAGCAGCAGCAGGAAGGATCAAGTGGGGATCCATTTGTCTACCAACCAGCCTTGAGCCATCTAAATGAGGTCACTCATACAATCATCTGGTTGGAGAATGTGGCATCAATGTTTTCTACCCAATGAATGTAGGTGCTTGCACACTCAAAATCCTAGTGCCCAGGAGGTAACGATATCCATCCCAAGACAATAGCAATTTTGAGAAATCTTTGGAAACACCGCTACCTTCTCAATGCACCTAGAGGAAGGTGATGGAGCAACTATCTTGGTGATGTAGCACCAAGGGTAAGAAACAGTAGCTGAGGTGGTAGCTGATTAAATGGCTAAAGCACTCAATGTTCTTGTAGCGTCTATGCCAAATATTGATGCACTCAAAGATATGTAGATGTCCGTAGGAGTAGCAAGTGGAAGATTCAACGTAGCCTAACACAAAGAGTTGCTAGAACAATTGGTGAAAATCAAGTAACCAATTTTGGAGGTCTTTGACCTTCCAAATGACATCACTACAATCCATTTGATGCTTCTAGAGGCTAAGGATAAGTACCTCATTGCCAATACCCAACTTAAGGCAACCACATAGAACAATCGATGCTTGGCTTCTGAGGTTGCAAAATTGAGAGCCTGCTTAGCTACTCCCATAGTTCTCAACTAGGTCATACTAGAGATGAAGCTTTTCTATAGCTTCAAGCAAAACTTTAAGCAACCAAGAACACCAAGGAGACCATGGTCTTTGATGAGTCCATAGCAATAGCAATGGCTTACAACACTAAGAAGGACTTATTAGAGATTTTCAAGGAGAATGTAGTTTTGAACAAGGATAATTATTGCCTACACAATGTTGAGCTCTAGAAAGAACAAATTGTTGAATACATGAGACAACAGCATGCACAACTTACCAAGGTAACCATGGATCTAAGGAGGTTGATAGTAGAAAATCGCAATCTCTTAATGGAGGAGATCTGTGCTCTTCACCAAAAATCTACAATCAAGGTTGTTGCCTAGAAGAATGAGGCCCTCAAATTTGAAAAGGTCAAGAATCATTACAAGGATGAGGTCAACCTATAGAAAGAAATCAATGAAAAGTATATCCAACTGACAAAGGCAAAAGTAAATGAGGTCCTCCAACAACTCTAACAAGGAGGTGATGTGTAGTAGCCCATCTTTGATGGATTGAATGTGCACAAAAAAGTAGAGATCCACCTCAAGGAGCTGTAGATTAATGTAATGATGGAATCATGAAGCTTGCCAACCTCTGTTATGCAAACTTGGTAATGCTGATAGCTAGGAGGCCAAGGTTAGAACTAGAGAAGTAGGTGATCAATTTGTACCTATTGTACAAGGATAAGTTCAAGCATCATAAGGAGATGAAGCATAAGCTAGAAATAGAAAATGCTAAACTTGGTATTCTCATAGGGCACTTCATTGATCAATGGTCAATAGCTAAGAACCTGGCCCACATAATGAATGACTACCATGAACTATAAAAAGTTAAGGCATTCGATGTCAAACAAAAACTATTCATAGCTTTGTTCATCAATGTGAAGGAGTTATTCCCTACAATGCCCTATCCGTGGGATGTTCTCATACTAGCCCACATTCATGATGTTGTGTGGACCGTGTAAGATCCTCAACGAATGAGGAGAAGATGAAAACATTGTTGGATGCTTTCCATCTTCCACCAGTAGTCGCAACTATAGCATGACATCCACAACTTTCATAGCCTCAACCACAATAGTCATGTGTGCTAAAGGTAGGAAAGTGTCCTTTAGCATCTCAAGAACCTCCACTGCCTAGGATCATTTGATTTTTTCTTCATCTTCAAGCCACTAGAGGGGTTTTGTTGTTAATTTTTCTAATGGTTTCATGAACACTAATTTTTGTAAAAGTTTGAGTTTATGTGTGTGACAATCAATCAATCAATAATCCCATACCTTCTCAAAATTTTGTAAAGAATTTGTTCCTCCTTTTGTTCACTCAAGAACAAGTTTTCATTCAATCATGGTGGTATGATGAGTTGCAGTTGATTAGAGCCCATCAACGTGATCCCGTCGACATGTACCCATCGATGCATACACGTCAACATAGTATCTAGTCTTACCTATATAAATCACACTTTCGTTGCATTTAGGGCACTCGTTTATTCATAACTTAATTGAACTCTTGCAGTTTGTTTATTTGAGAGTTAGAATATTCTCTAAGTGCATGCAGTAGGAGTTGAGAAGTGTACGAATCTTTATTCAAGCATTGATGTACTTAGACACCTCAGTGTGAATGGCAATAAGGACAAGTTTTCTTGATAAACCTTGCAGCACTTAGACTTAGCTTAATATTTTCTTAATGCATTTATTACTTATGAAATTTATTTTAATTCATTTAATTAATTAATTAATAATGGATAATTAACGCACATAAGTATGACCATCTCAAGCATATGTTAATGCTTGGTAATCTTAGTAGCACTTACACTTGGTAACCCAATAGCATTGTAACATGTTTAGGATGTGTGCAATAGATGGGAACGAATACTTATGTTAGGATTAGTTAAGGAATTAATTAGTTCTTAGATTAATTAAACATTTAATTACCTTATTTTCTATACTTAGGTGAATTTAATGAAAAACATAAAAGTTATACAACTTATGTACCTTAGTTACACTTAACCATACCCTTGAACCTCACAAGTGGAAGTAGGAAGACAACAATCATGTCCTTGAAATTCAGTACCTAGATCATGTGTACTTAGAGAGCTAAAGTCTACATAATTCGACCAAATCACTTAGTGAATGCTAGAGATTCAGATGGTTAGATGTAGGGACTACTTGCTACTCATCACCAAGGTTGCTACATCACTATTCCAAGAAAGCCACCAAAAGGAAGACCATAGAAGACATGGGAAAAAATGATCAAAGATGATTTGAAGAAATTGCAAATAAAGAAAGATCTAGCTCTTCATAGAGGTAAATGATGAAAAAGAACTCATGTAGCCAACCTCATTTTGTTGGGACAAGGCTAGGATGATGGTAATGATATTTTGTTTAAGGGATGAGACTTAATAAAGATAAATAAAGTTTCATGCTAACTTAAGATAATAATGTCATGTTATATAAAATGATAGATATTAAGGATGTTAAAAAATAAATCAAAGTTACAAGACCTTCAACTAAGCTAGGAGAAATACTATAAGCTAAGTTTGAATTATAAGACTAACACAAGGGGTATAAATAAAATCTTAAACATCTTAGTGTGTACTACCCTACATAATTTTACAAATTTAATTATCTATTACGGTAAATAATTTTATGCAACTCATTTTAATATTAGTTAGTATTATATTTTTGGGTTTGGTTAGTATGGAAAAGGAGGAAGGGTTGTTGGGGATTGGGACCAAAATAATTAGAAGATAGGTACACCCCAAGATATGTAGTCTACATAAAACTTTATAACTAAAACATTTTTTTCCACATAGAAAAATGTGGAAAGGAAAAAACTTTCCATTTTTAGGATGTCTATTGACATATATAAAGTTACACTTGATGTTTTGAAAATTTAAGAAATGAAAATTAATTATTAATGAGGAAGATGGTTACAATCCTAACAATATTTTCATCACTTTCAACATCTATCTTTAAACTTAAACCAACAAAGCGATTTGAGGTAGCAATAGAAAGTTATAATGAAAAACCAATGTTTGTAAAAAAAAAAAAAAACTTCGATCCACAAGAAACTCATGCATCATTAGTACTTTGTTGTTAAACCTTATGTCAAGAATCTTTACTATCAACTATAAACTAGTTATTATAATTAGTTTTGATCTTTCAGTTAACATTGTTCTTGTTAGATAAGGACAAATTTGTCTTATGAGCTATCAATTCAAACCAATTAGTACTTCTTGTAGTACAAGTAGAAGTAGCTATAGAAGTTTCTATCTTCTTTAGTTTTTTTGGTACCATTTGACTATTCTTATCATTGATATTAATTTTATTTTTCATATTTTTAGCTTCAAATTATTATTTTTCCATCCTCAACTTCATCACGTTTTTTCTTTTCCTAAGTATCTTTTTTTCCTAGGCAAAATAGATGAAATATTAAATAAATGTCCTTCACTATAACAAAATTTTCAAGAATTAGGAAAATTATAATATATAATTGATTGAATGTAGATATTCCCATTTGCTTGCAAAAATAATTCCATTGTTTAGTTATAAAGATTGATTTCAATAAGAAAATGTCTATGAGAATTAAATGGTATGTGTGAAAGGATATTTCATATGCTTAATGGAATCAAAAAAATTAACAATTTATCGTTGAGCTCTTTGAAAAGTCAATAAAAGATTAACTAACTTGACAAAATATAGAACTTTTGAATATTGTTTAGATTGAGCATAAACAAATTTAGAGTCTAGGTATGAATGATCAACATTGTAGGTTATGTATAGATGACCCTATATCTAGGGTACATTGCACCATTGAAGCATTATGTCGATCAAGTAGAAAAAACCAAGAATAATTCTTGGCATGAATAACTTGAATGTTATGCTTTTGCATCATATCATTTAATTAGAAAGTGAAAGTTCAACTACGAGGTAAGTCACCCAAAATTTGAATGAACACATTGTGATGTAAGATTAACAACCAATAACTCATATACATACTCAAGAAGAATAAAATTAAGAGTCTTATTTGCAACAACATTAGTAAAAAAAAGGTGTAATAAATCATTGTTAGCTTCCAAATATGTATTCTAAAAATCAACATAAAATTCTGCATCAACAAAAGAAGTCAAAATTTCAATTCAAACTAATTTAAAACTTTCAAAACAAATTTAATTCTACCATTGGAACCTTACAACGAAGACAAATGTGATACTTTGCATTTTGGCTGTTTTACCCATTTTATTATGAACCATATTTCCAAACTTTTGCCCAAGTATCACAGGTAAACGGTGCAATGTTTTCGTGACACTTACGTAAAGACTCTTTTACGGTCAAAGAATTTTCTTCCGTGTCCATGCTAAAGAAGTAATGAGCCACCGTTGCCGTTGCGGATTGGCATGAATGTCTCTAAAAACTTTGACCAATGTCCGCGTTTTTTTTGGTGCTTCCCGTGAAGCACGGTAACGATCACGCTGCGTGCTTTGCACGTTTCATATTGGTAAATTTTCAGTCATTTTGACTTTCATTCTAATGTTGCTAATGCTATACTTATTTTCAACAGAATATTCAACCAATTGTCTGCGATGCAGTCCTTGGACTTTTTAAAGAATTTTCAATGTTCCGCGTCACTGGTTATGTCCCATAAACAAAGTTCTCCGCGTTTCAGGAAAGTTCCTTCGGAGAAAATGAGTTAAGACAATGAAACAAAGCCAAAACAAGGTAAGACAGACCAAGACCGACAAAGGGTGGTGGGACTGGGTTGACGAACATTTCTCATTATGGGGATTAGGTTTGGGATTTGGAATATCTTACGGTTCCACCATTGCTCTGTATTTTTATTGGCATCCTTTTCAGTGTTTCTTTGGAAGGTACCTGATTTAAAATTTAAATGTAATTTATTCCCAAACCTGTCAAGATCTAATCTAACAGTGCACTTCTGGACACCATTTGGGAGGACACACCCTGCTGTAACACTTTTAGATCATGGAAACAGTACAATCCAAGAGAAGCCTTCTATTCATCTGCTAAAATCTTTAAAACTGAATTCTGTAAATTATTAGCAAAATAGAAGAGGCAAATCTAAGTTACCTCAAAGCTGGAGTTGAGCTAAATGTCATAAATATTATAGAGAAGCTTTAAAAATGATGTGACAGGCCTCTTTCACTAGGAATTTTTAGATGAGCTTGTCATTTCTTATAGTCAATTGGTAAGAAATCACATTTCCTCAGGAGAGTCAGTAAATCAGCATTAATTTAAATTCCATTTGCAGATCCCAATAAAGAGAGACTTTGCCATAAAATGCTATGCAAGTGTGCAATTTATTCACAGGTTTCTAGAAGAGTTGGTCACTTTTATAGAAATTGTTTTTAAACCAACTACTTCCTTGACACAACAGAGTTAACTCCTAATAATTATGGTTTCTTTTAGAGTCCAGGATCATAATAATGCTAGCTTTGTGTCAACCAAATAAGGTTTATTATAAAATCATAGTTGCCTTTTCTTTAATTAAATTAATTTTATTCTCTTNCAAACCTGTCAAGATCTAATCTAACAGTGCACTTCTGGATACCATTTGGGAGGACACACCCTGCGGTAACACTTTTAGATCATGGAAACAGTACAATCCAAGAGAAGCCTTCTATTCATCTGCTAAAATCTTTAAAACTGAATTCTGTAAATTATTAGCAAAATAGAAGAGGCAAATCTAAGTTACCTCAAAGCTGGAGTTGAGCTAAATGTCATAAATATTATAGAGAAGCTTTAAAAATGATGTGACGGGCTTCTTTCACTAGGGATTTTTAGATGAGTTTGTCATTTCTAATAGTCAATTGGTAATTAGAAATTGGTAAGAAATCACATTTCCTCCATTTGCAGATCCCAATAAAGAGAGACTTTGCCTTAAAATGCTATGCAAGTGTGCAATTTATTCACAGGTTTCTAAAAGAGTTGGTCACTTTTATAGAAATTGTTTTTAAACCAACTACTTCCTTGACACAACAGAGTTAACTCCTAATAATTATGGTGTCTTTTAGAGTCAGGATCATAATAATGCTAGCTTTGTGTCAACCAAATAAGGTTTATTATAAAATCATAGTTGCCTTTTCTTTAATTAAATTAATTTTATTCTCTCAAAATCAATATATTTAAGGGATCTCTCTTTTGCACATTCCAGATTTTCAAATCATATCTAAATTTAATTGGTTATATAACTATAATTATAATTTCATGATCATTTGAATTCATCATAATAATAATATTGAGATCTAAAATAGATAAAATAAAGTGATTGAAGTAAAATACTAATAACATTGTTAATAAGAATATAGCTATATTGGCAAGTGCATTGTTAGTTTGGTATGTTATTTGTAAATTGAAAGTAAAAATTCAAAGTACAAAAGCAAGACTGCAAAGAGGAGAAACTCCAAATCAACAAAAAGGAAAGACCTAATAGTTTTGGACATGTCTTTTCAAGTTTTCATCCTTAATATAAATCTTTAAAAACATCCCCTCTAAAGTAGGAAATTGGATATTCCATAAAAATATCAACATTGGGTGGAGGGGGAGGAGGCCCTTACCTTGTCAATAGAATTAACATTATCAAGAGATTATTTTCATATTTTGACCAATAGTTGCAAAAGAATTATTAGTAGTTAAAATATTTTGAACATTCTATTCATTTTGAAGATCTAGCATATAGTCTCCAATACATAGACTTCCTTGATGTTTTTTATTATGAAAAACCATTTAAAAAGCATCTAAATCAACAAGTTTCCTATGAAACCTAACGAACAAATATTTGTTTTTCCTTAATCATTAAAAGATTATTGAAATTGATTTGACTAAAACCTTCTAAAAGTACATTTTGTTGAAATGTAGGAAATAAAAAGGTAAGCTAAGCTAACTTTTATGCATAAATTTAAGTGATGTCTGTCGCTTTGCATTTTATATGTTAAATCCAAGTATACATTTAATTGAAAATATTCTGCACATATAATTTAAAAACGAGTACGTTGAGGTCAAGTTTTACCAACTTCAAAACGTTAAATCTTTTGCCATGAAAGAAGCGTCTCCTGGTAAAGGAAGAATCATTAGTCGTACATTTGCTTAATTTAATTTCGAAAAGGACAGCGTTGACCTTGGTGCCATTACTGCAATGAATCTACCCAACGACCCTCAACGTAAATGCCTGCTCAGACTTTGAATACTTCAGTCTTCGTCACTTGGCTGTCTCGTTAATTACGGTATTGACCAGCCATTGATCAAACTCTTCTCTCTTTTTCCTTCCAAAGAAAATTAGACTTTTGTCGAAGAACTGGGCACCTTTACCCGTATTTTTAGGCACGGCAAATTTCATCACAGAGTAGTCCCTGAGAAAAGCAAAGCAGTATCAAATCCCAGATCATGGCCCTGACAATGGCGGTGCAGAGAAGAGCGAGTGCAGCGGTGGCGATGACAGTGTTTCGTAGTTTATTGCATCTGTTTCCTCTTCTCGTTGGAGTTGCCTCTGCTGCTGCTGCATCATCATCATCCTCCTCAAATAATACAGATGTCGATGCCAGAGCTCTGCTCCAATTCAAGGCAGGAATTACAGATGATCCCTATAACCTGCTTTGCAATTGGACCCATCACAACATGGATAAAGTCTGTTGGGATTGGGCTGGAGTTGATTGCCATAAAGTAGGATCGACCAGAGTGGATTCGTTGAGCCTGAGCAATTTCAAACTGTCAGGTGTGATTTCCCCCTTCATCTCCAATCTCACATGTTTATCCATTTTAGATCTCTCGGGAAATAGCTTGTCAGGACCTATCCCATCAGAAATTGGTCAGCTTCGCAGGTTACAATATTTAAATCTGTTGATTCCATCATTACGAGGCCCCATTCTTGGATCCCCCATTCCTGGATCCCTCATGAATTGTTCTTCCCTGAAAACATTGGCTATAAATTTATATGGGAATCAGCTTTCACCTATACCATCATGGCTCGGAGGTCTGTCAAATCTCGAGCAGCTAGCGTTGTTGGGAAGCTTTGGCGGTGCTATCCCGCCAGAGCTGGGAAATCTTACCAAACTGTACGACTTGTTTTTGCGTGTAGACAGGCTGAACAGAAATATTCCAAGCGAGCTTGCTAAACTCAAGAAGTTGAAGCATCTTGGTGTATATTTCAGTGGTGGCAATGGCTCAATTCCTCCTTTCTTAGGAAATATGTCGCGTCTTGTGTCTCTATGGTTACGAGGAGACTTCTTTACAGGTCCAATTCCAAGACAGCTTGGAAATCTTCAAAACTTGAGAGACTTATACTTGAAGGCAAACAGGCTGACAGGCAACATTCCTTCAGAATTACAGAAGCTGAACCGGCTCACCACATTAAGCATACATTCAAATTCCATCACAGGCAAGATTCCAGCAACCTTGTGCCACCTGAAACGGGTAACAGAGTTGACATTGTATACCGGCTATCATGGTGCAATACCAAACTGTATTGGCTCTATGTCCCAACTACATATACTGAAGCTAAACACCAGCAAAATACCAGATTTCATAGGGAAGCTCAACAATCTGGTTGAGCTGAGAATAGCATCACAAAAGTTGGAAGCCTTGCCAAAAGAAATGTGTAGTTTAACACGCCTGAAATATTTAACGGTGGAGGATTCAAACGCCAATGGCTCCATTCCAAGTTGTATAGGTAAAATGGTCAAGCTAGCCTATGTAAGTTTAAAAGGAAACCAGCTAACTGGGCAAATCCCAACGAATGTTGGAAACCTGGTAAATTTGGTGTCCCTCGATGTTTCTGAAAACAAACTCAGCGGCAGTATCCCGGCATCTGTACGCAAATGCAAGAAGCTGTCGTATTTGTACCTGGGGAACAACAGCTTCCATGGTAGGCTTCCTGCAACATTTCCATCTTCCCTCGTCGTTTTATCTGCTTACATGAATAATTTGAGCGGATCTTTGTCAAATTCTTTGGCCAATTGTAAGAATCTCACAGTGTTGGATGTTAGGAGGAATCTGCTTAATGGCTCTCTCCCAAATTATTTACAGGAAATGTATAACCTCACAGTGATAAATGTAGGCTATAATATGCTTAAAGGAAACATTCCTGCATGGGTAGTGAATTTCACAAAGCTGCAAATGTTGGACCTTTCCCACAATCAGTTTCATGGCAATATTCCATTCCAGCTCCAAATGCTCAAGCAATTCCGGCAATCAGCCAATAGCACAGACTACCATCAGAAGATTTTCAATCTCAAATACTCACACGACTTCTCAAAATATCACACACCAGAAAAGAAATTTAAAATAGAGAATATGAAAGTGATGTTGACTGAAAAAGGGCTAGAACTTGATGACGTGCCTGTAACACCTGGTAACAATGTTATAGACTTGTCAAGAAACAATCTCACAGGTGAGATTCCATATAGCATTGGAGATCTCACTACCTTGAGGTTGCTCAATTTATCTTATAACATGTTAACTGGCCATATTCCTTCATCCATTGGAAAATTGTCAGTGTTGGAAGCTCTAGATTTAAGATACAACCAATTGTCTGGGAAAATTCCAATGCAGCTGCAGTCCCTGAACTTTTTAAGTGTTTTCAATGTTTCGCATAACAGGTTATGTGGAAGAATTCCCTTCAGCACACAATTTACCACCTTCAATGAAAGTTCCTTTGCAGAAAATGAATGTTTGTGTGGGTCTCCTACAACCATATCATGTACAAAATCAGAGTCAAGCAAACCAGTAATGAAGACCAAAACCAACAACGGGTGGTGGACTTGGCTTGATGAACATGTGTCACTGATGGCAGTGGGACTTGGATTTGGGCTTTCATATGGGTCAACAATTGTTCTGTATTTGTATTTTCACTGGGATGTTTTCCCAAGTTTCCTTGAAACGTACCTAATTTGAAAGTAATCCCAAAGCTCTCAAGATCCAATGTAGTAAGCATACCTGGAGGTACTAGTGAAGGTTCTGATGATTTTATTGTATCTATTCTATGCTTCTGATCAACTAAAATACGTTTGCAGGCTTGCAGCTATTTACCGAATTTAATTTCAAGTTTAGTAAAGTGTAACAGAGACCATTTCAGAATTTGTGATTCCTAATTATTATACTGTAAATAAGATAACATGACTAAAATCATTTTTCGAGGTTAGATGATACGTTGTAATCTCTTTCGTGCCGTTTGCTACTTAATAAATAATCTCAATTGCCTTGCATCCACCTGAAAATAGCAATGTTAGACTTAACGTTCTAGCCTCCAACTGACAATAGCCTATTTGAGGAGTGACTCCTTCATGTATATGTATAGTCTTATTAAATAGTTTACAGAGAAAGATTTTCATAACAGTTAAAACATCATATTTAGTAATTCTCCAATATAGAACCACTTGTTAGAATGTGCCTGCCAATGGTTGTTTGGAATCAAATTACCTGTGCAACCGTCCACACCTGCCCAGCCTTTTGATGTAAAGTGCTCATCAGATTGGGTATGCCCACCTGTACAAATACATCATCATGACCCCTTTGTAGTTTCTAGTCAATGCTAGCCAATGCTACAAGGAATAACTGCATAGAAAAAAGCAGAATTTGCTGTTGTACTTTAGCACTTTGATTTTATTAAGTGCACTATAATAATAGATATTTGATTTTATTTAATGCATTATAAAAATTGATTGCAGCAATTTAACATAGTGTGATCGCTGACTTTTCTTTGTAAGGATCATTCCTAAGAGGCTCAATGCTCAATCCACCAAGGCAGGGTCTTGGAATTTTATTTAATAATAGATATGTGATTTTATTTATGCATTATAAAAGTGTGATTGCTGATTTTTCCTTCTGACCAAAAAAAATTAATAATGGAAAATTCTCATAAAATTGAATAAATAGTTAATGCTCATGTAACCTGTCTAAATCAAGCAGAAACTATAACTTCATTGCAACAAACTGTTTAACAACATGATTTTGGCTTCCTCGACATATATACATATGCCAATGTAACCAAACAAAAACTGTGAAATTGCATGCGACCTTTTCCTTCAGCTATAAAGAGGCATATATACAGATTGCAAATTAGGACTTACACAAAAGTGTTTTACTGCATAGTAATATTGGGGTGAAACAAGGTTGTCCTCTTTCCTCTACACTTTTTGGCATTTTTTTATGAACTAGAGGAGTGGATGCTTAAAGTTCTAGGTAAATGCTCTATTAAAATTAATGATCATCTTATAAGCCTCTTGTTGTATGTGGATGATGTAGGTGTCATCTCCAAATCTAAAGAAGGTTTGCAACAAATGCTTATTGTTCTAAATGATTTTTGCCAATACGTCTGGAATGAAAGGTAATGTGCAAAAAACCAAAATTATGGTGTGTGGCACTAGAAATCATGATTATTCTTTTACTATTGGTACAGATCAAATACATATGGCCCCAAATTATAGATAGCTTAGGTTGAATCTTTCTCTTGGGAGGTTTGCATCAAACAAAGGATTGCAAGTGGTTTGAGAATCTTATTTGACTATAAAAGCAAATGTAAAAAGGAAGCTATTTTTGCCTAGGAAATCAAAAGACAATAGTTTTACTCTATTGTGCAACCAACTCTTTTGCATGGGTGTGTTGTGTGGGGCCTATTGCTTGCTAGTAAATATTAGATAAAAATAAAAGAGGTTTAGAAGCATTTTTGCTGGAAGAATTTCAAGTTAAAAAACAAGTACAATATAATTTGTTGCTTCTAGAAGCAGATATGATGCCCTTAGAGATAGAAGCCCTTTGTCAATTTGTTTCATATGTCTATAGACTCTCTTGCTGCACAATGACTAACTTTTCAAAGGAAATCTTAGTAGCTACACAACAAAAAGGGTGGCCCATAAGGGAATGATCTAGCTCAAAAAATGGAACATTGAGGAAAAGATTCTTCATTGTGCTACAAAATAGCTATGTAAGAGTATTAAAGATAAGACACTTTTGCACATATGGGACACTCCAACAGGTAAAAAACAATTCTCCCTAATTGATATCAGAGGAGGCATCAACAAGAAAGCAATTTATTTATGTGTCCCTATATCCCTTCATCTATGATGCCAAATTAGCCAGGCAAGATTGGGCTCTCACCATTTTAGAATTGAAACAAGTAGATGGATCAAAACTCCATGAGAAGAGAGAACCTGCCATCTTTGCAATTAGGGAGTAATTGAAGATGAGCATCATATATTTCTGCAATGTCCTATCTTAGAGCATTGTCACCACAAATGGCAAATTACAACTAAAAGCTTAAAAGACCTATTTGATGTGGCAACAACGAAACTTGGTAACTTTATTCTGCTATGTACATTTACTCTGTCTAATAGATCTTGCAGGTCTAATGACATAATAAAAAACTACTTCAGTTTTAGTTTCATAAAGAAGGCAGCATAAAAAATCCATCCATTTTAACTTATGGAAAAAAAACATTAGAATTCAGCCACGGTACCTTCAATTCTAATGCTAACCTCAACAGAAAAGAAACCATATGTACTTGAAATCTCTATATTACCAGGAATCTCCACAAGAGCATGAACCATTTTTAAAATGATGAAATCAAACTTGATCCCTTACAATGATCTCTCTTGAAAATCCTTGTCATGAATTTCACTGTAAGGTGCACTCATTTCACCTTCTAAAACTCCTAAATATTCGTATGGCCCGGGCAGCACAAGAAAGCAATGGCCTACTTTTCACTGTGTTGATTGATCGATTTCTCCTCTGTTTCTTCTCCCCCATCATGGAAAAGAATATCGATCTAAGCCTGCTCGTATCCTGCAAGTCTGATCTGAATATGCAAACTCTCCAACACAGCATGTATTCTCTCAATTTCCTAGCAATTTTTATCACTTATTCTGAACTTGTGAACTTTGTTTTTGTTCATAGTCCATCTGCAACTGGGTAGCGTTTCAGATCCCTTTTTCATGGGCTCAACCCTCAACTTTTTTGCATTATCCAACAATCCCTAATAACCATAAATGCTTTTTCTGATTCCAACTAAAAGATTTTCCACCATAGTTTCAATGATAGATACGCCCTGATTCACAAGTCCAGCATTCACACAGGTGAATGTGCAGTCATTGGCTTTCAACCCGCTTTCCTGCATCTCTGCAAAAGCATCCAAAGCCTTTGAGCCTAATCCATGATAAACTAATCCCAAGATAACTGCATTCCATGACTCAACAGTTTTGGCATGAATCATCCTCAAAACAGACAAAGCACCTTCAATTCAACCCACTACCTGATGAAGCTCTCTGAATGTTGCAGTGTCCAGAATGAATCCAGTCTCAAACATCAAACGTTCCTCGCTCGCTCTGCTGCCTTTGCACATAAGCAGAAATAAGTAATCAATCCCAAGACACAGAAATCCTCCTGGGAATTTCCTCAAACAGTTGCTTTATATCCTTCCAAGGCATTTTGTCAAACACCTTGTGTGCCATTTTAATCTCAAATTCAGGGTCATCCTTATTCCTGATGCTTAAAAAAATTTCTCTATTTCTTAGCAAAGTTTTTACTTCTTATGAATCGCCATCCTTCTTACTTTCATGACTTGTCAATGAGGATAGATCACAACGCTCGAGAGTCTACTCTTTTGTAATTCCAAATAGTAATTCCTATCGCGTAGCTACACATCTGCGGAAAAAAGAATGGTTTTTAATGATCTATTTTCTAAATCTAAATCTTTCGTTCTTCTATTATTATATTCATGGTTGATTTCACTTTGTATTGTATCTTTTAAAATTTCATGTCCCAATTTTGTAAATCAAAACTCTTGTTGGACCGAAATTAGAAACGCTAATGTTTTGATAAGGATATAGAGGATTTAATCATTGTCTAAAGATGTGTCTGGTTTTGAGAATTGATAATGAGAGAAGAAAAGAAAAAACTATGAAAATGGCAACATAGTGTTAGAATTATGTCATGAGTAAAAATTCAATTATGATATTTACAATAAAATGATTGTAACTTTTATTGTGGGTGTTAGACTCCCAAAAAAAATAGTATTGATGAGCAAAGCTTGGCACTAGTAGATATCATCAATAATATATATATAGAAAGAAAAAAAATTTCAATTTTAGAACTATTTACTCAAATGTATAGCCTTATAATTGATACTTTGAAAAAACAAATGAAGAAAATTAATTGTTAATAGGGAAAAAGGCCCCTGTCCTAACAATATTTACATCACTTTTCAACATTTATGCGTAAACTTAAAATAGCAAAAGGATCCAAGATAGAGAGTTCTGGCTTAATACCAATATTTGTATCAAAGCAAGAAAGTGGTACCACTTGTGAAAGATCTTCACCTCATTGTTTGTTATTGATCTTATGTCGAGAATCTTTACCAGCAACTATAACCTTCATGTTGACATTAGTTTTAATCTTTAAGTTAATAGTATTCTTGTCAAATAAGAAAAAACCTACCTTACAAGCTATCTGTCGAGGTTGCTTAATACTTTTTTTAGAACCAATAAAAATATACATATGAACTTTTGTTTTCTCTTGATTCTTTATTGCCATTTGATCATTTTTATCATTGACATTAACTTAATTCTTCATATCTTCAACTTCATATTGCTTTTTTTGTATTTTTAACTACAACACATTTTTTCTTTTCTTCAAAATCCCTTTTCTAAAGTAGAAAAGGACAAGTATTAAATAAATATCCTTCACAATGGAAAAAGTTGCAAGAATTAAGAAGATTTTAATACGTAATTGGCTGAATATAAGTTTTTCCTTCTGCTTGTAATACCAATTCCTTTTTACAATTGAGAAGGTTGATTTCAACAAAAAAGCATCTACAAAAACCAAAAGTTGTACAAATAGATTCCATATGCTTCCTAAAATCAAGACTAACAATTTCTTACTCAACTTTCTAAAACATCAATGAAAGATTGTGTAACTTGACAAATAATGGAACTTTAGCATATTCTTCAGATTGAATATCAAAATCTAGAGCCCACTTATGAATGATCAACACTACATGCTTATATATAAAAGATCCTATATCTAGGACACATTGCACCATCGAAGCATTACCTACCTCAACAAGCAAAAAACTAAGAATGATACTTAACATTAAGGACTTGGATGTCATGTTTTTTAATCACATCATTTAACTATGAAATGAAGCTTCGATTACAAGATAGCTAACCCAAAATTTGAATGAACACATATTGTGATGAAATATTAATAACCAATGACTCATATCAATCATCAGGAAGAATAAAATCAGGTATCTTACATCAACATCACTAGAAGAAGGCATCACAAATTTTTTTACGAGATTATAAATTGATATTTTGAAAATCAACAGAATTTTCCACATCGATAAAAGAAGTAGAAATTTCAACATTGGTTGAGGAAGATGGGAGTAATATAGAATCCCCCATAGAGGAAATCTAGAGAAACCATATCTATTAGAGAAAAATTAAAAAGAGAAAAGCCAAATATGCTGAAGAAAATTAGATTCAATGAAGAAGCATTAAGACCTATTGAAAAAATCAAATTTGTTGGAGAAACATCAAATCCATCCTTTTCTCCAACTATGATGTAGCAACCTTTTTTAACCAATTGTGATCTTAGTTGTAACTTGCAATGTAGTTGTGATAACAATCACAACTAATGTTACATTCATAATGACTATCACAACCTCAACTCAATTTAATTGAAAGAAGAAAGCAAAAATAAGTTAAAATGGAGTAAGTAATTGTTAAATAGGATAAATGTCATGACAGATAAGAAGAAGGGGTTACAATGGAATCAAAATAATTGACACATATTTGATAAGAGATTCTAGTTAACATAATGGAAAAGTGTGTTTTAATTTTTTAAATTCATAAGTTTGCGTAACTTTTTTTTTCTTCGGTCAAGCCTGGGTGGGGGCAGGGTTTGTTGGTGGGGTTGAGGTTATTGGAACCCAAAATAAGTGAAACATAGGTAAACACCAAGATTTATAGAAGTTTATAACTCAATACTACTTAGTAGAATCAAACCTGTGACTTGAGGTTACTAGGCCAAGACCCGTACCACTAGGCTAACACCTCATTGTTAAGTTTGCATAAATTTATTTACTTGATTATTTAAGGCTTTGTGTAGCTATCAATTTACTTATCAATTGTAGAAGAAGATTGAAATTAGTTAGTGTCAATGTACTTGTGATTTCAAAGGTGATAGATTGAAAAAATGTAATTTTTAGATGTTGCACCAACACATTAAAGTTATATGCCTATATATATGCATAAGCAAAGGCACATTTATGACAACCTTAGTCAAATAATAGTAGAACTTTGTCAATTTGTTTACACAAATTGGAGTAGTTGTCAAGTGCCTACAACATGTGTCTAAATCAATTGTCAAAGTTTTTATTTGAGTGATTATAATTGGATATAACCATGATTCAACGATAAAAATCAAGATTGATTCTGGACATATTGCAATAGTTCAAAGTACCATAAATTTACATTTCTTACAATTTACTTTCTCATAATTAATTAGTAATTTTGTAAAATGTTGTCATCTACATTTCATCTTGCATTGGTAATAGCAGAATGATTGCATTGAGACGTTGAGAATTAGATATTATTAACTTGGTAATCCCAGTTACTAGTTGTCTTGGTTCACCTAGTAGTTAGTTAATCAAGTTCACCTAAGCAATTAACTCATAAGTCTAGGAATGTGATGGAGGGCTCATTACCTTAGGAATTTACCTTAATTTTACACATAGTTATCTATTGATTTAGAATATTTTTATTTTTAGTAATTTTCTATATATAACAACAATGAGATAAATAATATCATAATTATATGTCTGAACCACATTTAATCATATGATATGATCTAACTACAAGGGTGATTGGGAAGATAATGGCATGCAATCCACCTCAACCACTCTAGATATTCAACCTAGCCTTTCCACAAATTACAATAAGGTCTACCACATATGCTCATAGACTTGCATGGTTGGGTGTTGAACATACTTGCTTCTCATCACAAGGTAACTATCCCTATGCTTGTTGAGGTTGAAACATGACAATGTCCTAAAGACTATTTTTATATTGTTCTTTTATGCAATTTGATGAATTGTGGTTTGTCAGATGCTGATATCAGACCCTTGTTAACCAGGTGCTAATATCGGACCCTTGTTAACCAGGTGTTGATATCAAAACCCTAGTATTGGACCCCTAATATTTAATGAGTCCCGATATCAGACCCCCAATATCAGACCCTCGATATCGGGTACACGATATTGTGGCTTGGCTAGCGATATCAGATATGCAATATCGTGGTTCCTGTGTGAGCCTATAAATACACAATTGGGTGCACAAGAAAGTAATAGGAAGTTAGTGTTAGAATAGGATCTTTTTCTTAGTTTTTCCTCTCAACCCTTTCCCCAGTGCACGCCTGCAGTGTGATGATTGTAATTGTACGGAACCTTTATTTGAGTGTGATGTACTTGGACACACACATGACCAACAATAAAGATCAAAATTACTTCATCATTGTAGCATTCACTTAATTTTAATTGTTATTTGTTGCTTTCATAATTAATATTTCTCTACCCTCATCTCCTACCCCTGTTAGTAAATGCAGATTGAGTACAACTTAATCACGAGCATTTAAGTGTGACTACTTGGTATCCTAGTAGCATACCTAGGACATGCACTTGGTAATCCCAGTGGTAGTACACAAGGTCCAAGATGTGTACGAATGATTAAGGGATGGATGCTCATCACACTTAGACTAGCTTAGACTCTCTTCACCCTTTCCCTCTTAGGTTAAACAAAGTTATTTTCCATTGCCCTAGGAGTGGCATAATGATAGGAAACACATCATACACCCCACTTTGGACTAAACCATATGTGACAAACCAAATACTAGTCCAAGTGGAAAGACATCTGATGAGATGCGATATCGCATGGGCCGCGATATTGCGGTCCACCGCCAAATCTATAAATAAGAGGCGGCACTCCCTTANCAGAATGAGTACAACTTGATTATGAGCATCTATGAATGTGTACGGCTAGTCAAGGAATCGACTGCTCATCACACTTAGGCTAGTTAGGTGCCTCAGTACGACCACTTCAAGCACGTGCGTTACTTGTGGTGATCCCAGTAACGATTAGCGTTTGGTAGCCACAGTTGCATAGTTCAGGGTGTGTACGGTAAGTGGGAATGGATGCTGACGCTAGTTAATTTAGACTTATGACATTAGTTAGAGTTAGTTAGCTTCTCAACCATTCACCTCATAGCGTAGGAGATAAAACCAGAAAAGACCAAAAAAATCATATACCTCAGACTTACTTAACCATACACCGTGACAACAACAAGTAAGTTTGGGAAGACAACGAATGATTAACCCCAAGTGTTCCATGGGGCGTTTAGGCATCTAGTCTACGAATTTCGACCGGATCGCGCGTGCTACGCTCGTTTCGTATGGTTGAGTGTAGGGGTACCTTGCCACTCATCATTGGCGCCGTTGCCAGGGACTAGGTGTTTGTGCACCGAATAGAACATAAGGGATATCACTCACATCATTGTGAGCCTTAACGAACCTTTGGGTTAATCAAGAAAAAAAATTATATAACGGTGAAATTAGCACACCGATAAAAATGCCTTCTTCTCATAAGAGCAACTCACCACCTAAGGACCACACACGAGACAGTCGGCAAGATAAAAAACATAGCCAAAATCAGCCAAGTCCTAAACAATATAGGATGACATATACTCATCCCGATGAATATGTTCCTAATCTTACCTTTATCCTCCATCAAGATGAACAGATGCGCTGAAGAGATTTGTTTGGTAACATAGTGTTACCTCTAGATCATGTTATCCCTAACATGCTTCTCCGTGCTTTGGCACAGACTGGCATGACAGAACTTTATGTCGAATACGTTGCGGCAGACTCTGACATGAGGGATTATCATCCCACAGATTTACAACGTATGAGGGACGCAAGGCAGGAGAGCCAACATACATTGTCGAAGGGCAAGGCCCCGCATGTCCTTAGTGAAATAGGAGATGAGGAACCCTTTATCACGAGTTCTTTAGCAAAAGATGTTTCCCCTCCTAACAATGGTGAGGAGGTTGAGTATCAGAACCTATGATCAATGATAC
>MNCI01000569.1:560528-578235 GCA_015680685.1 Gnetum montanum | reverse complement strand
ATGCTTGACATAACAGAGGCAGTTAGGATTCCCACAAGGCATTTAAAGGATAGCCGGATCAAATGATTAGACATGAATAATATCCCACGATTTGAAGGGGGATACAATGTTGATTTGCAAAATCATTTACAGGCATTCCACGATGCCTGTGCCTTGTAGAATATAGAAAATGAGTGGCAAAAACTTAAGTTGTTCTAAAAGCATGGAAGGAATAGCCTAAGATATCTAAAAGAAACTTTAACATTTTGGCCAAGAGACCAATTGCCAATCATACTAAAGGGGCCAATTCTATAATGTTAAATTATATTTCATCCATAATCCCTTGGTATATTTATATTTATAGGTTGTATAGATCAAGAACCCTTGAAGATGAGTTACATGTGTTTCTTTCTTGTGTTGTGACAACCCATTGGAGAAAACATTATAATGTTACAGCAAAAAGCTTATATGATTTATTTTTGATACCTCAATTGGTGTTTTGTCAATTTGTAGAGTTGATCTTTATTTTTTATGAAAATATAATATTTGCCCAATAGATTCTATGAGTCTTTAATATGGAATAAAGCTTACTACATCACACTAATATAAAGAACTTAGATGTCATGTTTGAATGATTTTTCCATCATAAAATGTAGAATAAACTTGTGATCATTATGCCTATATAGAAAAGTGAAAACCAAGTTGGAATGTGAAGGGTGTGACATCAAGGGGATTTGTGGACTCTCTTGGATTACTTCTATTAGTCTTGACCTGTTGCTTTGCTTGTATTATATCCTTGTAGATATAACAAAAAATGGAAGTAAGAGTAAAATAAGTGCTACCTTACCATGTCATTAGAAAGACATGTTACCCATGCTTGAAGGTACTTTGGTAAGGTTGACACAATTTTAAAAAATAAAGTCCATGCATAGAATAAATTTTTGGGGGGTTCCACTAGAAAGACATGTTACCCATGCTTGAAGGTAGATGGCTTCTCAAGAATCTAAAAAATAATAAGTGTAATGAATAAACTCCTCCCTTGGACAATGCATCAAGTAATGATACTTCTTGCAACAATGGTTGTTTGACAGTCATGATTCCAAGAGATGAAACAATGCAATGTCATAGAAATGTGATATAGACTTGGTTTGAATCTTGGATAGAAAGGCTAATGATTACTTTAACCACTAATAAACCACAAGAGTACATTATGCCTATGGTCAGACACCTCACGTCCCAATTTCTACAATCCCTTCTAAGTCCATTTCATCTCCCTGTATGAATAATCATAACTTATGATTTTTTGTAACATAGTGTAATTTTCTCAACGTGGTAATACTAACATGTGCATTTTGCTAAATAGGTATGTGTTACATTCAACTCCTAAAGTGCCTAAGGACACTTTTAGGTGTGGTTATACAAGGGCATTAAAGGGTGGAGCCTACTTTAGGGAGGACCCACTTGTATAACTCTTATGTATCTTATACTTGCCTAGCAATTCCACATCATCTTGAGCCTTCCAAAAATAATAAATGTCACTAACAACTTCCCTTATCATTCAATATCTTTGTTCATACAATAAGAATTCATTACCCATCTCATCCATCTGATACGCATCTACTATACTTTCATAGCCTGAGATCCTCTGAACATGTCTTATATCTTTCAAATATTTAAACTGATCCATTTTTTATCATAAAAAATCAACGAAAAATGTGAAATTTTCACCTCATATCCCCTTTGATATTGAATCTCTAATATTGTATTGCATAAAACCTATACATACATAGGGACTTAGTGAAAATTTTTCATTTTGAACTTTTCAAAAGGGGAGAGTTTTTGTAGCTCTAACCTCCCAACTTCCAACACCCATAACTCCACACTTGCAGCTCTGATTTTCATGATCTTGAACCTTGTTGATCCCAAAGTTCTCAACTTAGTTGTGAGGGGGTGATTGGTGAGATATTGCTAAAGTCGAAGTCATGATTTTCTAACACCCAAAAGGTATTATAAGGGTAAGTATGAAGGAAAAATTGAAAATTTTTAACAAAAATCAATCACATTAACATCATAAACACTTAAATAATTCTCTTAATAAACCATACCAACCATTATGAGCCATAAACAAGAATAAAATAGACAACTATGAAGGGGTATAAGAAAATTAATACCTATGGGGTTTCCTTTTAAAAAATTTTCTAACTCTACAATCATAATAAGCTAAGAATTTAATCTAGTTAAAGGTATGAGAAAAGAAAGGATTTATTAAAAATCAAAGAAAACATTTTAATCATTCCTAAATCCTTGATGATTGTAGATGGCCCAAAGAGAGGAACAAAAGGAGGACTCTCACAAAATATAAGAAAAAGATGACAAGGCCAAGGGAGAGCTTGAACTGGAGAATAAGGACCACAAGCAAAACATGCGAAGTAGGAGGCTTAATCTTTCAGCATCCATCAAGAAACTCCTACTTTGGACATTTGGCCCAGGTAGAGGTAGTGGATCCACAAGCACTAGAATAAGGACATCACCTCACATTGTCATCAAACTACCTCCAAGCAATCCAAGAGAAATCAATCTTGATTATAGTAATTGTGGAAATGAACTTTGGCCCATTTGTGGAATTTTTTCCAGAAGTAGAAAAGGCACAACTTCAAGTGTCACCATCATGGCCCATACTTTCAAACAACGATGAATGGAATTTAGGGGAAACTTATCAATTCTGGCATAACAAAGGAGAAGATGCAACACTCAACATCGAGGGAGTATCCTTTTCATATTCAATCAAGGCGATAGCTGAAGCCCTAAATGTGCCCAATCAATGGGCAAGAGTAGCACATTTGTTCACTAGGTTAGACATAGAAACTAGAAAACTATGGTTAAAAAGGGCATATGGCAAAGAAGAAAAGGAGTACCGTGAGTTAACTTTGGAGAAAAGAATTTATTTTAAAATTGGCACATATCACCTATTTCCCACAAAAGGATTAAATAGGTTATCCACATATGTAGCCAAAGGAAGTGTGATTCTAATGGGAAAATATAATGCAAACCTCATATAACTTTATTTCATGGAGATTCAAAGGTGGTTCAAAGAAAATAAGGTAAGAAAGTTGACACTTCCATTTCCTTACCTAATCAATAAATTTTGCAAATGTGCTGGAATCTTAGGGTAGACCAATGCCATCCTCAAGAAGGCTCACAATGTCTCATATGTTGAAATGCTCAAGCTAGCACCACCAAAGAAAGATCACATGGAAGAACAAATAGACACTAGGAAAATCACAAAGACTACTAAAGAACAACATCATGCAAGACCTAATAGTCAATAGTAAGAGAAACAATAGTAGTAAGATCCACCACCACTGTTGCAAGATTGCATGTCATCCATGAATCATCTACAATAAATTGCAAAGACTATCAATTAGGAAATACATGAGGAGGCCAACCTCTATAGAGTTATTAATAGCATCATTCATCCCATAGTTTCCACAAATCCTGTTAGTGGAAAGATATCATTGTAGTCAAGGTGAGAGACCCAATGGTCATAATAGATTTTTAGAAATGCTGCATCATTCCAAGTGGTGCTTGAAATGGAGAAGGAGCCACAGTTATGGTTATGCAGCATGAAGATATAGTAGGAGCAATAAAAGTGATCACTAATCACATCAAAGAATCATTCAATGTGCCTGTTGTGCCACTAACAGATCTAACTAGAGCCAAGGATGCTCAAATGCTAGTTGGTACCTCAATGACTCCTGTTGATCATGAAGATATGCTAGATTGACTACTACAAATGAGGCAAGTAATTACAACTCTTTTTGATATCTCGAGTGATGTTTTTATAGTGCAATCAAAACTTATTGCAACCAAGGATAAGCTAGTTAATGAACAGAGGAGCAATCCAACACCCAACCATACAAGTCACAAGTGTTTCACCCATGACTAGATCGTAATTCATGGACGAGGCAATGTGATTATGCTAGTAATTGGTTTCAATTCGAGATCATTGTCTTCCCATGTGGAGTTAGTGAAGTCTACATGTATGGTTTAGCTCACAATAAGGTATATCATATGTTGATGTTGTTTAGCCATCTAGCTCCTAGTGAACATGATGAAGTGAAAGTAATTTCTAACTCTAAGTCTAACTAAAAGAATAAACAAATCTATTCTATACTAAGGCGATGAGTATCCATTCTTAATCTTCTATATACACCTTGGGCTTGATGTAACTATTACTAGAATTACCAAGTACTTCACTACTAGGCAAACAAAGCAATAGCACTACTGGGTTACCAAGTGTTTACACTTAAGTGCTCAAGATTAGTCATACTCATTCAGCTTAACAACAGTAATGGTTAAGTGCATGGAATATTAAACATTAACTAAGAAAATAGTAAACATTATTCTAAGTAAAACAGTAAAGTAGAAGAATGCTACAATAGTATGAAATAGCTTGATCTTTATTGTCGATCATACTTGTAACTAAGTATAAGATGCTTAAATAAAGACTATGTACATTACATCATAGTACACTACAAGCATTCATACTTCTAAGTGCTAAGAACTAAATTCAAAAAAAAAAAAAACTAAAAGAGTTCTACTACTATGGAATGAAATCTATTGCTAATCCATGCACCTAAGTGTTGTATTTATAGGTTGGCAAACATCTCGTGATATCATATATACGATGACATAGCATATGCTACAATATAGTAGTCGACTAGAAATTGATTTATCATACCTCCAGAATTGACTAAAAACTCATCTTGCGAGTTAAAACAAAATGAGGATAGAGTTCCTTACAAAATTGAGAGGTATATTTACATGGCTGACTTGACTATATACATGACATTAATTGCTATAGTGATGTTTTACAAAAATCACATAAGTCATGACAAGCTAAAAAAAACAACTTGATGAAGCTTGATGTAGCCTATGTAGTGCCTGGAGGTGGTGGCTCATCCATTGGTTGCTTTCCCTTATTATTAGGCTTATGAAATTTGTATCTGTTGAGTGGCACCTGAAGTTTCTCCTCCTCCATTCTTGGCTTATGCATCATCCATGCTTGTTGTATAGTATGTGATGGAACTGGTACATTCCATAGACATGGCAGCTGAAGAAACATCTGATTGGCCTTAACATACCATGCTGCAAACTACCTCCTCTCTTCTTCAAATGCTCTGGTCTAAGATTGTAACTCATGATAGTTTGAAAATCTTTTGGCCAAGTTTACTGCAACATCTTTTTGCCCTTGGTCGCTAGCCTTTACTACTTCTAGTTCAAAGTTTTCCACCTAAAGTTTCTACAAAGTAACTTTTCAATCAACAAACTCTTTTTTGTATAGTACATATGTGGCTACCACTTGTTGTTCTAGCTCATTTCAAGGCATGTCTACTTTCAACATGGCTAGGTTAGCATAGCAAATGATGGCTAACCCCATGTATTCTCTTTGATCTTCTACCTACAAGTCTTTGTTTTCGACTTCTGCTTGTTGGACGTGAGCATAATTGTCCAAGATGGGTTGTCAATCTAGATTTTGTACTGATATGGAATTGATTCAAGCCTTTGCCATCTAGATCTTCTTCTCATTAATTTGCTTATACATTGCCACCTGGTCACAAAAGTGTTCCTTGAGCCTTTAATGCTTCTTAGCTTCATTTTTCCACATGTTGATCTCAATAGCTACTTTCTATCTAATTGCATGTACCTCCTTCATTAAGAGGATCCTATTTGCTCTTGCTAAGTGGCTCATATCTTGGTTAACCCTCATCAGTTATTCTCTCAACTGATGAATGCTCTTCTCCAATATGTTTTTCTACTTCTCAATGTTAGTTAACTTGATGTTGTTTGCAGAAATTTGTGCATATGTGCCTTAGCATGTGCATATGTCTATGCTTCTACTACTAAGGAATTCCACACTACTTTCTTCTTTTCGTTCTCCATCTACTTGTTCTACTCTAGCAAGTGGTTGATTTACTTTATTCTGAATTGTTCCAGCTGGTCAAGCATAATGAATTAAGTAGGATCTTTGCATTCCACCTTAAGGATTGCGAGCTCTTCTTATAGTCTAAGGATTTCAGCGTTTGCATGCTCTACCCTGGTTTCTACCATTATTAGCTTACCCTTAGTTATGATCAAGTCTAACTACACTATAGTGACATCACTTGGGATGCCAAAAATAGTTGTCATCACATGTCTACTTTGTAGTAGTTGATCTAGCACATCCTCATGATTAGCAGGAGTCATTAAAATACCAACTAACATCTGAGCATCTCTAGCTCCAATTAGATCTACTGGTGGGACAACATGTACGTTAAAGGATTTCTTAATGTAATCTATGATCACTTCTGTAGCTCTTGTTGCATCTTGATGCTACATAAGTACAATTTTGGCTCCTTCTCCTATTTTAAGCACCACTTGGAACGATGCAATGTTCCTAAAAATCTATTGTGACCCTGGGCCTCTCCTCCTAATTGCAAGGATATCTATCTAGTAATAGGATCTATGGAAACTGTGGTCTAGATGGCACTATCAATTACTCTGTAGAGGTTGGCCTCCTCCCATGTTCCCTAAATAATAGTCTCTCCAATCTATTATAGATGACTCATTCATGGCCTGTAGTCCTACAACAACAATGGTGGGACTTGCTGTTGTTATTTTTCTTACTGTTGCTATTGTTATTGCTATTGTTCTTACTACTGACCATTAGGTCCCACTTGTTGTTGTTTAGTGGTTTGTGTGGTTTCCCCAACTCCTTTTTCTTCCTCCATCTTATCTTTCTTTGGTGGTGCTAGCTTGAGCATTTTAGCATATGAGGCATTTTGAGCCTTCCTAAGAACATCATTGGTGAACCCCTAGGATTCCAACATGTTTGCATAGCTTCTTGATTATGCAAGGGGATGGAAGTATGAGCTTCCCTACCTTCTTTTCCTTGAATTGCCTTTGAATATCCATAAAATAGAGATATGCAAGGTTTTCATTGTACTTTTCCATTACAATCGCACTTTCTTTGGCTGCATATGTGGACAATCTATTTACTCACTTTGTTGGAAATGTGTGGTATGTGCCAATTTTGAAATAAATTCTTTTCTCTAGAGTTAACTCATTGTACTCCTTATCTTCTTTACCATGTGCCCTCTTTAACCACAGTTTCCTAGTTTCTATGTTTGATCTTGTGGATAGATGTGCTAATCCTACCCCTTCATTAGGCACATTTAGAGCCTTTGCTATCAACTTGACTGAATAAGAAACAGAGACCCCTTTGATGTTTACTGTAGCATCTTCTGCTATATCATGTTAGAATTGGTAGGTCTCCCTTACATACCATTTGCCACTATTTGAAAGGATGGTCCATAGCTATGATGCTTGAAGTTGTGTCCTCACTGCCTCTGAAACAAATTCTACAAAAAGGACCAAAGTTCATCTCCACAATTACTGTGCTCATGAGTGATTTCTCCTGGATTGCTTGGAGGTATTCTTGTGACAGTGTGAGACACTATCTTTGTTCTTACATTCATTTTGCTTTTTCTTGGGCCAATTGTCATGTAGTAGGTGTTTCCTAATGCATACTAAAGAATTGAGCCTCCTACTCTACATGTTTTGCTTGTGGGATCTGTTCCTCTATTTGGCCTCTTCCATGGCCTCTTGGTCTCTTGCTTGCTAGTTGTGGAAGTTGACCTTGTGCTCCTCTCTTTGGGGCCATTTTCAATCAATCAAGGATTTGGAGTTACTAAGTATTCTCATAAATTCTTAACAGTTCTATATGCTACTCATACCCTTAGTCACATTAAGTTCTTAATTAATTATGATTTTAGAGTTAGGAAATTTTCAAAAGTAACCTCATTAGTGCTTTTCTATGGCTTAGGATAATTGGTATGGTTGATTAGGAGTCCTTTTAAAGTTGTTTTGGCCTTAATATGAGTGACTTTTCCTTAAAAATTCTTGTTATTTTCCTTTAAACTTACCCTTGTAATACCTTTCGGGTGTTAGAAATTTTGAAAAATTGACTCAAATTTTCCTCACTAGCATCCCCCCCATGACTAAGTTGAGCACTCCTAGATTAGGTAGATTTGAAAATCACAAAAATCTAAGTGATAGTCTACAAGTTATGGCTTGGGAAAGCTAGGATGCCAAAGCTTAAAATTCAAAAGAAAAAATAACAACTCTTCTTACTTCAAAGGTTAAAAACGAGGAAAATTCACTAAGTCCCTATGTATATATAGATTTTATAGGCTTCAATATGATATTTGAGGTTCACATTTTCTATTGATTTTTAAGGATTAAAAATGGATCATTTGGAATGTTTGGAAGGTATAAAGCATGTTCATATCGTGTCGGGCTATGGATGATGCATATTTTTTGAGAATTTGGCATAGAAATTTCATAAAGAAGAAATCTTGGGCTACGAAAGTTCATGACATGTTAATAAGATGGATGAGATGGGTAATGAATTCATGTTATTGGAAAAAATAGTTTGAATGATAAGGGAAGCTTTTATTGACATTTATTAGTATTGGAAGGCTCAAGATGATGTGGAATCATTGGCAGGTATAAGATACAATAGTTATACAAGTGGGTCCTCCCTAGAGTAGGCTCTAGCCCTTAATGCCTTTGTATAACCACACTAAAAAGTGTCCTTAGACACTTAAGGAGTTGAATGTAATGTATACCTATTTAGCAAAACACACATGTTAGTATCACCAAGTTGGAAAATTTAAATTATGTTACACAAAACCACAAGTTATGATTATTCATATAGTGAGATGAAATGGGCTTAGAAAAAATTATAGAAATTGGGACGTGAGGTGTCTTACCATAGACATAATGAATTATTTTGTTTTATTAGTGGTTAAAGTAATCATTAGCCTTTCTACCCAAGATTCAAAACAAGTCCAAACCACATTCCAGTGACATCGCATTGTTTCATCTCTTGGAATCACAACTATAAGACTACCACCATTGCAAGGAGTATTGTAGTTGGCGTACTGTCCAAGGGAGGAAATTATTCGTTGCACCCCTTACTTTTTAGATTATTGGAGAAGCTGTCTATCTTCAGGCATTGGTAACATGTGTTTTCAATGGAAGCCCTAGAAATTTAGTCTATGCATGAGTTGTATTTTTAGTTGTGTCAACCTTACTAGAGAACTACCTTCAAACATGAGTGAGATGTCTTTCTAGTGACATGGTAAGGCAACACTTATTTTACTCTTACTCTCATTTTTTGTTAGATCTACAAAGATATAATACAACCTAAGCAACAAGATAAAATGAACAAAAGTAATCCAAGAGAGTTCACAAATCCCCTTGATGTCACACCCTTGACATTTCCACTTAGTTTTTCACTTTTCGGTCTAGGCATAATGATCACAAGTTTATTCTTTGCTTCATGAAGGAAAGAATATCATCATAGCCATGGTAAGAACCTGTTATTAATGGAATGGGTGGTTGAATGTTGTGGTCTCACTATTCAAATAATCAATCCCTTATGACTTGATAACATAGAGAAATCTTCATTGTATTGGACTATATCTTGCCTTATTCGTAATGTGTTTTATTAACAATCAAAATTATTTACAAAGAAAATGAAAAAAAAAGTATGCAAAAGATGAAAAAGATAGTAAGAATTGGAAAAAGATGTAAAGAATGAAAAATCATTAAAGAATTGAAAAATGTTAAAGAATATCAAAAATTTAAGAAATAAAAAGTATAAAAGGATGAGAAAATATCAGAGAATGTGAAAAAATGAAAATAAAATGAAAAATTTAGTGGAGTACCTACAATTCCAGATTGACACCTCCATGACTATCATTGGGATCAGTTAAACAAAAGATAGAGTACTTAGTAATTCAAGAAAATAGTGACCATGAGACTCTATCACACAAAGATCTAGGAGAGATTGCAAGGAAAGAAGGGATGTAGGACATAAAGGTCACCATGTGGTGGTTACGGAAAACCCCACTCTACCAAGATTGTGTTCCATAATTCTATTTGTAAGCATAGCAAGCACAAGTTAGTATACATGGCTAATGATTTCAACGAACTCATGGGATTCAATGCATGATTGCATGGCTTATGCTATATTCCCAAATTTTTTCAATCATATTATGGTTTCAAGTGGTTTTATTATTTTTATTTACCTTTTGCCACATAAAATATCATATAAAAATTTAAATTAAAATCTTTGTTATAGGAAGAAGCCAAGTTTGTCACAACATTATTGATAATAGGGGATATAATAATTTTACTCCATACAATATATCTTTTAAAAATTATAAGGAAGAGGATTTATGGACATTTGGCAAACATACCTTTATTTTCTACATTATTAAAACTTTATATGAGGAGTTATAATCTCCAATGAGAGTTATAACTTAATTTCCTTGATATTTGTGAACTTGTAATTACCAAGAGGACACTTGTCAACTATGGCATATATTTCTCTAATGTATGTAACTTCCCATGATAATCTTCATGATATTTATTACTAGTAAAACACTTGGCAACCATAGCTCAAATTTTTAATAACTTCCTATGGAAGTTATAACTTCTATGGTGGTTATGAATTAATACTCCTATATATTTATAATACCCTTAACTTTTTATGATTATTGTAACTACCCTGAGGTCACTATAAAAGAACCTTCAAATGTAGAATGAAAAAGAAGGATTGGGTAGATCAACTTTGAAGAAAATTAAAGATTGTAAAAGCATGATTTGCTAAAAACATCAATTTAACTTCTTTATTTTAATCCTATGAGTTCATTTCTTCCCATTTTGTTTTAGTTGCTTAGATAATAGTTTAGGTAGTATCGTGTTTGGCATTTGATTTTGGAATCTTCTCTAGGTTGCTTTTATATCTCTATTTTTGTGCAATATTGGACTCCTATTAATATTTTCCATAAAAGAGCTTATGTTGTTGAAAAAGCCTCAAGAGCAAGTTAATAGTAATGCCTTAACGAAATTGCTTATTTTAAGCATAGAGAATCTAGGAAAATCATTGGTATTTTGAGACAACTAAAATAGCTTCATTATTTTAAAGTGTATTGCCTTAGTATTTTTGAAAGCTTTATTAAATGAAATCCTTAACAACTATTAACTAGCCAAAATAAAGACTTGTACTTTGTCGTTTATGCAGCATTTTTGGTAGTATAATTAGATTGTCTTTTATGAAATTGCTTGTCAAGCTTAGAGGGTTTGAATAATTTGTAGTTAGATTACATTGGAATAGCTTTATTACGAAGTGTTTTCTACTATTGATTTATCTCGCTTAAATATTTGATATTTCATGAAAATCTACTTTCTTTTCTTTCTAGTTTTCTTGTGGAATTTTCTCTTTGGCAGAAATTAGAAGTAGATTGGCAGAATTATGCTCAAATATTTTTGTAAAATTTTATTTGCTACAAGTAACGTACTATAGGGATTATAGAGACTAAGTGATTGAACAAAATAGGAATCTTCAATAACTCATAGTATTTGACAAAGATAGTTGAATCTCTTTTATGATAGCCGATTATTGTTTTATACATAACCCAACCATTTCAACATTTGCAATAGCAAACACATACTCATGATTAGTTCATTTTATAACTACTAAGTCTATTTGGAGCTATCTAGGCCTTGGTGTTGCCAAAGACTAGCAAACACCTAAACCCTATTGAAAAACACCTTCGATCCCTTGACTCCCAAGATCATGAGACCTAGAGGCCCCCAACATTGATGGTCCCAAATGGTCACCAACAGTTCTTTTGGTACTAGAAGGAGGGCATGAAAATTTATCATCTATGTTCATAAGTTAATATTCTATTCAAAGAGCTTGATATTCCTAGCGTGCAAATAGTTCTTTTGGTCTTAGAAGAAGGACTTAAAAATTTGTCCTCTAAGTTCATAAGCCTAATAGTCCTAGCACAACAACAATTATTTGTTGCTAGTAGGGCTTAAAAATTAGATACTATTTTCAGTTCATGACCAATCAAACTTATAGTTTGGAAGATTTTGAAGGTTCCAAAGAAATTCTTAATTATAAAATTGATTATTCATCAAAAGAAGAATAGAAAAAGGTTCTTAAGTTTGGAACAAGTAGTGGAGTAAAAACCAGAAGGATAAGAAGATCACCCCTTCTATCTAATTTATTAGTATATAAGAGAAGGTCAAAGAAGCATATAAGTTCAACGATCAAAGGGAATTATAATAAGATGGAAAATCCTTGGCAAAGAGTTACACCATTAGGATTTTAAAATTACAACGATATTCCTACGGTAGTTTACAAATATTTACCATAACCTTTTATTCCTAGAAAATCTTACTTGGTTGAAGAGTACATTCACTTATTTGAGTTAGCTTTGGCTCATGCAAATATTCAACATCAAGATCAAGCTTGTAGATTGTTTATGAAAAATTTAAAGGACATGGCTCAAATTTGGTATTCAAACTTGCCAAGAAATAGTATCACGAATTGGGATAATATCAAAAATATTTTCTTGGTCCAATTTGGTAATTAGTTGGATCAACAATAACTTTATTGTAGGCTAGTACAAGCTAAGCAAGGATTTAAAGAGTCAATTAGAGATTTCAACATGAAATTTCAAAGAATTGGTGAACTCTTTCAAAGCCAATATAGACCATCAGACAAAATGCTTAGAGATACTTATCTTAAGGCTATGAATCCCAATATTTCAATTTGGTTAAGAAGAACTCCAAACTTGCTAACACTAAATGACTACTTTAGTGAAGTTATACAATTAGAAAAACAACTAAACTTGAACCATGAAGAGATTATCATAACTCAAAAAAGAGAAGAGAAAATGATGATTCCTATACAAGATCTTACTCAACTTAAACCATTACTAAGTCCATCTTGTGTTAAGAAAAAACAAGACTTAGAAAGCATAGAATCTGAAAAAGGACAGTTAATGAAAGATTTGTCTAATAAAGTAATGGAACTAGAAAAATATTTAGCAAAGGTTAAGATCAAGGAAGAAAAGAAAAATAGAAAACATAAACATCAAAATACTAAGTTAGTAGAAGATGAGGATGAAAGTAATCTGGTTATGTTTAACATCCTTGATATTGAATCAGATAATGAGTTATCTCATGTTCATTATGCAAGCAAATATTCTAATAATGGATCTAGTGATATCTCTTCTATATCAAGTTATGAAGAGAATATATCATTAGATGAAAATTGTAATAACAATGAATAAAATGGATATAATATGTGATCAAAAGAAAGATTAACTACTTCCAGATCTCCAAATGTCATTTCTGATCTATCTACTAAAAGAAGGGTTTTTGAACCAAGTAGAAGAGAGAAAAATAAAAGTAAAGAAGATCAAGTAGAGCAAAGTAATCAAAATTAAACTCTTAATAAATGGATGAAGAAACCAAGCTTTTATGGAGATGAAGAATATGATTTGATCAAAGATCTTAAACATGTTAAGGTAAATATTCGCATATATCAAATGCTACAGATAGGAGATGAACAAAGAAAGGCTTTAAAGTTTATTAAAGGTAAAAGGAAAGTTGGAGAGTCAAAGCTAAGCTATGTGTCCAGTAATGATGAGAAAACAAAAATTAGCTATGATTGTACTCCTGCTAAGGAAGCTCCTCCTTTTCTTTTAACAATGAAGTTAAAGGACAAGTATCTTCATAATTGTTTGGTTGATTTTGAAGCTACATCTACTATTATGCCATTATCTATATGCAAAAAACTTAGTTTGATTCTAAAAAATCAAATAAAAAGATCGTTCAAGTGGATAGGAGTAGAGTAAAGATTGTGTGTTAGTTACCAAATATTTTATTAGAAATTTCTTATGAACCCTATATAAAAAGTAGAGTAACTATTCAAGTGGTAGATATACTAGATTCACATAGTCTTTTGTTGAGTAGAAGTTGGAGTAAGAATTTCTCTGGTTACATATCAAAAAATTACTCACATATATGGCTACCTTAGAAATGAGAGCTAAATCAAATATACATTTATAGTGAGCCTTTAATGAATGAAAACATTACCTCAAATGAAAAGAACAAGGCCATTGAAACAAGAGCTTTTGAAATCAAAATTTGCACAATTCAATGGGAACTATACTTCGATGGATCTTGTAATTCCAAGGGTGCATAAGCTAGAGTAGTTCTAGAAAAAGGTGATTTCCCAAAAATATTCAAGGAAATTCATCTATATTTCCTTTTTACTNGTATTAGGTTGTTAAGTATATTCTTTCTTAGATGGTTTTTCAAGCTATAATTAGATCATGGTAGATAAGGGTGATAGATATATAATAACATTTATCACCAATTAGAGAACTTTTACTTACAAAAGAATGCCATTTAGATTGTCAAATGTTGGAGCTACTTTTCAAAGAGAAATAGATTTATCCTTTAAAGGTTTAATAGGTGAGCTTTTTGTTGTTTATTTGGATGATATCACTATCTTTTCAAAAATAAAGGAAGATCATATTGATAATCTTCAACAAGTTTTTGATAGATGTTGTGAGTATGGTATTTCATTAAATCCTAATAAATGTATCTTTAGGCTTAAATCTGGAAGTTTATTAGGTCATGTAATCTGTCAAGAAGGAATTGCTATAGATAACTCTTGAATTTAAGTAGTACAGAATATCAAGCATCCCACAAGTCAAAAGTCTCTTAGATCTTTCTTTGGAAAAAAAAATTTCATTAAAAAATGTATTCCTAGATTCACTGAAATTACTAAATCTTTGATGCATATACTAAAGAAAGATGTCCTAGTAGAGAAAACACCAAAATCAAAGACAGCCTTAGTAGAAATAAAAAAAAGCTATTCAAGAAGCTTCATACTTGGTAAAACCAAAATTGAAAGAAGACTTTTGGTTATATGCTTTTGCTTCAAATAATTTAGTTGCTACTATTTTAACTTAAAAAGATAAAGGTCCAAATGAAAAAATTTTATTTTTTAGGTATTAATTGAAAGGTTCAGAGCTAAATTATTTAGACTTAGAGAAACAAGCATTCATAGTTATTAAGGCACTTCAGCATTTCAAATATTACTTGGAAAGCTCATTAGTTTATATTATGGTAATAGAGCTTACAATCAAACAATTTTTAGCCCAAAATGAATTATTATCCTCAAGGGAATGGCTTAGCTGAATCTACAAATAAAAAGCTTATTTCTTACATTAAGAAGTCGATGGATGGAAATCTAGGAAATTGGATTAATTACCCATAATCTACATTATGGACTGATTGTATTAGATTTAGGAAGGCTATTGGAACATTAGCTTATAACTTAGTCTATGGTTTTCCTGCTACAATTAAAAATAAGATTATAAGTTCAGCCTTAGATTTTGTGCAAAAGTATAGTGAGAAAATAGATAAAGATAGAAGTTTCATGATCTTGCTCATCAAAAGAGAAGCCAAAATGGATAGAGCTAAAGATAAATTATTAAAGAATACTTCCTAAGTCAAAAGGTGGTTTGATAGAAAGGCTCTAAAAAGAACTTTTAAAGTTGGTGATCTTGTATTATTATGGAATATGAAGAAGCCAAATAAGTTTTCAGCAATATGGACTGGTCCATTTCAGATCAAGAAATAATTATCTAAAGATACATACAAGTTATCGATGTTAGATGGCATAGAGTTGCAGTTTCCGCATAAGTTTTATACATATAAGACATTATCTTGGACAACTACCCACAACATAAATCTATATGTATAGATTAATATATGTATATAGTAATATATATGTATGTATGTAACTATAATAATATTAAGTATACATAGTAGTAAGTAATAAACTTATATATATATATATATGCTTAGTAGTAACATATATAATAAATAGTGTATATATGGACTTATATAATATTTAACCATAACATATATATCTTATACGTATGCTTAAGTAAGTCTATATAATATTATAAAACACATACATTAGAGTATTAGTTTTTAAAAGTTAAATATTTAATTCAAAGTGTTAGTTTTTAAAATTAAATTTAGATTATTTCAAGTAATCATTACTTGTAAGTGGGAGTGATGATTAGATAACTACATGGTGGTGAGTTAATTTTAACAACTAAAAAGTGGAATTTAAAATAGCCAACTGTATGATGATGGAAATTAAATAAGTTTTGGCAAAGTTGGTTAGTAGAATTGGTGGGAAATTCAAATTAACTTACACTATATAAGGGGATGTGAATTGCTTGGAAATACATCATTTTTTAGTTCAATGCTTGAGTAAGAAAGCAAGTAAATTATTTAAGTGTGAGGTAGAAAGATGATTCTTTGAGAGAGTGCACCAAGAAGGCCTTTTATCCCATATGTTATGGAATGTTTCACAGAGTATGTATTGAGAGCCTATTGTAAGGTAATTGCCCATGGAGCATCTAGTGAAAGCCCTTTCCTACTTTGGCTTTTAGATAAGTTTAGATTTCTCACTAGTGGACTTTTTATACATTCCAATATTTGGGGTAGCTTCCATGAATGCACCACTCAAGCTAAATACTAAGGAGAGTCTTTCATGTCTCGAGACATAGAAGCAACTGGTTGGGAAGAACATAAAAAATCAACAGCCAAAGAGTTGGATGCAAAAGAAATAAAGATAGTTGTTAAAGATAAAGGTGAAGATCAAGTTGAGGCTTCAACTAGGCAAAAAGAAGAAAGAAGAGCATTTATCACGACTGAGATTACATACGAATGGGTTCATGATATGGGAATCCCTAAGAGAGTTACTTTAACTATTCTTTTTCCACCTATAGAATAGCTTATATAAAAATTGTGTTTGTATAGTTTCCTAAGGTTTATTAGGAATGAGGTTTTTATTTCATCAAACCTTAAGTTTGATGGAAGTTTTCCTCAAAAAAGATTTGTATTTTTGTAAAAATGTTCAATAAAGTCTTGTTTTGTTAGTGATTTAGTTGGTAAATAATCTCAAACATCATTAGTCTCAAAAGAATTTAAGGAGAGGAAGAGAAATGTTGTTACATTCTCACCATTATTATGGAGTAGTGATGATTCTTGGTAGGATTTCAAAAAAGAAATAAAGTTATGATACTTTGGTTTTATAAAAGACATTTGAAGCTAGCCCAATATCAACTACAAGGAAAAGGTTTTAAAGGTAATATTTCAAAGCAACATTAGAGGAGATTACTAAATTCACATGAGGGATACGTTAAATCAAGGTATATTATATTTTAATCAAGAATTTGATAAACATTAGGAACAAGTCAATAAATTTTTAAAATAAAATTCCAAAGTTTCAAAGATTGCATTCATCAAAATATGTAATGTTGTTGCAATATGTCTTAAGAAAATAATGACCATGTCATGGCACCTGGTACTGGTTTGAATTATTAGCACTGAATGGTCTCCAATGGCATTGCCTTTCAAGATTAGGCACTTACTCCTCTAGAAGGTAATGTGGCAAATGTAACAAAAAACACAACTAGATCCATAGCCAAAAATGTAGCAATTATCCATGGGCATCATGGACAGGGTAAAAGATTATCCTGCATAGCATACCCTAACCGATTCCACTTATAATGGTGGCTGCATTTGGACCAATGAAGTCACAAAACAAGCACTATGGCAAGTGCAAGGCAGGTGCATGAGCATTTCTAGCAGTTTCAGAACTACCAGGGTACAACACAGTAATCTATAGAAACTCTTACCTCTACATATTGGACAAATGGATGACCTGCAGCACATGGAATAAGTGCAAATGGTCATGGCTTGCTAAATACATCAATTCAGCTTC
>MNCI01000569.1:501520-549866 GCA_015680685.1 Gnetum montanum | reverse complement strand
GAGTTCCTTACAATAATATCAGGTAGGTATGGAATTATTGAGGGAAATGGAACTAATGGGATGACATGTGAACGGATCATTATTACAAGACTTTATAAAAATGGTGTTTATGACAACAAGGGTGAACACCTTATTACAATGACATCAGGCCTTTGTTGGCAACTGAGAGAAAGAGAGAGAAAGAAGTGTTGCTACTGCCAACGCCAAGATTGTGCCTTCATTGTCCATTCGTAAGCATGCCATCTATCTTGCTCCTTGCATAGCTGCTTCAACGTTGCTCCATTCCAAGTGCTTGCTCTAGATCCAATCTGTTGTTTGCATGTCCGCCATCTGCACACACAACACAATCATATATTAGCAAGGGTAATTGAATCATCATGTAATTGATACCTTGCTTCGGTGTAAACTCATTGGCTAGGTTCTGGTATGGCTGATACGGATCTAGGAATATGTGACTGATGACTACCGAAGGTGTAGGGGTTAGGAAGAAAATCAAAAAATTTCGGGGCAGGGAGAAAATCAAAAAAATCAGGCCCCATACCCCCATGACTAATCGCGAACCTCCGGTAGCGTTAGAATGGAGGAAGAAAAGGAGTAAGAAAGATAGATAAAAAGGGACAACTATGGCATCGATGAAGTGGATGTCAAGATGGAAATGAACAAAAATAAAATTAATTACAAAATGTTAAGGAAAAGAATTTAACTAAGGCTCCAAATAGGAATGTCAGTGGGTCCTCCCCAAAGTAGGCTCATGCCCTTAATGCCCTAACAAACCCACATTCAAAGAGTTCGTAGGCCCAGGGAATGTCATCTGAAACAAGAGTTAAAGTCTTAACCACAAGCATTTACCAAAAAGAAAACAATGCATTGACCAAAATATAGACACTAATGATACAACCGGCAATGAGGTGAACAATGGAGAGAAGGATGGAGAGAAGAGAAATGGAATGGAATCCCAAGAATAAGGTGGTATACAGCCCCTTGTGTGTTTGATGATTAATGTGACTTGGGAAATCTCTTTCCAACTCCGGCCTCAAACCAACCACATCCAGTGACTTCACATCAATGCATTCAGTTAAACCATCCACTTGGGCAACAAGAACGTACGCTCCAAGAGTTACCACCATTCCGACGAAACAAAGAAGAGAATGGGAAGTGAGAAGGGCCTTAGTTAGAGGGAACACTTTGGTTCCATAACTAGTGCTTGTAGCCCAAGTTTATTCGTCTAAGGGGTGTGCTTTGAATTCTCACTTGTTTCTTGTTTTTTTTTGAGTTTTGTGTTTTTATGCGTGAGAACCACACCATGCAAAGACTTCTTATTTTTATTGTCTCAGCTTCCAATAATTGGGTAACATCGGAACGGCAGAAAACTCAAGAAGAAACATTCAAACACCCAAGAGAATGACCAACACAAAAGCATCAAGTTCCCTTGAAGTCACACCCTTTTCAATCCATGAGTCCTTCCTTAGTTTGAGAAATGCCCAGTCATCGATTTGTTAAAGTTCTTATTAAGAAAGGGGACTGTACATTTCCAAGCTGAGGGAAACCATAGAAATTGGTGGATGGATGGATGAAGTGGTCTCATTGCCTACCATATCAAAAGAAACATACCTTAGTATCAACATTGTGACTTAAAGGTAAAAACCAAACATTAGCAATCAATATGAAAACAGTTCATACCATCATCAAGAATGCTTATTATGGGACAAACTTACAGGGTGGATCACACATGCACACACAAAAATGAAAAAGTATAATGATGTTGTAAAACAAAAATGAGAAAAGTTAAAGAAAGTTGTAAAACAAAAACTTAAAAAAGTTACAGAAATTTGTAAAACAAAAATGTGTAAAACAAAAACGTTGTAAAACAAAAATGTGTAAAACAAAAACTTAAAAGAACTAAGGGCCCCATATGATTAGCATAGGTGGCCATCTCCCCCATGACTGGGTTGTAAGGGAGAGATCCGAAATAATGAGTGTCTATTTGAATTTCTAAGAAGTGCCCAACTTCTCCCAACTAATGATCTTAGATTGAGGGGTGGAATTTGGCAACGCTCATATTTCAATGTATCTATGCCTTCGTTGTTGGCATGGGTTTCCTCAGTTCGTTCCATGCACATTTTTCTGCTCCTTTGAGCTATCAACCATGGGGTGTCTACTATTGGTTGTGTGGTTGCTACATACAAGCATCTTTGGTTCAAAGTTTCATGGGCACATCTGTTACATGAAGGCATTTCCTCCATGTCATCACCCGTTGAATCACTGTATGTGATGCATGGAACTTTTCTCTTCTCGATCTTTCCACATATGTTTATTTTTGAAATTTCCAAGGAAAGTTCACAGATCCTAAGGCATGCGTCTACTGTACTAAGCCATGCCCTTCCCATGATAATTGGGAAGTCCCCTTCGTTGTTGTTCACATTGATCACCAGAAAATCACCAACCACACACAGTGGTAATGACATCCTCCACCAATCCCAAGGGAATGGTGATGGATTGGTCTACCAGCTCTAGTTGAATGTTGCTCTTCTTGAGTTGGGACAGGTTCTAGGCATGATACATCTCTCGTGAAATTAAGTTGACTCTGGAACCTGAGTCAAGAAGAGCCCTATGTGGTTTATTTCTGACGATCTGCAAATAGATTAAGGGACTCCCAGGGTTAGTTAGTTTCCTGGGAAGGTGGCCTACCTTGATCCAGTCGGTTATGGTATGCGTTAACATAATCGTATGCGTTACGCTCTGATTTTGGACAGAAGGGTGCTCTGAAGTGTTAGATGGTGGAGGAGTGTACATGGCCTCAATTGCTTGTTGTTGTGAGAGTTTGTCTGGGCTTTTGGTTCTGAAGTAAGGTCTTCTCTTTTTATAGTTGTCAGAACCAGTAGCAAGTTGGATATTTACAGCTCTCGCAGCATGACGTTGCTGCGGTTGAGGAGGAAGTTCCCCTTGCATTGTTGGAGCAGGAGGTGTTATGGGAACTACTACTGGTGGAAGAGGTGCAGATGGATTAGGAGGATGGCGTGGGTATGGAGTATCCCCCGAAGGAGAAGGAGTCCTTCGGAAGTACTCTTAAACTTGGTAGTGATGGTTGGGGGTTGTGTGACCCATAGAGTCACTTGGAGAAATCAGCTACTACACATAACAACCATAAGGATCAGGCTGCCGGTAAGGGTACTGTTGTGTTGGCGGTGGCATCTCCCATGACTGTGGGTATTTCCACTGCTAATGCTGTCCAATGGGCTATGGCGGAGTTCCACTTGGATAATACGGTAAAGGTTGGTGGAACTGTCTTGGGTTACCTTGTGGATAAGGTAACCTTTGGGGTGTTTGCCATTGGTTGAGTCTTGGGTTAAGTGCATACACCCTAGACTCCTGCAGATGTGAGATAATTGGGCAACATCCCTTAGGATGTTCATAGTAGCAGACCCCACATCCACTATCATTGTTTGAATCAGAATCCTCAGCCACATCGGAGTTAGTGATTTTTCCCTTACCCTTGTTATGTGCAGGGCCTAAATCTCTCCGCTTTTTCTTACCTTCGTCACTACTTTGTTCAACCTTAGAATCTTCTACAATTTTCAAGACTGTTTCAATTCTTGAGTCTAAGGAATCCCACATTTGGTCTACTTTGGCCGATACCTCAGTTGTTAACTTTTGGATTGGCAAAGTTTTCTGGTTCACCAACTCTTCGATTGGTGACTCATCCTCTTCATCACAAAATTTCACTCCCTTCTTTCGAAGGGAGGGATCGTGGTTGTACTCTTCCACACTTTCCCTTTTGCGTAGCTCATCTTCTTCGTTTGCTACTTGCTCCAACAAGCTACGTACTTCATGGGCTCTAAGTTATGAGAGTCTCCCTTGGGCGTAAGTCCTAAGGGTTCTTCTAGTTTCATTTCTTAGCCCATCCACGATGTGGCGAAGTTGATCTCGCTGAGCGTACCCATGGCCCGGGCAACGATGTAACAATGTGTAATAGCGGGCCATGGCAGCATCCAAGGGTTCGTGTGTACCTTGCTTCCAGCCTTGGATCTGCTTACACAAATTGGACACTCTGGAGTACGTTTGATACTTCTCGTTGAATAGTTCTAGCATCGTACTCCACCTCTTAACGGTTTCCAGTTCTAAGGACCAGTACTAGCTCTCTGCTTCTTTAGTGAGTGTCCTTGGGAACAACTTAAGTTTCTACCACTCACTATCTAAATTCTGCAAGGCACAGGCATCGTGGAATGCCTGTAAATGATTTTGCGGATCAACATTGTATCCCCCTTCAAACTGTGGGATGTTGTTCATGTTTAATCATTTGATCCGGCTATCCTTTAAATGCCCTGTGGGAATCCTAACTGCCTCCGTAATGTCAAGCATACTTCGGGTTGCGAGTAGGGGCTCATCATGATCGTCTCTTTCATGACACCTGTGATGTCTGCGTTGTTCCCTACTCTCCCTACGTCCTTGCCCTTGTCCTCTCTCTTGACTTTCCTATCGAGGTATTTCTTCTTTCTTACTTTTATCCTCGCCTTTATGTTCATGGTGGCTACGCCCAGATGTGGAAGGAGAGGATGAATGATGGGAAGACAGGGAAGAAGAAGGGGAACCATCGCCATGACGATGTTTCTTGCCTTCTCTTCAGCTGCTACGGCCCCGATCATTGTGACGATCAAAGTGCCCATCCTTAGCATGAGCAGTTGTTCCCTCTGTGAACAACTGGTGTTCACGAGCATCAGAACCAGGGATATGTATCGTTGATTGTAGGTTCTGATACCCCCCCTCCTCACCATCGTTAGGAGGGGGAACATCCTTTACTAAAGAACCCATGATAAGGGGTTCCTCATCTCCTATTTTGCTAAGGACGTGCAGGGCTTTGCCCTTCAGAAAGGTATGTTGACTCTCCTGCCTTAAGTCCCTCATACGTTGGGCATCACTGGGATAATAATCCCTCATGTCAAAATCTTCCGCAACGTATTCCGTGAAATGCTCTTGCATGCCAATCTGTACCAAGGCATGGAAAAGCATGCGAGAGATTGATCGATCTGGGAGTAACACAATGTTACCTTGCAAATCTCTCCACCGCAGTTGTTTGTCCTGATGGAGAACAAAAGTAAAATTAGGAATATACTCATCGGGATGAGTATATGTCATCTTATATTATTTAGGACTTGGCTGATTTTGGTTATGTGTTTTATGTTGCCGACTGTCTCGTGTATGGTCCTTAGGTGGTGAGTTGCTCTTATGAGAAGAAGGCATTTTTATCAGTGTGCTAAATTCACCGTTATATAATTTTTATCTGATTAACCCGAAGATTCGTTAAGGCTTACAACGATATGAGTGATATCCCTTATGTTCTATTCGGCGCACAAAAACTTAGTCCCCGGCAACGGTGCCTATGATGAGTGGTGAGGTACCCCTACACTCAACCATGCGAAACGAGCGTAGCACGTGCGATCTGGTCAAACTCCGCAGACTAAATGCCTAAACGCCCCATGGAACACTTGGGGTTAATCGTTCGTTGTCTTCCCAGACTTACTTGTTGTTGTCATAGTGTATGGTTAAGTAAGTCTAAGGTATATGATTTTTTTGGTCTTTTCTGGTTTTATGTCTTCTACGCTAAGAGCAAAGGGTTGAGAAACTAACTAACTCTAACTAAGGTCCTAAGTCTAAATTAACTAGTATCAGCATCTGTTCCCACTTACCGTACACACCCTGAACTATGCAATTGTGGCTACCAAACGCTAATCGTTACTGGGATCACCACACGTAACGCACGTGCTCGAAGTGGTCGTACTGAGGCACCTAACTAGGAGGAAAGGGTTGAGAGAGCCTAACTAGCCTAAGTGCGATGAGCAGCCGATTCCTTGACTAACCGTAAACATCTACCGTGCATGACTACCACTAGGATTACCAAGCGTAGATCCTGGATATTCCATTGGGTTACCAAGTAGTCACACGAGATGCTTGTAATCAATTCGTACTCATATCGCATGCGATGAGCAGCTGATTCCTTGACTAACCGTACACATCCTTAATTGCTTGTAATCAAGTCGTACTCATACTGCATTCTAGGAAAGCAATAAATAATAATTAAATAAAATCCTATTCCATGCACTGCAAGGTTTATCCAATCAAGTTCGTCTTTATGGCCGTACACAACTTGCATTCAGGTACAAAGCTGCTCGAATAAAGATTTGTTCACTCTAGGACTACTACTGCGGGCACATGGAAAATAATCTATCTCTGGAGTGATCAAACTACCAGAGTTTCCCTACTTCTAACCAAGATGGGAAATGAGGGGAGTGCCGCCTCTTATTTATAGATTTGGTGGCGGACCGCGATATCACAGCTCATGCGATATCTCGTCTCATCAACTAGCCAGCCTAAGACAATTCAAGGAAATAACACTCTTTCGATACCACGAGGTAGCCACCTTAGCATTTGTGATAGCAAGGGGAGCAGGCGACAGAGGTAACCACCATGGACACACTTTAGAGAGGATAGTAGGGTTGATTTTAACATTAGTCCAGCCAATGTGAGTGTGTAGAATTTGCCAGGCCATCTAAATGCTTTTGAAAACATGAGATCCGGGAAGAATGATAATGAGGGGGGAAAGGATCCAATTGACGAAATGCATGCCTTTCCAAAAGGGCATATTTTTAGGAAATTCTTGATGAAGCCTTAATTGGAGGAGGGTCCCTACAATATCTGAGGCATCTAAATGTTGTACCAACCACTTAGCAACCAAGGTAATTCCTTGCTTATAGGAGTTCAAAAGGCCTAAGCCACCCTTATTCTTGGGGAGAGTAACAATAGTCCAAGCGACATGATGAAAGCCTTTCTGAGAATCCTTGGAGGACCACATAAAGTCATGGAATAACTGTTCTAGCTTCTGGTAGGCAGCTTGGGAGGGGGCCCAACACGAAGAGTAATACACATGGGTGGACACGCATATGGACTTACAAACAAGGTATTTACCTGCAAGTGTGAGGGGTTTAGTTTTCCATTTGTCGAGTTTCTTTTGAATTCGATGAATAACTTGCTCCCAAAGGATAGATGTTGAGCCTCTAAAGCGGAAAGGGATTCCCAGAATCTTAACGATGTCTTGATCCTGAAGCCGCTTCCAATTATAGTTGGTCACATGTTTGTAATTGCCCTTAAAGCTATAAACAGAGGATTTATTCCAATTAATTATGGAACCTGAGAGTGTGCAATATTGCTCCACCCTTGATAAGAGGCGGTGCAAATTGGTGGCTGTGTTTTGAACTAGAAAAAAGGAGTCATCGGCAAAGTGCATATTGAGAAGCTGTTGTTGAGAGGAGGAAAGGCTAACCCCAGTGAGAACTTTAGTTTTAATGTCCAGGTTAATTTGATGACAAAGAAAGTCTGATGCAATGATAAAGAGATAGGGGGCGAGAGGACAACCTTGGCGCACAGACCTATGTATTGGAAAGGGAGAGGTAATGTCGAAGGTAGTGGCAATTCTTGCAGTAGCATCTGAGAATAAGCATTTCACCATATGCAAGAACTTAGGTCCAAAACCAAGTTTGGTCATAGTCTGCAAGATAAAATCCCACTTAATGTTGTCATAAGCCTTGGCATAATCAAGTTTCACTAGGAGAATATCTTGTCCATCATCCTCAGCCCACTTGAGACCTTCCCATGCCACGACCACATTATCTAAAATATATCTACCAGGAACAAATCCTGTTTGCTAAGGGGATATGATCTGACCAAGAATTTTTTTCAGCCGTAAGACAAAGCACTTCGCCCAAATTTTATACACTACATTGAGAAGAGTTATGGGATGCCAATTGGAGATATCGGTTAGATCCCCAGACTTGGGGAGGAGATGAATTACCCCTTGATTTAGATTCGGCCCAAGGGAACCAGTTAAGAGAGCCTCGTTAATGACCTGCAAAAGATCCTTGTCCATCAAATCCCAATGATTTTGAAAAAATTCTATGGGAAACCCATCATAACCAAGAGCCTTTCCTCGACTTAACTTGGAACAGGCCTCCTGTAGCTCCGCCAGAGTGATATTAGCATCAAGACTTTGTAGCATAGTGGGATTAATAAGGCGAGGATAATCAGGGGTGGCAGCCTTAAACGAAGAGATGTCCATTGGTGTAGTTACAAAAAGGGTTTCGTAGTGGTTCTTAAGAAAAGAGAGGATACTATTGTGGTCAGTAATGGTGGTACCATCACATGAGATTTTTTCAATAGCATGCGAAGGGGAAGCAACATTAAGATATTTAAAAAATTCCTTACAATGTTCATCTTGAATATTTAACCAAGTGAGACGACTTTTAGTTAAGGCACTTTGTGCTTGGTACACTTCCCAATGTTGGAAGGCAACGCGTGCTCTAGCTAGCTCCTCGTGAACTAGAGTATTGAAGAAATCTTAAGCTAGCTTATTAGTGAGATGTTCAATAGTGAGGTGTATTTTGTTGTATTCATGTTTGGGTTGAGCAGCCACGGTCTTACCATATGAACAAGCAAAGTTTCGCACTCGACATGAAGCACGATGCCACCAATTAATCCAACCCACCTGATTTAGGGACCTAGGTTCAGCATTTCAAAGGTTGGATAGAAGAAGTTGGACAGTTGGGGAAGAAAAACAATTGTTGTGTAGTCTGAAAAGATGAATTTTTTGTTGGTCAGGGCTACCATGAATCTTGATAGATATGGAGATAGGAAGATGGTTGGATAAGGTGGCATGATGATGAACCGTAGTGGCAGAGAAGGCTTGCCAAAAGGAAAGGGTGGAGAAATAGAACCTATCTAACCTGCTGTAGATGCGAGCCTGCCCAAGACGGAGATTGCTCCAAGTAAATCTATGGAGGGGAACGCACGTAGAGTTGTCTACCCCGTCTGAGAGGTAAAATTTTTTCTTAAATGCGGACCAGGCCTGATACTCGAGATTGGGCAGTTGAAGAAACGCCCCTCCGAGATTATCTTGAGGGAATTCTACCATATTAAAATCTCCTCCGAATATCCAAGGCATTGGGGGGAGAGAAGTTGCAAGTTCATGCTAAAGAAGAGCCCGTTCTGTGGAGTCATTTGGGGCATATATCGAGCAAATGTCAAAAGGGCCATGCCAGGATGAGAAGGTGGCCCAGGAAACTCTATGCCCAAAATCAGAACCACTTTGAAGGATTTTAGTTTTCCAGTAGGGTGAGAGGAGAATGGCCACATCTCCTTTCCCAGTTGCATAGGATGTCGCTAGGAGTGAGGAGTGAGGAAGAAACCAGTGGGCAGAATAGGATAAAAGGTTGGCTAAGATCTTAATTTCTTGAAGGAGAATGAAATCAAAAGCCAAATTAAGACTAGATATAAAGTTGCTTGCTCGCTTTCGTCAAAGCCTACCAATAAGGCCTCGAATGTTCCAAGAAAGGAGATTCATGGGGAAACAAGGGGTAGTTTGGATGGGAGGTCAACAAAAGGTTTGAGAGTTGAAGTATCAGTTTCCTTTGTTCCTGACAGGAGGGCAAAGGAGTTGTTGATGGGGACAAGGGCCATGGAAGTCTCTAGTGAAGAGGAGTTGGAGGGAGGAATAGAACTAAAGGAAGCTTTGACTCATTTCCTTCCACTGGCCACCACGAACTCATCCTTCGAGAATGAGTTCTTGACAAGGTTTGAAGAGATGACCTGGGTGGAGGTGTGAGTACCTGACTGTTGTCTCTGTAGCTTGGAGAGGCTAGACTGAGAGGAGGATTTAGGAGTTGTTGGGGGAGGAGATCCGAATTTAAAGGATACTGAGGGTGGGCTTACTAGTGGTGTGACTGGGGAACGAGTCTTCTGAGATGCTACAGGTTGTTTCTTCTTGGCTAGGATAGGACACGTCGAGATATGATGTTCAGCCTTGTGACAATAGCTACACGAGTTTGGAAGGTAAAAATAGTTCACTTTCTGGATGAAGAGTTTTCCACTAGCAGTGAGGGTTAATGAGGTCTTCCGAAGGGCTATATCCGGTTCAATACAATAACGGCGAATTTGAGTTCCATTGATCACCAGAAATAATAGGGCCTAGGGTGCTCACAATGTCCTTCTCAACAAATGAGAAAATGAGTGGAAGATTGGGTAGCTCCACGTAACAAGGAATTATATTAAAAGCTGGGTCGTTGACATTAAAGTCAAAACTCCAGGTGCGTGCGATTAGGGTTGCATTTCTTGTTGGAAATTTTTTTTGAGAGAGAGCCTTTTCGACCTGGGAAGCATCAGATAATTCTATCAAAATAAAATGACGAGCGTAGTAACAAGCATGAGAAACCTGAATGCCATGAGGCTGAAGGAGGCTATGGACTTGAGTGTTTAAACTTGGGGACCTTGGTAAAAACCCCACAATTTGAAAAAACAGAAAACGAGATGTGAAATCTTTAGAAACTGTTTCAAAGATATCATCTGGTAAAAGAAAATCAATTTGAGGTGAGGTAAATGAACTTCCTTGAGGAAATGCAGAACTTGAGGAATCCATCATTGCGACTTGCCCACGCCTGGGCTATGGGCTTTCCTGGCACCGTTCTGCAACCTTGACTGCAGGAAAACCCTCACCACCAGTGAATGTGCGTGTCCACCCACCGCAGGCAAGGTCCGGGACAACGTGGTAGAAAGAAAAAAATGACCAGCGACTAGGGTTAACCGGTAAAGTCAAAGCTGCCCTGCTCTCCACCAAACACTGGGCGAGCGATGAGCGACGGCGGCACCGCAGGAGGCGGAGCGTAGGAGGGCTCAGCAGCGCAGCGGCACCCAACAGAAGTAAAGAGCGCCAACGGTTATTTTTCTGTTCAGGTCATGTTAAGCGTACCTCTTCTTCTGTTTCAATAATTGATTTACTTGTGAATAATTTTTTGATGTAATAACAAGAATTATTTTAAAATTAAAACAATTTCATTAACAAATCAAAGAGGAAAACCCTAATTTTTTCTCGTAAACACAAATTTAAAAGGCTTTCCCATTTTTATGGGTGTGCCTCGCCCCTTCACATTGGCAAAATTCATCCTTGATAAATTCCTCTATTGCTTTCCTTCAAAATACTTTGTGACCGTTAACCATTGCAATTAATAAGTGGGACAGTATAGACTAAAAATATTTATTTGTTACATGATTCTTGCAGATGAGTATTTAGCGTGACTTTGAACCGACTTGAAGTCATATGATTTCTACCAACCGAGCTTTTCTTTGGTAGATCAGAAAGTCATCTGTTCTTATTTTGCATTTGATTCCACCTCTCTGCACTTTTTGCGCTGATAAGTGTTCATTGCAATAGTGGGTCTTCGTTCTTCAAGCATCTTTTCAGCTACTTCCAAATTTTCTGCCCGACCTAGGGCAACAAACAAAGCACACATGACCGTAACACTCCTTCCATGGCCTGCACACACAGAAATCAGTCATTTCAGCAATGGCACTTCGGTCGTAAGCAAAAACTAAATTTGCATTCCCATGCAAAAATTAAATTTATGATAGTGCAGTACTTATGAAATTGCCAAATAAGAAAGGTCAAATGGATGCTAAAATACAAATCCGGCCAAATAAAAAAATTACAATTTAGTCAGATCATTGAAACTCTAAATGGTGGATTGTCCTTTTGAGTACACAGAAAAAGCAATTTAATAGAAAAACTTTCAAGCACATGTAGCCAAAGAAACAAACACGAACATAGATAATCTTGATTGAGTGCATCTCTATAAAATTAAAGGTATGAAAAAGTACTCAAGTGAACATATAAATCCATTTTATAAAAGTAAAACATGGTTTAAAATTTGTCAAGCTTAGGTATGACAAACATGAATTCTATCAGAAGGCTAGCACTTATAAAAAAGTAAGAGAATGATTTTAATAAAGTTATATCATAAGCTTTAAATTTTTCAGCCCATCCTAATAATTGTTAATAATTAATTCTAGCCCAAGGATTTTTATTTGAATATGATTTGTAACTCTTTTTTATTATTCTATCTTATGTCACTGAATAAACCAGCACTTTTGGAGTTACATCAATTTATAGAAACAGGGATATAGGAAAGTGTAAACTTGTGTCTTATGTACTTAATTTTTCTTAGATAGGAATGCCATGAAGATAGGAATGCAATGCTCCCTAACACTGAGCAGTAATTACTTTAATAACTTAATAAATGCATTTACTTTAATAGTAAGACTTTAGAACAGTATATTATTAATAGACTAGAAAAGGGGGAATATTGCAGAGTAAAAGGAGAGAAACACTCTTGGTACAAGGTGGTTTTTTTCCTTTAAAGATCTTCTCAATTTAAGGATGCAAATACTAATGCTTTTTCGAGTCTCATTTCTAAGTTTGAGGTGAGTCTGAGAGATTACATACTGTTGTTTTCTTAATCTTAATTTTGTGCAAAAGGGACACAGTTAGAAGTGCATTATCTTCTCTCACTTCTTCAAAGCTGCAAAAGTTAATGCTCTGTTTTCTTCTTGTATTTATCATACTCTGAGTTAATCTTGTTTTCCATTACTATTAATGAAATTTCCAAAATTCAATTTTATAATTTTGTTTTTTATTTTATGCATATTATCTATGCATTACAAAAACAGAATTATTAGAGAACCTAATTGTATTCAAGATATCTTTTATCCCACTAAATTTGAGAAATAAGAGAAGTGAACCAGTGTATTTATTTTTTAAAAATTGTTTGCCATCTGATTTCAGAGTAACCTTGGAACAGAAACATTTTCTATTTGCAGATCATTAATCCAATGTACTGGTTTTTTGTAAAAATCTATTTGCAAAGAGAATTTTTAATTAGAACTATCCTTGATTTAGATGGAAGCAGATTTCAATTAAGACAAAATGATGTTAAATTCAAGATGCATAACTAGGTAATACATTGGGCATACCACCAATGTAGTGACTGATTCTTTGATAATTATGGAAAATATAGGCATTGCAAGGTGATGAAGTGAATATCTAAAAACAACAAATGGCATCCGTCTGGACTGTCTAATTAAAAGAAAAATCAGAAAGACTCAGCTGTTTATAGGGAATAAAACCAAATCCCTGAAGCACAAAACAAAACTGTCCAAATTGCAGCCATAGCTCATGCGCGTACGCAGCATGCAAAGGGTCTAGGCCATGTATGGGTCCATGGCAGCTGGGTCAAATCGGGACGCGAAAGGATTTCTCCTTCCCTCTCACGTTGCAGTTTAAATCAATGTAGCTTAAGACAATTGCAATATTTAAGAGTAGATGATTCAAATGCCAGTGGCTTTATTCCAGTGTGCATAGGTGATATGGTCCAGCTTGCCTATCTAAGTTTAAGCGGAAACCAGCTACATGGGCATATCCCAAAGAGTATTGGAAAACTGGTAAATTTGGTGTCTCTGGATATTTCTGAAAACAGACTCAGTGGCAGCATTCCAGTAACTATAGGCAACTGCAAGAAGCTGTCCTATTTGTATTTGGGAAACAACAACTTCCATGGTAAGCTTTCTGCAACATTTCCATCTTCCATGGTCGTTTTATCTTCCTACCTTAATAATTTCAGTGGATCTCTGTCAAAGTCTTTGATCAATTGTAAGAATCTCATAATATTAGATGTGAGGAAGAATCAGCTTACAGGCTCTCTCCCAACTTATTTAAGGGAAATGCGTAACCTCAAAGTGATAAATGTAGGCTATAATATGTTTAATGGAGCCATTCCTGGGTAGTGAATTTCACAAACCTGCAAGTGTTGGATCTCTCCAACAATCAATTCCATGGCCATGTTCCATCCCAGCTCCAAATGCTCAAGCAAATTCAGCAATCAGCAAATAGCAGAGACTACAATTTTGAGGTTCTCAATGTCAGCTATTCACACAAGGGTTTAATATTGCACATACCATTACAGATCACAACGGATTTCTTTGTGATGCTGACTGAAAAAGGGGTAGAGCTTAAACAGGTTCCCATAATACATGGTAACAATGTTATTGATTTGTCAAGCAACAATCTCACAGGGGAGATTCCAAATAGCATCCGAGATCTCACTTCCTTGAGGTTACTGAATTTATCTTATAATATGTTAACTGGTACTATACCTTCATCCATTGGAAATTTAGAGCTTTTGGAAGCTATTGATCTAAGATACAACAGATTGTCAGGAGAAATCCCATTACAGCTGGGGTCCTTGAACTTCTTGAGCACTTTCAATGTTTCTCATAACAAGTTATGTGGAAGAATTCCTCAAAGCACACAGTTCTCAACATTTGATCAAAGTTCCTTTGAAGAAAACAACTGTTTGTGTGGGCTTGCCACTGACAAGTTATGTAGAAAGTCAAAGTCCAGAGAATTTGTGACGAAGGCCAAGACGAGCAAAGACTTGTGGACCTGGATTGATGAACATGTGTCATGAATGGCATTGGCATTGGGACTTGGGTTATCATATGGGACAACAATTGCTCTGTATTTTCATTGGGATCCCTTTCAACGTTTCTTTGGAAGGTATCTAATTTGAACGTAAGCACAAAGCTGTTAAACATGCTATCTGGTTTGTATACAGGTAGCAGAAAATGTTTCTGTACCTGCTTTTTATTATACTGGTCCAGTATGTCTTTAGTTTCTGCTAGTTTGTTTGTATACATGTAGCAGGAAATGTTTCTGCACCTGCTTTTTATTGTACTAGTTCAGTACGTCTTTAGTTTCTGCTTCAGCTTCTGTTGGATGATAAGTTCAAATTTGTTTACAGCCATGTACCAAATGAAGTCAAGATAAAGTCCTTAGATGCAAATTTGCTCACAAGACCCTCTGGCTTTAAATTTAGTAGAGTGCAAAACTAACAACTTAAGCATTTGTAATTCTTAAATTTAGTAAAGTGCAAAACTAACTTAAGCATTTGTAATTCCTAGTTTTTTTACAATGCAAATAAGATTACATTTAAAAAAATCATGTTTCCAAATAGATGTAACTGAGATGCAAAGAATATCAATGACAGCAAAAGTTAGCTTGATAGTTTAACAAAACACATTCATTAATTAGCTTCCTTTAAGATAAGGATGCACCATTGTTGGGTGTTTTGTTATTGATTGCACATGCAGAGTTTGCCTGCTCCTCACAGTAAATCAGTTCATGTGAGAATAAAATGACATGATTGACATCTCAGTCTTTCAAACGTCATGTTGGATTGATTCCCTTTTATATGAACACGAATAAGTGTATTATGTTGGGGTTGGTTTCTGTGCTTTAGCATGATCTCTCTATGGAATACTATCATCAGTATTTCATTTTCAAGGAATGGAAAATTAGGTCCCATTGCTTTGAAGTTAAAACCTGTCTCATCTTTGATTCCAACTTTAGATCAGCTTGGGCTAGATTTATTTAAAATAAGAGGAATAAGTAGGTCTCCTGTGTCGTGTTTTTCAACACCTCAAAATCTCTGATCTGTGTCGTGTTGTGAAGTTGGACTTTAAGCTCATGTTTTTCTCAACCAAGTTGGAGCTTGCTTCTGAATCTCATACACATTCAGGTAGTGAAATTTGGAGTAATTTTCTGTGTATCGTCTATAGCTTGTATTTTGTTTTTTCAAGACATTTCTCAAAGATTAAATAGAATAAATAACTTTACAATTAGCGGCTAATGAATTATTTTCTGATACCATGTGTGAAGAGACACCCTGCTGTAACACGGTTCTAAATCATGTCACCAATACACAAAAGCATTTATACTCGTGACGCCTTCCATTCATATGCTGAAATTGTCGAAACAGAATTCAGGAAATTATAGGCAAAATAGAACAGGGGAACCTAAGTTACCTCCGAAAGACAAACGACAGAAGCTCTGTTGGAGCTAAAAAAGGAAATACTTTTATTGCCCTTAACCTGGATATTCATCCAATTTCAGCACATTATTTTGATATTGCAGTACCTATTTTGATTCTTTTTCAGGCCTGAAAAGCAGCAAAAACATGGCTTATCTGTCATTTTAGTTTTAGGTATAAGATCAACAATTTCAACTTTGAACAGTTTGAACAATTTTAGGTATCTGGCTGTATTAGTGCCAGCATTGTGAATCAGGGGATATCTGATCTTTGAATCTATGACATACAGACATACAGTGGATCACTGCAGTGTGCCAAAAGTAGAGCATTATGCTTATCTAATCTCAGCCACTTGCCACATCTCATTGATATGTTTTATGTAGCACTGGCCCAATACCTTTTCTCTTATGTCACAACCTTAGTTTTTATAGTTGGGGGAGACTACCTTACACATGGAATTTCAAATAGGCTGAAAATTTTCAAGACGGACAGACTTGAATGCATCCAGGCTAACTGCAAAAATTCTGTTAATTGTAAGTGAACCTTCCAGTAAGCTGATGCACAGAATGATTCTTTCTCGCTAATAATAAAATTTTGAGGACAGTGCATGGTACCCATTGTCAAAACACATTAAAGGGCTTAGAGTGATCTCCACTAAATAAAACCATAGCACGCTAGAAATAACTCCTTTCAGATGTTCAAATTTATACATAACGAGTGAATAAGTCTACATGATAGCAGGTTCAAAGGTATCCCAGGACTAACCTTAGCTCATATGAGCTCTTCATATGAAGGGGCATCATAGGATCCATTTTCCATTATTACAAAAACTGAAGGACAATATTTATGTCATCCATAATTCCTCAAATAACAAGACAAGTTAGTGAGCAGCTTACTGTCTACACTAAACTTATTTAAGCTTAATCACCTTATTTGTAAGTTTTGCAATGCCTACCATTGATTCTCCAATCTCCAAATTGGTGGTGAGCTCAAGTGATCTCCTAATGGCCCACCGTTAGTATCTGAACATGTTCTTGACCGATCACTCTTTGTAGGAACCTTTCTTCACCTCTCCTAATATGGTCGGAGGAAAAATAATGAATTCTTTCAATGTTGCATTGCAAAAGAAGGCCAATAATAATCTAGATGACAGGGTTTTGCACTTTGAATTTTTGAAAGATACATTTGATCAAACAAAACATGCATCCTGTACTAGGATTTTGTACATGTTAGCTAGGGAACAACCCCCTCATCATAGGATCAATTGCAAAGTAGGCATCCATCCAATGCGGTAAGGGATTCCTTTTTGCAATGATTTCTGGAGATTAAATTATTTTAGCCTAGGAATCAGAAAATAGTTATTTTGCTCTATTGTGCAATCAACCCTTTTGTATAGTGTGAGGTCATAGACTTGCTAGCAAATCTTGGAAGAGAGTTAAATGATACAATACAATATACTTCTTGAAGCATATATGATGCCCATGCAAATAGAAGTCCTTTGTTGATTTGTAGCATATGTTCATAGTCTCTCTTGTAGCACAATGGCTTAATTTTCAAAGTCTTATTTTCTACACAACATAAAAGGTGGTTCCATAAGAGAATAATTTAACTTTAAAAAAGAAACATTGATGTTGAGATTTTACATTGTGATATAAAGTAGCTCCAAAAAAGTACCAAAAACAAGGAACTTTTGCACATTTGGGGTAACCTAGTAGGAGAGAAACAATTCTTTCTGGGTAGCATTAAAGGAGGCATCAACAAGAAAGCAATGTATTTGTCTATCCCTATATCTCATCACCTACGATGTCAAATTAGCTAAGCAAGATTAGGCACCCATTATTTTAGAATTAAAACAAGAAATAGGTTAAAATTTCAAGAAAAGACAGAACCTTTCATTTATTGAATCAAAGAGCAAATGAAGATGAGCATCACATAGCACTCCAAAAACCCCAATTTTTCATGTTCAACCTTTAAAAATCTATGAATTCATCATCAAAATTCATCCTAATTGTCTACATGTTTTTCATGGTTAAAGACATTTCTTATGGCTCTCATTGGATATCAAAATTACCCAAAAATGTCTAAAAGTTTAAGAAAAATTGCATAACTAAGCCTCATTGATATTGCAATGTTAACATAGAGCCTTAGTCAACATAGGCCCTTTCAACAAAGCAACATTAATAGAGCAAGCCTTTCAGTAACACCAAGGCAATGCATGGTAGCCCATCTTTGGTGGATTGAATGCATACAATCAAGTTGAAATCCATATGAAGAAGCTGAAAACCAACAAGATGATAGAATACATAAAGCTAGCCAACCTCCATTATGCAAATCTAACTATGCTTACTGCTTGTAGGTCCAAAACAAAGTTGGAAAAGTAAGTGACTAGCTCATGCCTATTGTATAAGAATTAGTACAAGCTTCATAGGAAAGCATGCCAAAAATTGTAAATCAACAACATGAAGCTTGAGGTCCTTAAGACAAGGTTTGAAGATCAAAGGACCATTGTAGAGAATTTCTCCAAGAGGATGGTGGACAACCAAGAGTTGAAGGACATTATCAAGTCATTTGACATCAACTAGAAATATTTTGCTACCTAGTTCGTTAATGCCAATGAAATGTTTCCAGCTTTATCATGTTCTTTGAAGGTGCCTACAATAGCAAACTTAGGTGAACTTACTTGGACCATTCACAATTCAAGAACTAAGGAAAAGAAATTGAAGACATTAATTGATGTATTCCAGCTGAAAGCAATAATAGGGTAGCCACAACCAATACCAAGGCATAAGGAGCCACCATGGGAGTTGTCACTAGCAAAAATATCATAAGGCATATAAATGCTTAATTAGAACCAATAAAAGGTAATTTATTGGGACGTAACAGGAATATTTTGCTTACATCATTAAAAAGGAGCCTAGACATTTTTGGTAATGTTTTTGTCGTAAAGACTCTTCATCATTTAATTTTTCCTGTCAAGATATTTGCTCATTTTATAATCCACTATTTATAGGAGAAGATGCTAATTCTACTACTATTGTACAACAAGCACCTCTCCAATTTACTCTAGCAAAATTATAGATTCAAATGGTTTATATGCAAAATTATTAAAGGGGGTAGGATGTGCTATTCATAGAAAAATTTGGTCCAAATTAAATTCAATATGGATTAAGAATTAGATCAACATTGGAAAAATAGTGAACCTATCTTGTTATATAAAAGGGGATAAAAATAATTTTAATAATTATCGAATGATCATTGAGAGTAATATTTTTGATAAGTTGTTGGGTACATTGCTTGCTAGAAAAGAGAATCAATTCTTGGGTTAAAGGCAACTAGGTTAGGACAAGATCTCAAGCAAGTTTTAGACAAAATAACTCCACTATTGATCACTTGGTTACTCTCTAAACACTACATGAAGTTTACAAAAATGCCTAATAAAATGTTTTTATTTATTTTATGATTTTCCAAAAATATATAATTCAATGATTCATACAAAACTTTGGTTGTAATTGCCTAAAATTATCCTTCTTTTAGATTTGATTACAGTAACTTAAAGATTGTATGAGGAAGTGATTATTGAAATTACAAATAGCAATTCAAAGAAAAATTTTGAATCCTAAAGAAAAATTGGAGTTAAGAAAGGTTGTCCACTTTCTCCAATTCTTTTTGATACTTTATTGATGAAATAAAAAAATGGTTGTGTAACAGGCAAGATAGTCATGCTCTCAAAATGAGATCCTAAGCAGTGAATCTTCTTTTGTATATAGATGATGCTACCTTGATTTCCACTACAACAGAAGATATAAAACATATATTGCAAATATTGAAAATTATTGTCATTAATCTAGTCTTCAAATGAATATGAATAAAACCAAATTGATGATCTGGGATACAAGAAATACTTGTTATAACTTCCATATTGAGGATACCAATGTACAAATAGTAGGCTTTTTTAAATAATTAGGGCTTATATCTATGAATAATTACATGTGGGAATTGCATCAAAGAAAGAATAGCATGAGGTTTCAAATCTCTATATCTTTTTCAAATCAAGTGCAAGAATTTAGGACTTTGGGCTTGGAAGGTTAGAAAACAAAATTTTCAAATTTTTATCTATCTTACTTTATTCTATGGATGTAATATTTAGGGACCTAAACCTAGTGCTAAACTTTTGAAAAGTATTGAAAGAGTAGAAAAAAAAAATTTCTTCTCAATGAGTTCAAGGTGAAGATGTAAACATCTTGCTTAATGTTATTACATGAATGTAATTTATTACTTTTAGAACTAAAAGCCTTATGTAAATTCATTACATCCACTCATGGCTTGCATATATTAAGGTAACACAAATTCTTTCAAGCAATGCTTAAGGATTTGTGATACTGTGGTTGGTATTTTCATGGTATACAATGGTTAAGAGAATGTAATATCTCTTGTGAGGACGTGCAACAAAATCCCAAGCATATTCACCAGCTAGTCAAACAAAAGGTGTTAACATAGATGTGGTCTAATGTAGAAGATAAAAAATAAATTTATTTATATCACATTAGATCTAATAAACTGGATGCAAAAGCTCAATATCTCTTTGCTACTATTCCAATCAAGTATCATATTGCTATCAACAAGTTTCGCTATTGATGAACAGTGGAGCATCCAACACTCTACCATACAAGTCATGAGTGCTCACACGCAACCAGATCATAATATGCAAATGGACAATGTTATTATGCTAATGGTTGATATTAAGTTGGTGATTGTCATCTTCCCACTTCAAGTTAGTGAAGACTAAGCATATGGTTTAACTCACAGTGAGGCATATATTAAGCGATGTTGTTAGGCCCTTAATACTCTTGGTTACAAACATAATAAAAATTAAAAATATAAATCTAAATATAAGTAATGACTATAATGAAAATCTACTCTAGCCTTGAGTGATGAGCATCCAGTCTTGGCTTACCATACACATCTTAGGCTCATGTAATTGTTACTGGGTTATCAAGCGTTATGCTGGTAGGTGAACCAAGCAACAACATTACTAGGATTACCAAACAATTACACTTAAATGCTCAAAACTAGTTGTACTCATTCCGCTTTACTAATGAACAAGTAAAGTAAGTACTTTAAAACATAAATGATTAACTAGAAAAGTACGAAAATTAAACTAAGTAAAACAAGTAAACTAAGTGGATGCTACAATGATGAGAAGCAATCTAGATCTTTATTTTCAATCATGAACTATGTCCAAGAACACTTCACTCAAATAAAGGTTCCATACAACTGCTAAACACCACACTGTAGGCATTCACTCTATCACTAAAACTATGAAACCAAACCGCAAGAGTCTAGCTAAGGATGCAATGAAAAGTTTCAAATTGTGTGCCTAAGTGCTAGTATATATAGGGCTGGACACATCTTGAGACATCATATCAACAATGATATAGCATGTACCACAACATCGTATCTACAACATTATTGCTATGATATTGTATCACAATAAAAATTAACTTTATCATACCCCCACGATTGACTGGAAACTCATCCTTGAGTTAAAACAAAATGAGAATAGAGTTCCTTACAAAATTAGGAGGTAGATTTAACTTAACATGACTTACTAACTATTTACATGACTTAGAATGCCACAATATTTTTTTTATAAAATAACATAGTTACATGATCAAACAAAAACAACATTTGAAGTAGCTGAATGTAGATCATGTTCTAGGCAGTGGAAGCTTCCATCAGTTTCTTCCCTTTATCGTCAAGCTTTTCGAATTGGTAGTGGTTGAGAAGTCCTAGAAGTTTCTCTTCTTCTGTCCTTAGGTCATGTACCATCCATGCCTATTGATCAATTTAAATGAAGCGAGTACATCCCATAAGCATGGCAGTTGCGCAAACATCTTATTTGTTTTCATGTACCAGGCTACAAAATGTCATCTTTCTTCTTTAAATGCTATACCCATCTTCCTTAATTCTTGATGGTTAGATATGTGATGCGCCAAGTTTGCTGCTACATCTTTATGTCCATGGTAGCTAGCCTTGAAAATTTCTAGTTTCGAGTTTGGCACATGTAGCTTCTATAATGCATCTTTCCTATCAACAAATTCTCTTTCATACATGGCATACAAGGCCACTACTTGTTGCTCTAATTTGTTTCTGGCCTGCTTATTGTTAACATGGCTAAATTAGCATACCAAAATATTGCTAATCCCATGTACTTTGTTAAGTCTTTGATCTACAAGTCCTTGTTCTTTACTTCAGCCTAGTGGACACAAGTGAGACTATCCAAGATGGGTTGCCAATCTAGATTTTGTGCATAAAGGAAACTGATTTTGGCTTTTGCCATTTAGATTTATCTTTAATTTATTTGGTTGTACATGTCTACTTGATCTCTGAAATGCTCTTTGAGTCTTTCATGCTTATTGGTCTCATTTTGCCATGTGCTTATTTTGATTACAAATTTCTTGCAAATGACACAAACTTCTTCCATTAACAAGATTTTGTTCTTGTGGGCCAAGCAACTCATATCTTAGTTGACTCTAACTAGTTGTTCTCTAAGTTATTGAATGCTTTCTTCAAGAATATTTTTATGCTTTTCAATGTTGGTCAACTGAGCATTATCAACAACTAACTGTTTATTCTTCTCTTGTAATGCTATGAGTGCTTTGACATGTGCATACGTTTGAGCCTCTACCATTGATGCATCCCACACTACCTTTTCTTTTTTCCTCTCCAATTTCATGTTGTGGGGCAATTAGTTACTTCACATGGTTAGTTTTGAATTGTTCTAGTTGGTTAGGTGTCACAAATTGTGTAGGCTCTCTTCTTTCAACTCTCAGATTTTCCAACTATACTTGTAACCACTACACTTAATTTTGTGTGTGTTCAACTTTGGTTTTGACCATGACTAACTTTCCTTTTGTGGCTATTAGATTAGACTAGACCGTAGTGATATTGCTTGGGATATCAAAAAGATTTTGCGTTACTTAGCCCACTACAATAGTTTGTCCAAAATATCTTCATGCGTCGTAGGGGTGATCGAGGTTTCGATAAGCATTTGAGCATTTTGTGCTCCACAGATATCAACCAATGACATAACAAGAACATTGAAAGATTCCTTAATATGATCAATGATGAATTCTATGGCTCCTAGTACATTCTAATGAGGCATGACCACAATAGTGGCACCTTTACTAGATTCGAGCATTACTTGGAATGATTTACCATTCCTAGAAATCTATTGTGTCCAATCTTCCTTTCCTCCTACTTGCAATGACACCTACCTGCAAACTAGATCTATTGAGATTTTGGGCCTTATAGAGCTCTCCTATACTTTGTACAAATTTGCCCCTTCCCTTGTTTTTCAACTTATTATCTCTACAATTTGTTGCAGGTGGCTCATGGATGGTCTATAATCCTGCAGTGTCAGCAATGGTACTTCTTGTTATTGGTATTATTATTACTAACCAATAGCAAGAATGTTACTAGCAGGTATGGAACCTACAGCTCCCTCAGTGCATGTTGATTTTTCTACCTGATCCTTCTTTAATGACATTGGCTTGAACATCTCTGCATAGGAAGCATTTTGAGCCTTCCTTGGGACATCATTGGTGTACCCTATGATTTTAGCTTGCTTACATAGCTTCCTAATGAGGAAAGGAAATGGAAGTCTTGGCTTTCTTGCCTTCTTCTCTTCAAACCACCTCAGGATTTCAAGGAAGAATATATAGGTAATTTTGGCATTGATTTTTTCCATCAAAATTGCACTTCCTTTGGCCACATCTATGGATATTCTATTGAGCCTTTTTGTTGGAAACAAATGATAGGTTCCAACCTTGAAGCATATTTTCTCTTCTACCGAGAGTTCAATGTAGTCCTTGTCATCTTTTCAATATGCCCTCTACAACCATAGATTCTAAGAATCAATGTCTGATCTTGTAGAAATTTGTGCCACATTTGCCCCTTCATTTGGGATAGTAAGGACTTTAGCAATTGCCTCTACAAAGTATGGCATAGAGACTCCTTCAATTCTTACCATAGCATCAACCTATTTGTTCTATAAGAACAAATATGTTTCTCCTATATACTGTTCTCCACTATTAGACAAAGTAATCCATAAAGAAGATGCTTGGAGTTACATCTTTACAATTTCTAGAGCAAACTCCATGAAAGGACCTAAATTCAACTCCATGATGACCATGGATATGATGGATTTTTCATAGATTACTTGAAGGCATTTAAGAGACAATGTAAGGCATTGTCCTTGTTTAGGCACTAATAGAACTTTGACTTTCCCCTATGTAGAATTCTCAATAATAGGAATTTACTAGTGAATGCTAAATGATTGGGCTTTCTATTCCATGTGCTTAGCTTGTGGGGTTTGTTCTCCTACTTGAACTCTCCCATAGTCTCTTGGTCTTTTGCTCCCATGCTAGGAAGATCCTTTAGCTGTTAGTCTCTTTGGGATCATCTACAATCAATAAGGATTTAGAAATTATTAAAGTTTCTAAATTAGTTCGTAATAGTTCTTTATTTTTCTCATATCCTTGGTTAGATCAAGCCCTTATCTTATTATAATTGTAGAGTTATAAAAATTTCAAAATGAAAACTTCTAGGTGTTATATCATCAATTACTTATGACCTTTCATAGTTATCATTTTCTTTCTTGTTATGCCTTAAAATAGTTAGAATGGTCTACTAGAAGAATTCATTAAGTTATTTTGATTGAGCTTTATCGATTCATGATGATATCTTTATTATTTCCTTATATTTACCCTTATACTATCTTTCGGGTGTTAGAAAAATTTTGGCTCAAATTTCCTAATGTCAACGTAGTGTACCTTCACATGACTAAGAGTGCTCCAAGATCAACAGGGTTTAAGAATTTCAAAAATCAAAGTTACGAGGACGAAGTTATGTTCTTGGGAAGTTAGTTTGTAAGAGCTATGAGGAAAAAATAAAAAAACTTCTCTTGCTACAAATGAGAGGAATGAAAGATTTCACTAACTCTTGCACTTATATATACTATTTTTATATGTGTGACATCGTAGGGGCTATGATGTCATAGCTACAACATCACCATCAAATTTTTGTTAATTTTTTTGCAAAAAATGAGTCAATTGGACTATTTGGAAGATGTGAAGCTTGTTTAAAGGATCTTAGGCCATTAATGATGCATAGTTCTTGAAAGTTTGGTATTCAAAGTTCATAAGGAAGGAATCTTGGGCCATGAAAGTTCATTGAATGGATAGGAGATGGGTTAAGAATTTGAAATGTATGGATAGATTATTAGATGATATGGAAAGTATTTAATGGATCTCGATTATTTTGAGAAGGTGCAAGATGATGTGAAATTTCTTGCCAAGTATGAAATACAAGAGTTATAAAAGTGGGTCCTCCCCAAAGTAGGCTCCAATCCTTAGTGCCCTTGTATAATAATGCCTAAAAGTGGCTTTAGGCACTCGAGGAGTTGAATGTAAGATATGCCTGTCTAGCAAAACACACATGTTAGTATCGCCAAATTGGAAAAATGATGTTATCTTATAAAAAACCATAAAGTTATGATTAAATATACAATGAGGTGAGATGGAATGTAGAAGAAATTGCTAAGACTTGGGATGTGAGGTGTCTTACCATAGGCATAATGAATTCTTGTATGTAATTTATTGGTTAAGGTAATCATTAGTCCTTCTTTCCAAGATTCAAACCAAGTCTAAACCACTTTATAGTTACATCGCATTGTTTCATCTTTGGGAATTATAACCATAAGACTACCACTTGTTGTAAGGAGTATTACCGCTTGTGTTGTTCAAGGAAGGAGTTTATTCATTGCACTTTTTTTTTTGAGATTCCTGAGAAGTCACCTACCTTCAAGCATGGGTAACATGTCTTTCCAGTGACATGGTAAGGTAGCACTTATTGTACTTTTACTCCCATTTTTTTTATATCTACAAGGATATAATACATCCTTAGCAACTGGATGGAACTCATAGTAATAATCCAAGAAAATCCACAAGTTCCTTTGATGTCACACCCTTGTCATTCCCATTTGGTTCTTCACTCTTCTATCCAGGCATAATGATCCCAATTTTATTCTTAATTTTATTGTGATAAGAATATCATTATGGCCATGATAAGAACTTCTTATTATTGAAATGGATGGATGGATGTCATGGTCTCATTGTATAGGTAATTAGTCCCTTATGATTTGAAAATACAGAGAAATATTCACCTTATTGGGACTACATCTTACTTTATTCAATATATTTTATTGGAAAATCAACAAAAATATTTACAGGGAAAATGATGCAATTCATAGAAAAATGGAAAAATAGAGAAAGAATTTGAAAAATATCAAAGAATAGAAAAATTTTAAAAGAATGAAAAGAGATCAAAGAATATGAAAAATTGGTAAGAAATGTGAAAAGTATAACAAGAAATTGTCAACCAAAAAGAATTGTAAAATAAAAAGTTGAAAAGCACTTATTAATTCCTAAGTAAAGATAAGGTATCTCCCCCACAATTGAACTCATGGGTAAGTGTTCGAAAAATGGACCCTAGATCCCCTAGATCATATGCTCTAGATTTTTCATTTACCATCCTAGTGATTTAGTTTTTTGGTTATTATCCCATGTAATCTTGATGGTAATCGAACTCTAATCATCTAAGGATATATGTCCCGTTGGACTAGATGATCTTTTTATCTAAGAAGGTCTAATTATATTCTCTTTTTTATTCTTAAATTCAAATTTTTAGCCCTCACTTCCCCTATTTGCTAGTTTATGATTACAGTTTATGATATTCTTTTGTGAGTTCTCAATCTGGATCACTTTCTTAGGATAAGAGTTAATAAGTGAGTCAGACATTTCCATGCATGTTTTGGATAGTATATGATCTTAGTTTTTGGCCACTAGGTCTCTTTTGGTTTAGCGGCCCTTGTTCCTTCTTGTACACACACTTGTTTCTCACATCTGTTGTGGGTTGATGTAACGATGGTGTTGACATTTTGAACTTTTGGTCCACAACTGCATCCTTCATTATCTTCAATTATGCATGGAATTCTTTGCATATGTATGGTTTCTTGCACATCTTCTTTGAAGATTTCCCCAAAAATCTTTCATTCCTAAATTAGCATCTATTATGCTAAGCCATTCTCTTCCCATAATGATAGAAAATTCCTTGTTATCATTTTTCATGTCAATCACTAGAAAATTTGCCAGATAAGACCACCTAGTGATAGTAGTCACTACATCTTCTATTTGTCCCAAACGAATGGTGACAGACTAATCTACTAGTTCTAATCTTATGCTACACTTCTTTAAGGATGGTAGGTTTCATGTCTTATATCTTTCTTGAGGGATCAAATTTACTCTAGAACCTAAGTCTAATAGAGCTTTGCACGGTAAATTTCCAACTACTTGTAAATAAATCAAAGGAATTCTCAAATCAATTCTTTTCTTGGGAAGTGGTCCTACCTTAATCCAGTCTGTTACAATTTTGGTTAGCATGATAGTTGTAAGCTTTTGATTTGATTATTGGAGAAGCAGAGGGTTTGTTGGAGGATCCTTGATATAAGGAACATGATTCAATAAGGTCGCTACTCTACCAACTTTTTCTAGACTTGTCCTAAAGAGAGGACGTTTCCTTGATTTTTCCTTAGTGTTTCTAGTATGATCATCTGTTTGTATATTCACTACCCTTATAGCATTCTTTTGTTGTGCCTCTAATGGTAATTCCCCTTGCATGATAGGTGGTGGAATTGATAGTAACTAGTTAGAAGTTAACTCAATGAACCAGCCACTTGTTGATGCACGTTTGGGTTGGAATCCATCCTTGGAGGTATAAATCCATTGTATTCTAGTGGATAGTACTAAGAAGTCTAAACTACTACATTTCCCAAAGATATTGGATGTTGAACATAGTATCCATAAGGTTCTAGTTGTTGATATGGTACTATGGTATCAGTCATGGCATTGCCCATGATTGTGGTTGCTGCCACTATTGATGGTAGTACTCCTGTGGATACGAATAAGCTTCACTGGGGTAGTAGGCTAGTTCGAAGGTTTGTTAGTAGTTACCTTGAGGGTAAGGTAACCGTTTTAGCAATTTCTTCTTGGTGAGTCTTGGATTAAGTGCATATGCCCCTATTTCTTGCAAATGTGCCATTACAGGACAACACTTCTTAAGATGTTCATACTAGCACACTATACACCCTTCCTCATCATCTGAGCTTGTATCAAAACATTTTGCCACTAATGCCACTTTGCCTTTTCATCTAAAGTTTCTTTTCTTCTTTTTCTCTTTGCCCTTAATAAAGGCTTGTTTAATTTTTTCTTCCACAATTTTGATGGCTATAGCAAATTTCTCATCCACCGAATCCTACATCTTTTCTACCTTGGTAGCTATATCATTAACAAACTTTTGAATTAGTAGAGTCTTTTTCTGTATCACCTTCTCCAAGGTTTCTTCCTCTTACTTATTACATACTCATACATCTCTTTTTTTTTCTGAATGGATGGAAAGATCTCTATTATACTCCTTAGCTGATTCTCTCTTTTTCAATTTGCCTTCTTCCTTCACCTCTTGGTCAATGAGTATCTAAATTTGATGGGCAGTTATTTTAGACAGTCTACCTTGGGCATAAACCCCAAGGGTTTCCCTGGTTTTATCCTTAGCCCATTGATAATATGTCTAAGTTACTCACTTTGGGAAAATCTGTGACATGGACACCTATGCAAAAGAGACTGGTATCTACCCCTTGTAATGACGGAAAATGTCGGCAGCTGGAATACCAAACAAAATCCGTGTACACAGTCTTAATCACGGATCCGTGCGAGGGCTATGCTGGAGAAAACGAATCCGCAGTGCCCTGAACGGTCTTGTTGATCAGACAGGGACTTACTAAATCAGTAAATCGATGGAGATTATGAATATTTCGTGGAACGATTTGATTCGACGAGTCGCGAAATGAGAGAAAAACGATGTAGATAAACGGTAATAATGACGATGTTAACACCACAAAAGGAATCAGAAACGAGAGAAACGCGTAATTTCAAGATCTATGCTTTGACCCGACAAAACGAGTATTTTGTATATCAAGTTACACTGGGGAGACCCCGATTATCTTGTGCAAAACAAACACAAAATAACAAGAAACTGTCCAAGCAGAAGTACAGAATGGAGTTCGATCTACCTCGTAGGCCAGAGATGGGATGCAAGGAAGGTCAAGTTCTGACGTCTATCGATCAACTGCTTCTAATCAATAGAGCTCGCAAACCATGCCAGATGATCTCTCGATCTCTGATCTGCTCCTTTTGCCTTAGGTAGTCTCTGCTCGAAACTGCCAATGATCACCAATGGAGAGAGTTGTGACTTTGCCAAAGGACCAATTGTTCCTGCTGCCAATGCTCAAGCAAAATATTCTCTATCTCTGCTAGAAGGTGATGCTGTCAAAAGTTGCCAAAATGCTGCTCTTTCTGTTTCTCTGTGTTGTCCCTCTTTTTTTGTGTCTCTGTCAACTGAAGTATTTATAAGTTTGACAACATGTGGAGAAGGCATGGCCGTGATGACACGTGTTTCATACCTTTCAAAACATCGTTGACCTAACCATCTTTGTGTTGAAATTCATGATTACGCACAATACGCCCATCTGCGTATTGTGTGTATGAATAACAAATGTGCGTCGGGCATGTCTCAGCTGATTTTAGGCTACATTACACTCATACGCATTGCGTCGCGTGCAAGAGCATAACAAAGCATGAAAACAATGGATTCAAGCTGTTTTACGCTCTTTTACGCCACGGAGTGTAGTGAAGCATAAGCAATGATTAACTTGACGATGACTTATGCTGACACATGCTGCGTTGTGTAACGGGCGTAAGATGATCAACCTGTACAAAAAGAGAAAAGAGTTGATCTGTTGCGCTTCCTCTAGACCCTCTTTGACTTTTTCGAAGCTCATTACGCTACCTTGTGTAAGAGAGCGTAAATCCGCCCCTGGACAAAAGTCTCAACGGAATACGCAAGGAGTCGCATATTACACTACTTAGGCTTTAAGTTTCACCAAATTTGCTGGAGTAAGCCGCCTTCCAACATCAAACTATGTTAAGCAGAACTACGCTAAGCGTCATTACGCTGTGTTGTGTAATATAGCGTAAAGACAGAAAACATAGTAAGATTAGAAATTTGAAAAGGAACTCGAAGACTTGATGTTGCGTGCCTCTTTGTCTTACTCTGCCTTGTTCTTCCTTCTGGAATTCTATCATGTACTTTTGTCTGAATCGCAAATCTTTGCCTAAGGCCGACTTTGCAATTTCCACGGTGTTTCAATGGCCCCTCTTTGTTAACAGTTAGAGGGCTTGCCCAAAAGACGTCGACAAAGAATACAAAACACCGGATAGGTAAAAGCATGAACAACATTTATCAGTGGTTACTCAAGTGTCGTCCTGCCAACATAGAAGAGCAAGGATGGAGGGTATGGGAGATAGGATGGTGTAGGAGGGAACAGGTTCGGGGAAGACGCAAATGAGTAAGGATGGCTGTTTTCACGCATAAGCAGTTAGGCTTTCCCCTGCAGGTGCGTTAGCAAGGAGTTATGCTGTCGTTTTGTAGACTAAGGGGCTGCATAAACGAATTGTGTTGCATCTACATGGCCTGGGTGAGATGTGCTTCACCCATTTTGCCGACCCCATTTTTTTTTTGCGCGTCCACTTGGCAAATTGCGTTACGCCGATTTATGGACTTGATTGTAATGCGAATGCGGAAAACGGGTGCTGCGTATGTAGATTTTGCATACGAGAAGCAGATGGTAAAGATGAAATACAGTAAGAGCTGAGAGTAGGATTGTAAGGGGAACTAGGATGCACTTCTAAATGGACAAGTTAACCTGAGCAGCCATTTCAAAACACTGTTTGTACTTCACTGCTCAGATGAATGTAGCTTTGGACGACATTCTCGAAGCAAGTAACCTGCAACCAAAGAAGAAAACAGAGGATACCATTGCTCATGTGAATCATCGGCGAGGTTGTCGAAACTAGTACTATCAGAGGTGAGATAAAGCGATAGGGCTGTTAAGGAGGAACTGTAGCACGAGGCCAGAGTCTCCAATCTTGACGCTTGGCCCAGCATATCGCCGCCAGAGGATATCAGACTCAGCGCGCCTAACTGGTTATGCAAAGAACCAGCTAGGTGAATCTGTGAAGCCAGAGTCTAATAGTGATGATGAGCGGAGGTCCTCGAGGTCGTTGTCGACGAGGATTTCGTCGGGGCTCCGGTTGGCAAAACTAAACCCTCAGAAGTACCACTGCTGCAGTGGGCGCAGCGATGGCATCTCCGAGGGGTCAGTAGTATGCCTCTCAGCACATCCGAGGAATCAGTTGGATCCCAGTGGGGTAGCGATGCTGGGACTATCCCAATATCCCACCCCGTTTGTCATGTAGTTGTACAGAGATGATTACACTTGCTTGATTTGCATGGTGGCAGCCTGTAAGTCCCAGTTTTAAGTCCTGGTAGACTGTCGTTGCTGGTTTTAAGTCTCAGCAGACCATGGTCCCAGTTTAAAGTCTGGGCGGACCGAGAAATGCTAGTTTTACGTCGTAGCGGATGGTGGCGAGGTTGATTTATGGTCTCAGCAGATAGTGCTATGGATGTTAGTTTCGTGTCATGACCCAAGGACAGCTCTGTGCTGATTTTACGTCTCAGTGGATGATTGCTTACCTTTGCCAGTTTTATGTCATGGCGGACAGCTGGTGCCAGTTTAACATCGTGGCGGACACGTGCAAAAGATGCCAGTTTTTCGTCTTGGCGGACCTGTACAACACTGCCAGTTTTACGTCATAGCGGATGGTTACAACTTGCCAGTTTAGCGTCGTGGCGGATGATCAGTGCCAATTTAGCATCGTGGCGGATGATCAGTGTCAGTTTAGCGTCGTGGCGAACGCGTGCAGGGAATGCCAGTTTTACATCGTAGCGGACGGTTGTTGCCAGTTTAGCGTCGTAGCGGACGATTATTGCCATACCTGATGTTCACACTGGAGATGTAGTACCGCTTCAGATATATATGATTGACAGGGTTTGGTAACTCGTTGCCGTCGACATCCGCTAACTTGAATGCTCCGTTGCTATACGCATCAGCCACCAAGAAAGGGCCCTCCCAGTTTGCAGAGAATTTGCCTACTGGTTCGCGAACGGCCTTGAGAACTAAATCTCTCTTCTTGATCGGACGTTGCTGAAGATTGTGACAATTCTTTTGCCTTTGCTTGTCTTGATACTTTTCGATTGTATCAAGCGTTTGTATTCGCTTCTCTTCTACTGAATCCAAATCCATGATCCGAGACTCGGTGTGTTGAGCTTCATTTATAATCGTGGAGAGGACTATTCTCAGAGAAGGGATTTGTAACTCGAGAGGCAGCACTGCTTTAGATCCGTAGACTAGGCTATAGGGCATACTATTTGTAGCCGTCCTACATGTAGTACGATACGCCCATAGCACATAGAGGATTTTTTCATGCCACCGTTTCTTATTGCTGTCGAGCATTTTCTTGAGCAAATTGATGATAACTTTGTTTGTTGCATCAGCTTGATCATTCTCTTGCGAGTAGTAGGACGAGGAAAAAGATTGTTTAATGCCAAGGCTATCACAGAAGGATTTGGTTTCCATACTACTAAACTGCGGCCCATTGTCGGTCACGATAGTCATCGGGAGACCAAATCTGGTTACGATGTTGTCTAGGATAAAATGGCAAATCTATTGAGATGTAATCTTCCGTAAAGGAACAGCTTCCACCCACTTCGTAAAATACTCAGTAGCGGTAATTATGAAGCTATGACCTGCGGAAGATTTCGGCGCGATGGGACCTATGATGTCTAGTCCCCATTGTTGAAATGGCCATGTTATCTGAGTCGTATGTAACTCTATAGGTGACACGTGTATAAGATTTGCATGACACTGACACGTGTCACAAGTTTTAACCTTTGTCAGACAATCTTTTTCCATGTGTGGCCAGTAGTATCCTAAGCGATGGATTTTTGAAGCCATAGCCCGTGGTGCTACGTGTCCTTTGCATAATCCCTCGTGAATCTCACCAACTATACGTTGCGCTTGGTCTTTGTTAACACAAGTAAGCAGCACGCCATCAAAAGAGCGTCTACAAAGAGTACTGTCTCCTATGATGACGTACTACCTAGCTCGCTTACGGATTGCATCTTTTTGCACGTGTGTCAATTCATGCGGTAGCTCGCCTTGCAAGAGGTCAGTTTTGATGTTGTCGTACCATTCTGGCATGCTTTCCTCGAGAAGAGAAGATATTTGCACCGCCTGAACGATAGGACCTGTACAGTCTGTTATTAAAGCAAGACAGGTGTCTAATAGATGTGATGGCACATTTAAGGCCAGCGTAGCCAGTGCATCGGCCAGTGTGTTATCATTTCGTGGAACGTGTTGGGCATCGATGGTCGCGAATTGCTTCAGAAGATCTTTAGCCATATCGCAGTAGGGCTGCAAATGTACAGCTTTGCAGGCGTACACTCCTGTTATCTGATTGATGACGAGCATCGAATCACCCCTAATTGCCAAGTGTCGAACATCGAGTTCGGTGGCAGTTAGTAATCCCCTGAGAAGCCCCTCGTACTCTGCCACATTGTTCGTACAGGGGAAGGTCAAGCGATAAGCGTGAAGACGCACATCCTCAGGTGATAGCGTAATAACGGTGGCAACACTGCCACCTTTAGTGGTTGAAGCTCCATCGAAATACAACGTCGCCTCTTGGCCTGTTAAGACAGGGCTTACACTATGTACATATTCGTCTGGAAATTTAGGCTCTATGGTCGCCTGACTGTCAATGGGAGATGTTACTAATTGGTCGGCTATCATTTGGCCTTTCGTAGAAGATTGACCAATGTAATGCAGATCGAATTCTACTGTGATAGTCTTCCAACGAGCTATTCTGCTACTTTCGTATAAGTTATGTGTAATGGCCCTAAGGATGTTATTTTTACAGATGATGTTAACTTGGCTACGGAAAAGATAATGTCTGCACTTCTTGAGCGTAAATACTAATGCTAAGCAGTTACGCTCTACTTCGTTGTACCTCGTTTCATACGCACATAGAGCGTGACTCAAGTAGTAGATGGGTACTTTCGACCCATCATCCCTCCTTTGACAGAGTAACGCAGCTAAGGCTACGTCTGAAGTTGCGAGGTAGATATAGAATGGTTGATCCCTTTGCGGCGGGAAAACTGTTGGCAAGCGTTGAAGCTCCTGCTTCAAGCTGTCGAACGCATGTTGACAATCATCCGTCCATTCGAAATTAACCCCCTTTTTAAGCAAATGTTGCATAGGATGTAACTTGTCAGTTAATCTCGAGATGAACCGCTTGATAAACTGTAACCTCCCCTGTAATCCGCGTAATTGCTTAAGACTTGTAGGGGGTGCTAATTCAACAATGGCTTTGACTTTGTTAGGGTCTACGCATATGCCAGTTTCCGATACCACAAAACCCAGGATGTGTCCGGTTTTGACTCCGAACACACATTTTTTTGGGTTAAGTCGGAGGTCATATTTAGAGCATCTTTTTAGGACTACCTCCAGATCCTCTGAATGATCTTCTAACTTTAAAGACTTAACAGCTATATTGTCAACATAATCATTCAGCCTCCCTAAGAGGTAATCGCTAAAGATGTATGTCATAGCTCGTTGATATGTTGCTCTCGCATTTTTTAAAGCCAAAAGGCATCATGGTATAGCAAAAGGTCCCCCAGGGTGTCATAAATGTCGTTGTTAGCTGGTGCTCTGGGTTAATGCGTATTTGATTGTAGCCTGAGAAGCCATCCATGAAGGACAAAAGCGCATGTCCAGCGGGTGTATCCACCAATTGATCGATACTTGGCAATGGAAAATTGTCCTTGATTGTAGCTTTGTTCAAGTCCCGGAAGTCTATACAAATGTGTATTCCTCCGGTCTTTTTGGGAACTACTACAATGTTGGATACCCAGTCTGAATAGTCAACCGCGCGAATAAAACCTGCCTGGTACAGCTTAGTGATTTCATCACGTACTGCTAGCGCAACTTCTGGCTTGATCTTTCGTGCTTTCTGTCTGACGGCTTTGATATGGGGATCTAGGATTATGTTGTGTTGAATTAATCTTGGGTCTAGTCTCGGCATATCCTCGTATGACCATGCAAACACTGTGATATTACTCTGGAGGACCTGTTTTATGTCGTCCTGTGCCTTTTGGTCTAATAGAGAACTAACCTTGAGAGTCTTAGTCTCGCCCCTATGCGTAACCACAGAGACCTCGTTGAGTGGGTCTTCGGTTACATCTCTAGCTTCCAGATCTAGCGTGCGCGTCGATTGCTATGGCCAGTCTAGAGATGTTTCCGACATGGCTATGATTGTGTCATTAAGGGCTAAGTTGGTTTCTATTAATGTGGGATCAAACTATCTAATGATTTTACTGTGCAAGCTTGTTAAAACTAGCGGTGCAGATAACATTTTGTCCATCTGTCGATTATTCTACAAAATTGTCAAGTGCGAGAGTAATTAGAAAGATACTAAGTTTGGTGCGATAAGTGTTTAATGAATAATGTTTAGTTTAGTGTACAGGAAGTGACGTGACGTTGCTGCGTAAAGCTAACTGAATTTTAAATTTTGCGAACAGCCTGTAATTAATGAGACCTGATTACGAGGAGATAAGATATAGTAGTTTAGGGTCGTTTTGGATCGTAATGCGTGCAATATCTGACGCAATTAATATTTTGATCTCCGGGTTCCAGCTCATACTGATACCAATATTTGGGCAAGTTTCGCTGAAATCGGGCATCAAGTCGATTAAATTTTGTATATATAAGTAAGCAGTTTTCATTAAGAACGGGCTGTTGGCTATCGCAAATTCAAATTCCTAACTGTCCATAGCGAGAGGAAGAGGAGCAAAAGATTGGAGCGCGTAGTTTGCAAAGACGTGAAAGTGCGAAACTGTGAAGGCTTTGAAGCTGCGATAATGGCACCTAAAGCGAAAAGAAAGAATGCGAAATTGGCAAAGATCGACGAGGTGCAAGAGAATCTGCAACGCGCTTCGCAGGCAGTGGTCGAAGTGAGGGACCCTACGCCTTTGAACCGGTAGGTCATTCCTTGCGTACTTGTGTTATTTTAGCAGTGTTTATTCTTGTAGCGTCGTTCACGTAAATGAGGGTTTTAGACTATGGATCTTGTGTTAAGACGAGGGTTTAATGGGGTTGCGTCTATCGCCGTTGTTACGGACAAACCTTGCGCTGTTGCAAGGATTTGGGCGGTTTCAGCATGAATAGCTAACTGTAATTTGTAGGTTTTCTGTATTTAAACATGCAAACGTGAATCTAAACGTTGATCTGTTTATTGTGTTTTCTGTACAGTGTTATGTTGAGACCTGTCTTAATCGTCTTAGATATTGTTGGGGTTTTATGTTGCATAAACCCAATCGTGCCTAATGTCCCTCCCCCGCAGACTCGGTTGCATGGGAGGGCCATATTGTTTCGAAAGGGTGCGCTGGAGTTTCTGTAGTTTTTACTGCGTAACTACAACGTTATTATATGGTCTAATTTGTTAGGAGATATTGCTGGTGTCATTTTGGAGCACCTGTTAGTGGGTTCCGCACAGAGAATTTTGGCTTTTTTGACAGACGGGGCCATCGATACTGGTCGTCCCCAGGACCGAGAACTTAGCGCCTGAGGTTTGAGGTGCTTAAGTTGGATTTGGGAAATGGCCCAGTTTAGTTGCTACCATGCGTACAACACTTTGTTCGTGGCCCGCCATGTCTCAACCTACTTCCAGAACCCACCAGGCAGAGTGTACTACTCAGGCGGGTAAGTAGTTTTGTTGGCTATATTGTCATTATATGTTTATTTTCTGAGTTTTGTAAAGCGCGAGATAAGCGTATGTGGTATGGTATAGATTTTTTATTCATGAGAACAAGTTAGTAGGGGATGACGATACTTTGTCATGGACCGAAACGGCGATAAAGGCGTTTACCTCAACTAGCAACGTACGCGCTGGTGTGATGGGGCAGATTGGCTTCGATATTCATAAGTATCCCACCCATTATGCTGACGCTTTCGAGAGTTGCCAGAATCTTGGGTGGCTACATGAAGATTGGACCTTGGACCCACCCCTTACCGTTGCGGACGTGCAGAGGAAACTTCCTCCATTTCCTTTGCCGTTTGGACCTGGTAAAACTGCTACGTATTTTATTGTTGTGTGGTGTAATTGTGAATTGTGAATGTCGCGTAATAATGTTTTTGTTTGACCTGTGTCTTACATTGTTCAGTTAGGGAATCTCGAGAGATTACCCTTACAATTTCCGGCCGCGAGGCGAATACCGTCCTCTTCCGCTACAGCGACATCAAGGATGCACAACACTAGCTTGGCCATGCAGCGGCCCCAATTGCGGTGGTCACCAAGATACGAGAAGCGAGGTTAATGCATTTATTTTTAGCCGCAACCCTCGATATCCCTGCTAGTGAAATGTTAACCCTGGTCAACTCCTTCAGCGAAAAGGCGGAGCGTTTCTGCATGCGCGTGCATCATGTACGTGTAAATTTTGACATTGATGCTCAGCTCTTCGCAGACCTTTTTGGCATCCCCTCTGACGGCCTTCCCATAGAGGAAAAGGCGAAGAGGAGTCTCTCCTATCAAGAGTGGCTAGAGGAGTGAGTAGGGGTCAAGAAGGAGACTAAAGGGATCCCTTGTGAAAGAATCTAACTAGAAATCACCAAGACAGTTTATCCCCTTTTTCGGGCCCGGGCTTTCCCCAAAACGCTCTCACAGGGGAGGTTCTTTTCTGTAGAGCAGACCCGTATTATGTGGGAGGTTCTGGAAGAAGGGACCCAGTTCAACTGGGCAAGCTATTTTGTTGAGGGACTACGCACTGAGATGATCAGGCTTCGCAAGAAGCTCGAGTCTCGTTTCAACGTGCATTACGCCTTCTTCATAGCCTGCCTTCGGCGTTTTACTGAATTCTTGGTCATCCAAAGGAATGGGGTCTGGGTGCAGCAAGATCGAGACTAGCTATCCAGACGTTGGATTACCCACATCTTCAACACTACCCGTGGGAAGGATCCTCTGGAAGGGATTGGGGAATCTTTGTCAATAACGACCAGGGATTTGGCGGTGTCGCGAATACGAGGCCCCGATAGCGTAGGCGGGATAATGCCCACTTACACTGGCGATGCCTTACGAGGGAAACGTTTGGCAACAGAAATTGTGAAACCTTCAGCTCGGCGCAAAAGGCTTCGTTTAACCAAGGCCTCTGCAGAGCCTGGGAGTGGTACAGGACGAACTGTGGAAGTCAGAGTTCAGTAGAGTAAGCCTCCGCCTGGTAAGCGTGGAAGAAATGTATTGAAAGTTGTACTACGCAATGTTTATTTAAGACATTTTGAATTGTATTAAATGTATTATATGATATGATCAGAGAAAATTACGGAGTAGTTGACCCTTGAGACAGGGGCAATGATACTAAGTCGTGGGGAAGGGGCCCCAGTTTTAGAAGAAGAGGCCCCAGTTGTTAGGGTGAGCCACGCACTAACGCTTGTGCGTGAGGAGGCCCCAGCTGTTGGGATAAGCGACGCACAGACTCTTGTGCGTGAAGAGGTCCCAGCTGGTGGGACAAACGATGCACAGACTCTTGTGCGTGAAGCGAGGGAGGAGGCAGAAGATGTTGGCGGGCTCCCCACTATTACCGGTAGAGGTAATGAGCATGTTGGAAACTTTGAAGAGTTCTGTTAATAATTAGAGTTTTTAATTTGATTACACTACAGGAGAACAGGATACGTCCACGTCCGCCGTTGTGAGCAGAGCGTGGAGAGACTTTCCTAACAAGTTCGCCTTCATGGAAGGCGTTGTCAATGATATGATTGAGCGCCTCGAGTGTGTCGATCCTGAAGCTGGTACATTGTAGCTATAATAGGTTTATTTTATTATGCAGTGGTAATGTTTCATATATATTGATGATGTTTGCTGTTAGGAGCTCACCTTTGATGGGACCCAACGGAGCCCATTGATTTGGACACAGTGGAGCCTCCATCCGATGGGTCGGTCGTACCATGCCACATTTATGAGGAGATGCATAAATGTGCATTACGCTCGACTTGCTCCTTATGGGAGAGTAAAGGTGTAAACGAGAACCTCTGGAAAAGGATGCAGAGGTTAGAGAAGAAGAATGAGTCTCTGACCAAAGAGGTCGGAGACTTAAAGTCGTGATGCGAGTTCCTATAGGCGCCGGAAATGGGTGACGAGGACTGGCGTATTGCTATTATTGACTACTTCCGTTATTGGACTGCCATCAAGAATAGCGTGCAAACCAGTCGGGCGTTGGTAAAGCAGCAGATGCAGATAGAGCTGTTAGCTTAAAAAAGCTAAGACTGGAGGGATTTCTGCGCAAGTATGCAAGAATGGGGGTAGAAGGAAAAGGACCACAAGCATTTGTATAAGCAAGAAAGCGTCGCTTATCGTAAGCATTACCATGATTTTGCCATTGAAGCTCAATCCTTGCGGGTCTTCCTTGATGTCATTGGGGCATCCAAAGCCTTCAAGAAATTTCAAGAGCAGGTGACTGTAAGTGCGTCCCCGAAAAGGGAGGTGACTCTCCCCGGGGACGAGACTACTGTCCCTACCTTCTTCCCTGACTCGCCTCGCTGGACTAGCGTGGAGAAAGGGAAAGTGAAGGCTGGAGTTACTCTGGTAGATAGAGTGTGGTCTGACTTGACTGAGGATGAAATCATGGAGCGTCTATGGGCCGGTTTAGAAAAGCTTCCCTTTGCTGCAGAAGCAGGGCCATCGCGAGTAAGTGTAATCATGACTAAATCTGAATTTTCTGGTTGTGTTGTCAAGTGTTGTTTTGCTAATATGTTCTTCGTATCTAGGTACCAGAAGAGGATAGAGAAGGTGAGCCAGCCGAGGAGCAAGTACAAGAAGAGGGGCGTAGTGAGGAAGAGCGTCCTGCTGTGGAGCCGGTGTTAGAGCAAGAACCTCATGAAGAGAAAATTCCTCATGAAGGAATACTTTCCCGAAGAGAAGGCCCACTAGAGGATGATTTATTAGGTCTAGAGCCGGACTTGAGAGATACAGGTGATAGTGGCATCAGGGGAGATGCGTAATTATGGTTTACGCATGGTTTTATTGATTGGGGTCAAACAATGATTATGTGAATGACTAAAAAAACCAGCTATAAGATCTTCTGGCGGTTTTAAATGTTATTGATTTTTGCCTTTTGTGTTTTCATCTGCAAAGCGTAAGCGTAGTTGTTAATGATTTTGCTTAAGTTATGTTGCGATGGAATGGAATTGCTAGTTTAAGGCCATAGCAGGCCGTCACTAGTTTTAGGCCATTGCGGGCCATTATGGGCGTTTGCGTAATCTGGAAGCTAGTTTTAGGCCATTGCGGGCCATGGCTAGTTTTAGGCCATCACAGGCCATCATGGGAGTTTGCGTAATCTGGAAACTAGTTTTAGGCCATTGCGGGCCAAGGCTAGTTATAGGCCATTGCGGGCCATGGCTAGCTTAAGGCCGTCGCAGGCCCTCTTTGCGTAATATGGAAAGCGTAATTGATGGTAATGTATTTTTCTGCGTAATTGGACTAGAGTGATCAAAAGACGTAAATAGCATACATAATAAAAATGCAATAGCGTAAGGAATGGCGAGCGTAAACATTGAAAATTTCTGTAGCATAAATATGTATTAGATGAAAATGAACTGCTAAACGGAAACGATGATAGTCGGTAAAAACATGATAATGCGCATAAATGCCATTTGGTTTAATCACTAATTCGCAATTGTTTCCTAATGGCCTTTACATTCGGTGTTGCGTAAGGGCGGAGAGATTTATGGTCTGACTCCTCCATGCTGCCATCCTGAAATGGCAGATTAGCCCAGGCTAGACTGTCATCATTGGTTTCAGTTTGTTGAGGGATTCGGGGATGGGTTTGATCATCCGATGTTTCCATCTCCAAACCCTGTTCTTCTTCAATGTTGTTGACAGTCCTGGGGGTGATTTCATCACCGCGTATTACAACCTCCCCTCCTGCATAGGGTAAGTGTATTTCCTGATGTATCGGTGATGAAACTGCCCTCAGCTGGGCTAACCAGGACCTCCCTAAGATCAAGTTGAACCCAGGCATCTCCTCGATGACTAGGAATGTGGCATCCGTTGGGAATTGATCCCTTGCCACGAACTCGATACACATCGTCCCCTTGACCTAAACCCTTGCTGCATTGAACGACTTTACGTATGTTGTCGTTGTGGGAATGATCTGGTCAACCAGACCCAACCTATCCACGATGAGATAAGGGACGACATTTGTAACTGCGTCGTCATCCACGTATACCCTTTGCATCAGGTACTGACCGACCCGAATGGTGATGAACATGGGTTCAGTTGTCACCTGACCTTTCCTGGGATCATCTTTGATGGACTCATCATGAAAGGTCAGCGAGGTAGGCTTAGGTCGCTCAGCTTCAGAAGGAAACATGACAGCGTGTATCGCTTCCTCCTCCGCTGGTAAGCTTTCATCCATAGGTATGGACGTCAGCATGCGGACCATAGCCTCACGGTGTTCTTGGGATGTCATGAGCAGGTCATAGAGGCTCAGTGTTGTATTTTTTTGTTTCATAGCCCGTTTGACCTGCTTAAACGCTTTGAGGAGATCCTTCTCTCAACTAGGTTGTTTATGCCCATTATCTTCCTCCATTCGTCCCAAGAGACAAATCTCCCGAGGTGGAATGGTGTCAGTCGGGGGGTTGCTCTTTTTCATGCCGAGAGGGGGTGGCTGCGTTTCTGCACCTTTATCCTACCTCTGAGATACAAGCAAAGGCACAGAGGCCAGGGGCCTAGGCTTAGGGAAGGCGAGCATAAAGTGGTCTTTTGTAGCATTAACAGATGTGTCCTCTCCCTTTCGTTTGTCAGGTGATGGTTGGCGGCTTTGGTTAGAGGCCTGCCCCTGCGTGAGAGGAGCAGCCGGTGGTTTTGGTGCTCTGAGAATGAAAGGCGTACTAGGCGTGGGCGTGTATGAGGCCACGGCTTTGCTGTTACTGCGTGGCTGAGTGGCATTCTGAGAAGGTGCCTGAATGATGAAGGGTGGCCTTGAGAGACCACTAGCTATCAATGAAAGGTTTGCTCCCCTTGGTGAGCTGGTAGGTACACGCAAAACAAAAGGTTGTTTGGGTGGTACTTTCCTCTCACCGTCCGTACTCACCACGTTGATTGTGTAAGGTGCATCATTTGCGTTCAACAGATCCTTATACACATGCAACGCTTGGTTTTCCGGACGCGTTGGACTACTACCATCTAGTTTCAAATGACCATCGTCGATCATGCATTGAATGTCGTCCTTGAACGCCCAGTAGTAATCTATGTCGTGACCACACAATTGGTGGTAGTCACAGAAACGGTCCAGCCTGAAAGATCTCGGAACTAGTGGTTCGTTAGGTAGGGCTAAAGAAGGGTTCTTCAGCAGTTCACAATGGCGTCTGTGATGCTTCAGAGCTTCTTTGGATACCCTTTTGGGTTGAATGTATCCTACCCCTAACAATTGTTTGAACAGTTCTGAGTGTTTTACAGGCAGGGCTGTATACTTTGAGCGATCTTTATGCTCAAAGTTTGGTTTTGGCTAGGGGGGCCCTTCAGGGGCAACTGTGTCTTGGCTAGTGCTGCCCACGTTGGCCGTGGTCTCAAGAGGCGCTATAGGTGCCTTCTTGTTCTTGTTCTTTGTGCCCTCAGCCAGCACAGCCATTGTCGTTGTCGTCGCTTTACCTTTGTCCTTACCTTTGTTGTGAGCGTTCTTGTAGGTGACATACGCTGGGTCTTTGCTGGCCTCCGCAGCATCCTGGATGCTTTTAGTTTGGGCGAAGACCTGATGTAGGGAGTTAGGGAAAAGATAATATAGCTTTGACTTGATAAAGTCATTGACTGCTCCTTTGAAGATGGCCAGTAAGTGTGGCTCCGCTATTGGCTCACGGATTTCATTTAAAGTAGCACTCCAACGCTGCATGAACTTCTGGACTGGTTCGAGCGGGTCTTGTTTCACTTCCATGAGTTGATCTAGCGTGACTTTCGGCTTTAAGTTGTATTTAAAGTGAGTTACGAACTGTGTCAGAAGCTCTTCCAAGGTTGAAATGGAAGAGCGTGAGAGGGCTCGATACCAATCTAGAGCTTTCCCTGTCAAAGACATAGCAAAGATGTGGATAATCGTGTGAGGCCACTATTGCAACAACAAGGATTCAGATCTAAAGGTGACCAAGTGAGCGTTAGGATCCCCCTCCCCATTATACTTGGTAAAATGAGGCAAGGACATCCCCGATGGCAACGACAGCATGGGGACCGCTGAACTAATAGGATCATCTTGGTAAAAGTCCATGATCTGTATAGTTTCTAAGCCAGCGACCTTAAGACGCCTAACCTCCTCAGTGAGGGTCTGAATGAGCAAGAAGGCCTGGTCTAAGCCTGTCGATGAAGATGTCTGTGCAGAAGGCATAGGGGGTTGAACTGGGGGAGTGGTGTCGGGGAGTGGAAACGGCAGAATTATCTGGCCAGCGGATGGTGGGGCAGGGATCCCTACAGACAGGGGGGCCTGTGAGGACCACCACCCACCAGTTTGAGAAGAGAGGTTAGCCGCCGCCGGCTGCGTAGGATAAGGATAGGGATATTGCGGGACCATTTGTGGAACATACATTGCGGGTGCAACCGAGGGTTGCACACCATGTACCGCAGACTGGTTATGTGATGCCACGGGGATGTTCCACTGACTCACGGTGGGCTGTTGGACGGATGTCTGTGGCTGAACGAAAGTGGCGATTTGCTGGGTTGGAGGGGGCGAAAGTGATAAAGTCTACACTGGGCGAGTTGTGGATATGGCATGGGGTTGGATCTGAGAGATGAAATGAGGTGTGGTGGTTGCTGGGACCACCGATGGGATGTTGATTATGCGCGGTGACGAGACTGCCCCCATGTTATTTTGGGGTGTTTGCACTTGTAGGACGGATGACTGCGTAGTGGCTTGCGGAATGACAGGGATGTGCGTCTGTGTGGTCATGGTGGGATTAAGAGGGGCCACTTCTCCGTTGAGAGGGAATGAAGGATTGACGTAGGTATGGGGGCTTAGAGTGTGATATGAATGCTCAAAATGGGCCGCAAACTCATCATCCTCTTCCTCCCTATTCTGGGGTTCCAACATAGCCCTGGTAGCCTAACTCTTAGCCATGACCAACTGTGTTATAATTTCATGGTGATGGTCTGTTAAAGGGATGATGTCATAGGCTATTGGAGTGAAATCCTGACCTCCTCGATGGATCATCTCGAAATTTGGTTTCGCCTCGATTTCGGCTCGGCTAAGGGCAAGCTTCGCCTGGATCTTAACGCAGATGAAGTTGTATTCCTTAGGGGTCACGACGATAAATACGGGGTCTTTTCCCTACAGTCTCAATGACCGACGTGACGGTCCTTGAGGTTCTACAACACCAGAAGCGGGTCCGGTGGTGGCGATGGGGTTCACAGATGTGGCACCCAAATCAGCGGCGACCATGGCGGTTGTGGTTGTGTAAATTGAATCCATTGGTCAAGTAGATTAATTGACAATAAACGACTGGATCTAAAAGATGGGTGGCAAAAAGAACGCGAATAAGCTTTCTACCCTGTAGGATTTCAAAGGAATCGTTCCTGTGACCGATCTACACCACACGATTTGCCGTAAATTTCCCTAGAGGTATTACGTTTACGGTTTTGGGTATAAATCGCTAACAAGGCTACCCGAAAAAATACGGATCGGAGCCTGGCCCTCCTTCTAGCGCCAGAAAACTGTAACGACGGAAAATGTCGGCAGCTAGAATACCAAAAAAAATCCATGTACACAGTCTTAACCACGGATCCATGCGAGGGCTGTGCTGGAGAAAACGAATCCGCAGTGCCCTGAATGGTCTTGTCGATCAGACAGGGACTTACTAAATCAGTAAATCGATGGAGATTATGAATATTTCGTGGAACAATTTGATTCGACGAGTCGCGAAATGAGAGAAAAACGATGTAGATAAACGATAATAATGACGACGTTAACACGACAAAAGGAATCAGAAACGAGAGAAACACGTAATTTCAAGATCTATGCTTTGACCCGACAAAACGAATATTTTGTATATCAAGTTACACTGGGGAGACCTCGATTATCTTGTGCGAAACAAACACAAAATAACAAGAAACTGTCCAAGCAGAAGTACAGAATGGAGTTCGATCTACCTCGTAGGCTAGAGATGGGATGCAAGGAAGGTCAAGTTCTGACGTCTATCGATCAACTGCTTCTAATCAATAGAGCTCGCAAACCGTGCCAGCTGATCTCTCGATCTCTGATCTGCTCCTTTTGCCTTAGGTAGTCTCTGCTCGAAACTGCCAATGATCACCGATGGAGAGAGTTGTGACTTCGCCAAAGGACCAATCATTCCTGCTGCCAATGCTCAAGCAAAATATTCTTTGTCTCTGCTAGAAGGTGATGTTGTCAAAAGTTGCCAAAATGCTGCTCTTTCTGTTTCTCTGTGTTGTCCCTCTTTTTTTTTGTGTCTCTGTCAACTGAAGTATTTATAAGTTTGACAACATGTGGACAAGGCATGGCCGTGATGACACGTGTTTCAAACCTTTCAAAACATCGTTGACTTGACCATCTTTGTGTTGAAATTCATGATTACGCACAATACGCCCATTTGCGTATTGTGCGTATGAATAACAAATGTACGTCGGGCATGTCTCAGCTGATTTTAGGCTATCTTATGCTCATACGCATTACGTCGCGTGCAAGAGCGTAACAAAGCATGAAAACAATGGATTCAAGCTGTTTTACGCTCTTTTAAGCCGCGGAGCGTAGTGAAGCGTAAGCAATGATTAACTTGATGATGACTTACGCTAACACACGCTGCGTTGCGTAACGGGCGTAAGATGATCAACCTGCACAAAAAGAGAAAATAGTTGATCTATTGCACTTCCTCTGGACCCTCTTTGACTTTTTCGAAGCTCATTACGCTGCCTTGCATAAGAGAGCGTAAATCCACCCCTGGACAAAAGACTTAGCGGAATACGCAAGGAGTCGCATATTACACTACTTAGGCTTTAAGTTTCACCAAATCTGCTGGAGTAAGCCACCTTCCAACATCAGACTATGTTAAGCAGAACTACGCTAAGCGTCATTACGCTGTGTTGCATAATATAGCGTAAAGACAGAAAACATAGTAAGATTAGAAATTTGCAAAGGAACTCGAAGACTTGATGCTGCGTGCCTCTTTGTCTTACTTTGCCTTGTTCTTCCTTCTGGAATTCTGTCATGTACTTTCGTCTGAATCGCAAATCTTCACCTGAGGCCGACTTTGCAATTTCCACGGTGTTTCACCCCTTGCTTCATCAAGGGATTTATGGTTCTCTTCCTTCCAACCCTAGATCTGCTTCATAAGATTGAACACTTAGAAGTAGGTTTGGTATTTATCATTAAAAAGTTTAAGCATGGTACTCCACCTTCAATTAATTTAGGTTCTAACAATCTATACCAGCTTTTTGCCTCCTTGATGAGTGTCTAAGGGAACAACTTAANTGAGTAGCCAATAGGGATTCTTCATGATCATAGGGTTTGTATGCTAGATTGTAGTGATGCCTCCTTTGATACTCATGTCTCTCTCATTCTTCCTATCTATCATTGTTCCTTCTTGGTTCATGCTCTTCATCTTCTTCATTAAGGTGTCTTGGGTGATAGTCATGTCTATCATGAGTCCAACGTCTATCCTTGTTATGGTTTCAATACCTTTGTTTCCTTCTATTAGAGTCCAGTGACGATCATGAGGATGAAGATGAAGCAGTGGGAGAACGATGTTAGCTAGTTCTTCTTCTATGACTCTAGAGTTCATCTTTTGTGATCTAGCAAGAACTCTTGGCATTGAGTCCTTTTTATACTTAGAGTATTTCGCTTCTCTTCTTGGTGTCTCTACTAGGGCTAAATGTACTTGCACCTTGATAGGTTCTTCTAGCTGAATGATTGGTGTTTGAGAATGAACTTCATTTTCCTAGTGGAGTTTCTCTACTGTAAAGACATCACCCTTGATGTTCCTCTAGGACAATAGGAGAGTTAACCTACTTTTCCTTATTATGCTCATGTTTGGTTTTCATGGCAACATCTCTCTACACTTGTGCCTCTATGGGTTTATAGGGACTTGTCATGTGTTTAGTCTATGATACCCTTCTTGCACATGATTCAGATTCATTCTCCTTAGAGTTGTTTGAAGCATGATGAGTGCTAAATGCTCTGGAGGCAAAACAATGTTGCCTTGTAGGTCTCTCCATCTTATTTGCCCATTTTGGAGGAAGATGAATGTGAAATTAGGGTAGTAAGGGTCATTGTGAGCATATGAGATTCTTGCTTGCATAGGAATACTCTAGTCTTCATTGTTATTTATTTTATCATTACCCCTCTATATTTCTTTGGTAGGTGATAGTTTTTTCTTAGTTGAAGCCATGTTATAAGTGTGATGCTTGGTTAAGTATGTGTTATTATGATTATTTAAAAATTAGAAAGATTAACTTTATGGTTCTTGATATAATGAACTTTGTAAGATCAATTACTTAGCACACATTGACACATCCCCAACAACGGCACCAATAATGAGCGATGGAGTATCCAACACTCTATCATACAATTCACAAGTGCTCATGGGCAACCAAATTGTAATCCACGAATAGATAATGTTATTATGCTAAGGTTTAATATTAAGTTCATGATCACTATCTTCCCACTTGCAGATAGTGAAGACTAAGGTTTAACTCATAGTGAGTCATATGTTAAGTGATGTTGTTAGGACCTTAATACACCTAGTTACAAACATAATAAAAATTGAGAATAGAAATCTAAATCTAAGTAATGACTGTAATGGAAATCTACACTAGCCTATAGCGATGAGCATCCAGTCCTGGCTTACTCTACACATCTTGGGCTCATGTAATCATTATTGGGTTACCAAGTGTTATGCTACTAAACGAACTAGGTAATAACACTACTAAGAATACCAAATGATTACACTTAAATGCTCAAAACCAATTGCACTCATTCCACTTTACTAATGAACAAGTAAAGTAAAGTACTTGGAAATGGAAATGATTAACTAAAAAAGCAGAAAAATTAAACTAAGTAAAACAAGTAAACTAAGTGGATTCTGCAATGATGAGAAGCAATCTCGATCTTTATTTTCAGTCATGAACTATGCCCAAGTACACTTCACTCGAATAAAGGCTCCATACAATTGCTAGACAGCACACTACAAGCATTCACTCTATCACTAAAACTATGAAAATAAACTACAAGAGTCTAGCTAAGGATGGAATGAAAAGTTTTGAATTGTGTACCCAAGTGCTGGTATTTATTGGGTTGCACCCGACACATTGTATCAATGATGATGTAGCATGTACCACAACATTGTTGCTACTATATTGTAGATACAATATTGTATCATAACAAAAATTGACTTTGTTAGCTACAATTCACATAATCTTAGAATTGAAAGTGGAAGATAGATTTAACTTCTTAGAGAAAAGTGCATTTGTAAATTGTTCAAGTTAAGAGCCCTTGAAAAT
>MNCI01000569.1:484507-500291 GCA_015680685.1 Gnetum montanum | reverse complement strand
GGGAATTTTAGAGCTTAAAAAATAAAATATTCAAAAGCACATTCTTTATTTTGATCCTAAGCGACTTTGCAAAATAGTAAAACCAATAGTATCTTAAAAACATTGGGAAAATGTAGAAAAAAAGAAACATTCCTTCTTGAATAGTATAAAAAAAGGTCTTAATTCAAAGGTTAATTATTTTATAACTGTTATTTCTCACCATTTGCACTATACAACAAGCAAACCATGAACAAGATCTCCTCATCTAAGTTGAAATACGTAGATGGATCAAGATTTACTATAAAGAATCAATGCACCAATTGTACAATAAAAAAGCATTAAATATTATCGTTATATTTTCCGACAATGCCTAGCATTTGAGCACATTACATATGGGTGGGATATGCCGGTTATTTGGTTGGTTTATAATCTATTTATTTCTTTTGAGTAAAATTTACCATATCAACTCTTTTATTTTAGTTTAAAATATGTGATGAAGATACTCTTTATAAACCTTTTATAAAGAAATTTTTATTTTTATTTTTTACAATTAGGCAATTTAATATATGCTTAGAACAAAGCTTCCAACCTAGAGTGTTACTAAGTTAGCAACAACTTGAGTGGAAGCCCTCTCTTTAGTCCATTTTGGTTAACATATACTTTGTAAGTATATGTGACAAAGATACTCTTTATAAACCTTTTATAAAAAAAATTTAGTTTTTATTTTTAAAATAAAATAATTTTATATATAACTACTACAACACCTTCCACCTAATGTACTTAGAAAGTTAACAACAAACTAAGTGAAAGTCCAGCCTTTATTCCATTTGGATCATACTTTCTATTGATTGCTTGTCCTTGATGCCGGTTTCTTCAGCGCGACTAATTTTCTTACATCCAGCCGGGCCGCGTAGACGCTTGACCATTTCTTTGAATATTTTTTGTTAAAGATCTAGGATAAGATGTGTGGCCTATGGCGAAAAATTGGGGAACAAGAGGTATCTTTCATTTTTATTTTTTCAAATAAAACGCCGCAATTTTTGAGCGCCTACAAAATAGGCCCACAGATATTTGTGGAAGAGAGTCTATTCCGAACGTGAAGTGTTGGATAAATCTTTGAATAATCTGGTCGTTGCTTTTGGGTTACGGTATCCATCAGCCAGTCAACACGCTTTTCTATTCAAGATTGAACTTTTCTACTTCTACGAGCCAGGACCTAAATTAATGTTTTCACATCATGTTTTTTTGAAAACGTCTGTACCGTTAACAATGTTGGTCAAATTTTGATAGTGATAATCATTTTCATGTTTCATGATGCTCTTATTAAGTTAAAGTTGTACAAAGATTAATGGATGAATCAAAGTTGTACAAAGATTAATGGATGAATCAGCCGTGGGAAGCTTTCCATTTCTGTTGTGAGGAGTCACCATTGGAACTCTCTCTATCCTTAATTGAGAGTTTTTTTCTTCCTTATGGAATTCTATGTCATTCTATCTTGTAACGGCCAGCATGGGTGGACGTTTGGTGGTGCCCCAATTCGGTTTTCTCCCTTAATACTTGTTTATTTATAAGGTTGGTCCAAGTTTCATGCATAGTGCTCTTAGCTTCCCCCTTCCCCTTAACCCTATGACTTGTTCAGGTTACAGTAAGTAAGTGATACACTGTTAATTGTAATGAAACCTATCATTCATCAAATCAAATAATAATTATGTTTATGTGGAGATATCTTATGCATAGTCTAAGAGTATGTTGAAATCAAGTCTCAATTAACTCTTAACAAGGTTTTTTAAAATTTAACCACCAAAAGGATTAATCATGCTTCTGCAATTTTTTTTAAAAAAAATAAGTAGGATTAGAGAAAATGTTAATTCTACTTAATACAATACCTAAGAGTAAGTAAATGCTAGCTACATCTCTTTCATTTTAAGTTTTCCTAAAATACATAAAGCTCAAAAACATAAAACAAACCTTGTTTCTCTCTTCTCCATACATTATCAAATTTTCAATAAATCAAATATTCTTGTAACTTTGCTTCTCCTAAGATCATTATAAACTATATTTTTTTATTTTATAATTTTATTTAATTTATTTAAATTATAAACCATTCAGTTGAGTTACTTGTAAATAATTTTTAAACGTAATAACAAGAATTGTTTTAACTTTAAAACACTTTCATTGACAAATCAGAGGGGAAAACCCCAATTTTCTCTTGCAAACAAAAATTTAAAAGGCTTTTCCATTTTGTAATAATTATTTGTTACATGATTCTTGCCGGCGAGTATTTAGCGTGACTGAACCAACTTGAAGTCATGATTTCCCTTTCCTTTCACATTGCAGTTTAAATCGAATCCCACAGGACATTGAAAATCAAAATCTCTGTAAGACTTTGAATACTTGGTAGTTCTTTCGGTCCCGTCAACCACGATATCGGCTACCACCAAAATCTTCTTTGCCGTGTATTGACTACCGGCAGAACTTTTTATGCTTTTTTTGTGGAAAGGAGATTGAAATCTATGAGACAATTTGCTTCCCTGCACAGCCTTGCCTGCGTATATAATGCTGCCAGGCACAGCCACCTTTATCATCAGTTTCTTGAGTAAACCAAATATCAAATCCCATCATCATAATAATAGCCATGGCAGTTACAGTGCACAAAAGAGCGAGGGCAGTAGAGATGATGACACTGTTTTGTAGCTTACTCCTGCTGCTGCTGCTTGGAGTTGCCTCTGCATCTTCCTTAAATGGAGATGCAAATGCTCTGCTGCAATTCAAGGCAGGAATTACAGAGGATCCTTATAACTTGCTTTGCAACTGGACTCACAAAAACTTGCACCGAGTCTGTGAAGATTGGACTGGAGTTAACTGCTCCAGTTCAAATTCTTCACCATCCCGCAGAGTGGTGTCGTTAGACCTGAGCTACTCCAAACTGACAGGTGTGGTTTCACCTTTCATCTCCAATCTCACATTTATATCACATATAGATCTCTCTTGGAATGACTTGTATGGACCTATACCATTTCAAATTGGTCAGCTTAGCAGTTTGCAATATTTAAATATGTTGTTCTTGTCATTACAAGGTCCCATTCCCAAATCCCTGAGAAATTGTTCTTCTCTAGAAAAATTAGGTATAGCTTTATCTGACAATCAGGTTTCAGTTACACCCATACCGTCATGGCTGGGAGGTATGCTGCATCTTCGAATGCTAGGATTGGTAGGAGCATTTGGCGGTGCTGTACCCCAAGAGCTGGGAAATCTCAGTCGGTTGCAAGTTCTTGGTATGCATTTCACTGCTGGCAACGGCTCAATACCTTCTTTCTTGGGAAACATGTCACAACTTGAGTTTCTATGGTTAGGGGGAGACTACTTTAAAGGTGCAATTCCAAGGTGGCTTGGAAATCTTCAAAGACTGACACAGTTCCACTTGAAAGCAGAAAGGCTGACCGGTGGTATTCCAGCAACCTTATGCCACCTGAAACAGGTAATACAGTTAAGGTTGGATACCGGCCCTCAAAATGCAATACCAAACTGCATCGGTGCTATGTCCCAACTAGGTGTACTGAAGGTAACTAGCAATAAAATTCCAAGCGTTATATGGAATCTCACCAATCTGGTTGGGCTTAGAATAGCATCACAAAATTTGGGTGCCTTGCCAAAAGAACTGTGTAGCTTAAGACAATTGCAATATTTAAGGGTAGATGATTCAAATGCCAGTGGCTCTATTCCAGTGTGCATAGGTGATATGGTCCAGCTTGCCTATGTAAGTTTAAGCGGAAACCAGCTACATGGGCATATCCCAAAGAGTATTGGAAAACTGGTAAATTTGGTGTCTCTGAATATTTCTGAAAACAGACTCAGTGGCAGCATTCCGGCAACTATAGGCAACTGCAAGAAGCTGTCCTATTTGTATTTGGGGAACAACAACTTCCATGGTAAGCTTTCTGCAACATTTCCATCTTCCATGGTCGTTTTATCTGCCTACCTTAATAATTTCAGTGGATCTCTGTCAAAGTCTTTGATCAATTGTAAGAATCTCACACTATTAGATGTTAGGAGGAATCAGCTTACAGGCTCTCTCCCAGGTTATTTAAGGGAAATGCATAACCTCAAAGTGATAGACGTAGGCTACAATATGTTTAAAGGAATCATTCCTGAATGGGTTGCAAATCTCACAAACCTGCAAGTGTTGGATCTCTCCAACAATCAATTCCATGGCCAGGTTCCATCCCAGCTCCAAATGCTCAAGCAATTTCGGCAATCAGCAAATAGCAGAGACTACAAGGGTGAGTTTGTCAATGTCAGCTATTCATACAATGGTTCAACAAAGCACATACCGGTATGGATTACTGAGGATTTCAATGCGATGCTGACTGAAAAAGGGGTAGAGCTTGAAGAAGTTCCCATAATAGATGGCAACAATGTGATCGATTTGTCAAGCAACAATCTCACAGGTGAGATTCCAAATAGCATTGGAGATCTCACTTCCTTGAGGTTGCTGAATTTATCTTATAATATGTTAACTGGTACTATACCTTCATCCATTGGAAATTTAGAGGTTTTAGAAGCTCTGGATCTAAGATACAACAGATTGTCAGGGAAAATCCCATTACAGCTAGGGTCCTTGAACTTCTTGAGCACTTTCAACGTTTCTCATAACAAGTTATGTGGAAGAATTCCTCAAAGCACACAGTTCTCAACATTCGATCAAAGTTCCTTTGAAGAAAACGACTGTTTGTGTGGTTTTCCCACTGACAAGTTATGTAGAAAGTCAAAGTCAAGGGAACCTGTGATGAAGGCCAGGACAAGCAAAGACTGGTGGACCTGGATTGATGAACATATGTCGCTAATGGCATTGGGATTGGGATTTGGGCTATCATTTTGGACAACAGTTGCCCTGTATTTGTATTTTCACTGGCATGCTTTCCCTCATTTCTCTGCAACCTGCCTAATTTGAAAGCAATTCCAAAGCTTTCAAGATGCAATGCTATTTGTTTATCTGAAAGTACTAGAGAAGGTTCTTAGCCAACCTTCTTTTTGCTGTTTAATCCTATGCTTCAAGTTTAGTAAAGTGCAAGAGATACTAGTTTAGGATTTTTACCATGTAAATCAAATAAGAATAAGAAATCACTTTGTCGGGTTAGATGTTATGTTGCAATATATCTTGCCGTGAGTATTCTATTTAATCTCACTGGGTAGCAAGCAACAAAGTCATCTCAATGAAAATAACAAAATACATAATAACTCTCTTATTTACTATCCTCTTGTCAAGTTTTTTGTTTGCAAATTGTGGTGAAACTATTATTTTTCTTTTTCTTTTTTTGGGTGGTTTGTGGGAACATTGGGAAGGTTGCTATTAATTTTAGTTTTCTGATACTCAACAATTCATTGCACGCTTGCCGTATTGTTCCAATATGTAAAGCTTCTCGCTTTTTGCTAACTAGAGAATTCAAATCACACAAAGGAAAATAACATCCAACAACCTTGAAAGGTTGATTTGCTTCTGATAACATCAGTTAAACATGGATAAGCAAGTACTATTTGGTGTATTCTTTGCATCAGGATTAACCGTACCATATAATTCTACCATTATCTCATTTTTTATCTTTGAATAGAAATGTAAGATTAAAAATCCAATTATTTTGAAGTTCAAATTTGTTTCTTCTCTGATCCAGAACTTAAAACTATCTCTTCACCTTCAGCTCCAATTATTTAAAATATACGGAATGATTAGACCCATGCTATGTTTTTCAACCTTTGCAAGAAATTAACATACAGCTTCCACAGCACAAATCACAGGATTTAAATCTCATGACATTGAATTTCAACTTGGATATTCAAGTCATTGTTGATGCACAGATTTGGGTTAAGCAACACATCTCACGAAGAACTCATTTTAAAAGACTACTACTTGGGGCATCTCTCATATGAGTACCAAACCCCGGGAGTAATCAGCTGAAAAAGGCAATGTAGTATCATATAAACAATGATCAATAAACGGCTATTTAAAAAGGAAGGATTTTTATGTTATAACAATAATGGATCATAGTGTAAGCACTAGGATGAGAGGCAAATAATTTAAGAAAAACATGCATTAAACTTATTTTGGCTTGTATTAACCAGAGATATAAATTTTAAACATTAAGCAGTGACTATATGATATAGTGCATTGTTGAATCTGTAAATTTAAGAGGTAATTGTTTTGTGAAACATTCAAAGTAGACAATAAATTAAGAAAATCTAAATAAGGCTGATTCTAAACACGAAATAAACTAACAGTAATAACACTAGCCCAAAATAACAAATATAAAGAAGAATGCAAACTTATATTATGTCTGGATGATACAGTAAAACTTGAAATAACTTTTGATAACAACTTGAAACTTGGGAACCATACAATTTTAATCTAGTATAAGAGATACAATACTATCTGAAACCAGAGTACAACAGATTTAAAAGAAAACTTAGCTATGTAATGAGTTTCTGATGCTTTCACCCAGACTGACAACCCTTTGCATGAGTTTGCCTGTCTGTACCTCGAGGAGGTAAACCTCTTTCAGCAAATCCCTATATTTAGCCCTCTGTTCCTCCAACAATTGTTGGTCTATGATTCAGGACAAAGGAGCTACATTCAAGGGAATGGAAAATTGTGACTCCCCAGGAAAATCAGGGATCACTAGATACAAATTAGACACATAATAAAAATTAAAATTGGATGACCTCCAGGTACCAGTCTTCTCCTCCTTGTCCTTCCTTGCTTGTTCTCCTGCCTTCTATTCCGCTTCCTTCTAAAGAAGACGTAGAAGCATTTTTAGTCCTGAAAAAGCTTCCCATGACAATATACTTCCTGCATGCTATGCCTCATTGCAAAAAACTTATGAATAAGTAGTGAAACTGAAACTGGATGTGTTTTTCCATAACTCAGCAAATTTTACTGGGATTGAACCCTTGATCTTGGGTTTCCATCGAAAGAGTCTTTAATTTCGCTGCTGCAGGGAACCATGTAAATGCAGCATGCTGAATTGTGCTCTGTTCGTTCCTGACAAGACCTGAAATTTTCACTTGATTCATCAGGTTCAAACTTTTCAGCTGTCGAACGACCTGAAATTTTCACTTGATTCATCAGGTTCAAACTTTTCAGCTGTCCTTGGTGGATCTTACTGGGTCGTGAAAATATGCTTACACGCCTCATGTCTGATTCACTTGGCGGCAATGCCAAGACACTTATGTTTGTCAATATATCTCCTGCAAGATCAAATTTGGATGAGACCCATAACTCGCTGAGGTCAGTTCTTGATCTTCAAAACAGTTTAGATTATAAATATTGTTGCTAAGGATAATCCTTATGGTTTCATATCTACTATGTTTTCAATTTCAGCTATGCCTGCCGTGTGAAGGACAGTACCAATACTGTTTCAAGAAACGCCGACACAAGGAAAATTGCAATATTGAAACACACAATACAACAGCTCACCAAGAGAACCAAGGGAAGGAAGTTTGAAGAGATAAACTTTGCAGAAATTAAAGACAAGAAGCACACCTAAAGCAGCAAAAAAAAAAAAAAACCATTATCCTTTAGATTTGTTCTAATCTGACAAATAAGTACGGTTGTACCCTTATCATAATTTTGCTCTAATCTGGCAAATTAATAGGACAAATAGTTGTGTGAACACATATTTTATGAACTATAGTTCAGCATGATTTATATGCCTGTTTTCAGTTGGTTAATTGAACTGTGAAATGCTTGTTAACCTTATGCTAATTTGAAGAGACCAATAGAGGAAAGTTCCTGGTATCAAACTTTCATGGTTGCATGTGTTGAACTGATCAGGTTGCAGGGCTGTTTTGTTTTGATTTCCTATGACAACCAAACTCTCTTTCATCAATTACTCCCCACCAGAAAGATACTGTCCATTATGTTCCTTCAAAAATCATGTTTAAAAATTTTCCTCGGCTAAAGCAAATATTAACCAGAAACTGCAGGCTTCAAACTAATAAGCTTTAAAGGATAAGGAACATGCTTTCAAATTATAAATTCAACATATCATGTCTCTTGAAAGCCTTCAGAAATCAATACGGTGAGAGCAATGTAATTTCTGATAAAGTTATTGCGCAACCACAATTGACATACAAAAATCATAAATGCTTCCTATATATGTATTGGCAATGAGAATCTGGAAACACATCGGAGCAACTAGGAATGCTACCATTCTCCTGGAGAGAGATCAAGTTCTTGCCAAAAGAGGCTATAATAGTTCTTTGATGGATTTTCCTTTTTCTTGCATTTTAGTTTGTTCTTTGATGGAGAACAAACTAAAATTTCAGTGTTTGATGCCTCTCAATAACAACCTGAGAAGCTGAAACTTTTGGGGTGAACAATGCAAGCAAACCAAAACCTAAAGTGCAAAAAAAACATTAAAAGGTGGAGCTGGATACGTTTTGTAACTTTGTTTTCCGGCATTTATTTAGTGATGGCTGTGCTTCCACCTCCCTTATTACTTCAATCATCGATATGTTTAATGGAGATTGGCTGACTTGATTTGTTATGACTGACCCTCTTTTTTAAAAAAAAGTTTGCAAAGTTAAGGTACTACAAATTTGAGCAGAGTATCTGAGAAAAAGCAGAAGTGTGACTTTAATGTATACAGATGTCAGCCTAATTGAATTTCATTATGATTCTAAATAACATCAAAAATTATCTGTGTCCTGTAATTTGCTTCAATAGAGGTGATAGCTTGAAATCACAAAGCTATATCTTAGTGATTAAACTAATTAATTAATGGCCCCACGCTAGCATGGGAATGTTGACATCAACAGTCACGAAATTTCAGCATCTTATAAAATGCACACTTTTTTCATCAGATGTATGCATGATGACAATGTAATTCTCTGATACCATGTACACAGAGGCACCTTATTTTAACACTATTTAGCATCATGGAAATAGTATCTGGACCATATGACACCAACCCTTCCACTTATTTTCTCAAATTGGTGAAATTAAGTCAATAGGGTCTAATAAATGTTGTTTCTATAATAATGCATATAAAGATGATAATCATATCTTTTTGTACTGCCCTACAATTGCTTATAATTGGAATAGAGCTTGAAAAGCTACAAATCAACATTTTATTATGTCAAAATCTTTTAGTAGCTTGGACCTGGATTGGTGGAACTCTATGCATTAAAAAAATTTGGAGTGCTTTACTAGCACATGTGATCTTTAAAATCTGGAAGGGAAAAAATGAAGAACTTTCAAATATAGATAGTGTTATCATTTTCAGTATTAATAAAAAAATTGATATTTAAAATGGGACTTAAGTATTCGAGTGTTTGAGCCTTCATCATCATCATCCTAGACTAATCCCAACTACACGGGGTTGGCTACATGAATTCCTTTTTTACCATTCACTGCTATTGTGAGCCAAATAAGCATTACTTCCTAAATTTTGGATAGCTTTCTTTATGCTTGCAAACCAAGTATGTTTAAGTCTACCTCTTTATTATTTCCCTTAAACTTTAATAAAACAACATTTTATAACAAGAGCATTCTCTGGTCTTTTCAACACATTACCAACCCATCTAAGACAACTTCTCTATAAGTGCTACCCACCAAACTTCTCCTAATAAGAGAGTTACTGATTTGATCTTTCTTAGTGACAACCACCGATCTAAGACATCTTCTCATCTATAAGTGCTACCCCCCAAACTTCTCCTAATAAGAAAGTTGTTGATTTGATCTTTCTTAGTGACACCAAATGACCACCTTAGCATAAGCATCTCTACCACATGCATGTGTTAAGCCTGATGCTTTCTGATAGACTAGTATTTTGCACCATAAAGGATTGCAAGTCTAACAAGAGTTTTGTAAAACTTTCCCTTCAACAAAGCACACATCTAGTTTCTTGTCATTTCATCTATCTTGCTTCATTACTATTAATCCCACCATCCATTTGAACAAGTGACCTTAAGCATTTGAATTGCTTACATGAAGTATCTTCTTAGTTTTGAAATCTAATCTTCGTATCCTCATTACTAACTATTCTACTAAAGATGCAATCCATGTATTTCATTTTACTTCTACTAATCCTTAACCTCTTTGGTTCTCAAATACTTCTCTAAGTCTCCATTTTCATAGCTAGGGCTTCTTTAGATTTGTCTACCAATACAATAGTATATGCAAAGAGCATGCAAAAAGGAATATCATATAAAATGTCTCTATCAACTATCTTAGCAAGAAAATAGCTTCTGTAGTTGATCTTCCAAACATAAACCAAATTAATTCTCAAAAATAGTGAAATTTTGCCTTGAATGTTGCTCTATAACTCTTTTCCATAACTTCATGGTGTGACTCATGAGCTTGATAACTCTATAATTCCTATAGTTTTGAATGTCTCCCTTGTTCTTGTTAATGGAAAGTATAGTGATTCTCTTCCAATCATTTGGCATCCCCACACCATTCAATCCTATCATTTTACCATTCTAAATATTCGTAAGAGGCTTCTATGCTTCATAGGTATATATATAGTTGTTCTCTTTTAAGAGTAACATTATTAGAATTTTTTATTTTGCATAGCTAGGGCTTCCTTAGATTTATGCACCAATACAATGTTACCTGCAAAAAGCACGTACAAGGGACTATCATATAAAATTTCTCTATAACTGTCTTGGCAGGAAAATAGCTTCTATAGTTGATCTTCCAACCATAAAACCAAATTGATTCTTAAAAATAGTTGATTCTTGCCCTAAACATTGTTTTATAACTCTTTTCCATAGTTTCATGGTGTGACTCATGAGCTTCATGTCTCTATAATTCCTCCAATTTTGAATGTCTTCCTTGTTCTTGTAGTTGGAAAGTATAGTGCTTCCCAAGTCAATAAGGAATGGAGGCCAGACTCAAGATAGACTACATCTTAATGCTTCCCAACCTAAAGAGGCCAAAGCCTCCCCAACAAACCTACATATCCTTGTGATGCCATTCACAAAGAATTAGGACAATGTAGTTTAATGGGTTGTTATTGATGGTTAAGATAACATTGAACCCATCAGGATTTCCACACTCCTCCAATCCTCAATCCGGAATGAAACAACCTTTGAACCACCAACAAGGCATGCTTATTGACACCCCCCTTTCCTTAATTTTTTTAAATAAAGTTATCAACAAGCTATCCCTATATCTCCCATACACTTCCATAAATCTATAGGGAAACTATCCAATCCTATCATTTTACCATTCTAAATCTTCAGAAGAGGTTTGTATAGTTCGTAGGCATATATATAGTTGGTCTCTTTGAGCCTTACATGATTATAATTTTTTATTTTTGATGTTAAGATTAGATTGATACCTTGAAATAATTAATTTATTAAAAATCTGATCCTATCATCTTAGTTGATCATTAAGATCTCAAGACTAATATCATCATACTTCAAATCTTATTTTTCATAAATATGTTTTCCTTTAACTTGCTGGTTAAGACATGTTACTTGCATCCTTTGGGTCACAAGTTTGATCCTAGTCAATTACATAAGAGATATATAGGAATTGTACAATAGGTACTGGCTGCAACTAAACTAGTTCAACAACCAATCATGATCTAAGACATAATTTTTTTATAAAAAAAAAACCTGCAAACTATAAGATTGGAATTTTAATTTACCTCAAAATCAATTTCCACATGATGAGAGTAGGTCTAATTGGTAATCAGAACCATTCAACATTAGCAAAGTAGAAGACTGGAATTTAAGTTACCTCAAAATCAAGTGGCAAGGGTAGGTCTGATTGGTCATTTGAACCATTCAATATTAGCAAAGTAGAAGATTGGTATCGAAGTTACTTCATAATTAGGTTCTACATGAAGAGGGTAGGTCTAACCAGTAATTTTCAAGGGAAGATAAAATATGTACCTCATTCACATCAAGGCCTCTACTACATCAATCATGCTTCCCTCAAATTTGATACATTTGTTTTATTTTATAAATTTTGCCTCCAACTTTAAACACACAATAGAAATGTAAGACTTGAGGTTCCACCCTCCACCTAACAACAGCTTATTCAAGTAGTGACTCTTCCATGTATGCATATAGTATTATTAAATAGTTTGCAGAGAAAGGTTTACATAGCAGTAAAAACATCGTATTATGTAATTCTCCAATTTAATAGAGCGAGTTGTGATTCCCAGTTATGTATTAGAATGTGTCTGCTAACGCTTAAGTCAAATTACCTGCCCCTCAGTCTACAACTGCTCTGCATGCCGTTGTTAACCGCTCATCAGAAGGACCATACGCACTTGTACAAATACATCATCATGGCCCCTTCGTATTTGCTAACCAACGCTACCGTGTATAACTGCATGTTGAGAAGCAAAGTCAGCTGTTATACTTCAGCACTTGATTTTAGTAAGCTCGTTATAATAGTAATGGACTTTAGCTATTATTAGCACTTTACCTATTTTAACATCGTGTGATTGCTGGTGTGATTGCTGAATTTTCCTTGTTACGGAAGAACTTATCAATTCAGAAGTTTCTTAAAAATTGATGACATCATTAATGCTCATCCAACCTGACAAAATCAAGTCAAAACTTTAACTCCATTGCAACAAGGTCGTTATCGGCACAAACTTGCTTCCACGCTCTATATATGTATGCCAATGTAGCCAAACAAAACTATGAAATTGCATGCAACCTTATCAGTTCCAACAACGCAGCATGAAAAACCCATCCATTGAAGAGTATGAAAACAAACATTAGACTTCAGCCATGGAATCTCCAAACCTTAACAGAAACGAACCCATATGTACTTGAAATCTCTCCATTACCAGTAATCTACACAGAAGCATGAACCATCTTTAAAATAATGAAAATGAACTTTATCCCTTACAATAATCTCTCTCTTTCAAACCCTTGCCATGAATTTTACTGTAAGGTGGCAATCATTGTACATCCTAAAATTTCTAAATATTCTTATGGCTTGGCCAGCAGGAGTGACTAGCTGGCCAAAAGCAATGGCCAACTTTTCATTATGTTGATTGATGGACTTTTCGTCTGTTTCTTCTTCCACATCATGGAGAAGAACATTGGTGTTACATTTGTTGTATCCGGCAAGTCTGATTTGAATATGCAAACTCTCCAATACAGCATGTATTTTCTCAGACTCTTCGTGTGATTTATCATTCATTCTAAAGTTATGAACTTTGTTTTTGCAAAAAATCCAACTGCAACTTGGTAACCGTTCGTATCCCTTTTTCATAGCCTCAACCTTCAACTTTTTTGCATCATCCAACAATCCTTGATTACCATATATGGTTGACAACAACATATATTCTGCAGGGTTTTCTGGACAAAGATTTTGTCAGCTGCTGTTATACCCATCCTGGCATTTCCATGACAGCGACAGGCACACAATAAGGCTCCCCAAAGAAGAGAAACAGACTTACATTTTGCCTGCGTAATAATCCTTGCTGCTTCCTCAAGCTTGCCTGCTCGTCCCTTGAGGCCAATTAGCAGAGCATAATGCTCTGCTTTTGGCACCATAGATTCAAAGATAGATATGCCCTGTTTCACAAGCCCAGCATTCACACAAGCCAACATCACACAGCTGAAAGTGCAGTCATTGGGTTTCACCCCGCTTTCCTGCATATCTGCAAAGATTTCCAAAGCCTTTGATCAACTAATTCCAAGATAATTGCATTCCATGACTCAACAGTTTTGGCATAAATCAACCTGAAAACAAACAGAGCATCCTCAATTACCCCACAACCTGCATACATGCTCAGCAGTGAACTTCCCAAAAAACAGTTCAGTTCTGCACCTGACTTTGCAACATGAGCATGGAGCTGCTTCCCTTCTTCCAGTAAACCCAAACTGGCACAGCCTCTGAGAAACTCTGGGAATGTTGCAGTGTCCGCAATGAATCCAGCTTCTACCATTGATCTATAAAGTTTTAAACCTTCCTCGCTCTGCTGATTCTGCAAATGAGCAGAAATAATCAATCTCCAGGATACAAAAGTCCTCCTTGGCATTTCATCAAACATATTCTTTGCATCATCAAGCCCGCTAATCTTCCCATACCCGGCAATCATGGCGTTGCAGGAATCCATGTATCCGGATCTTGTCAAACACACGGCGCGCCTTCTCAATCTGCTCAATCTGGCAATATCCACTTACCATGGCGTTCCAGGAGAGGGCATTTTTTCTGGGCATTTTGTCAAACATCGGGCGTGCCTAGTCAACACTTCCATTCCAGCAATATCCAAAAACCATGGCGGACAAAGAAAAGTTATTGCGGTCTGGCATTTGCAGGAAAAGCTCCTGTGCTTCGTTCATGCGCCCGCCTCGGGCATATGCTGCAATCATGCAATTCCATGCAATTCCAAGAGGCCATATTTCTGCGAGGAATTCTGTCGAACAGCTGACGACCTTCCTGGGTTCTGCAGTTTTGCAGAAACCCTGACAACATCATATTCCAGGAAATCTGAGGTCTGTTAGCCGTATGCTCGAACAAATGCAATGCCTTATCGATTTGGTGTCTGCGTAAGTAGTGGAATAGCCTTGCTGTCTATGAGATCAAGTTACACATTTTGACCGCGATTTTCCACGCTCTAACATTTGCAGAGTTGAAAACCGTTCAAAGGCTTGATCTCTCGGGTTTCTAAACGCGCAATTTAATTGTTTGAATTCATAACTGAAATATACATAGATACTAGTTAAAAAATGCATTGCCATGTTGCTGATCAGCAAAAATTTTTAAATGCCTGAATCGATGCTTAACCGGTAAAATCAATGATCCTAGGAAGTTATAAACTTAAGTTTGATGCATCTGTGGGTGTCAGCATGAGAAATTACAATGTTACCTAAGAAAGGGAGGACGCCTTAACCATTTTCATAAATGTTTTTTATACTTTTGAATTTGTTTGGCTTATACAATTATTTAACAAAATTTTAAAGGATAAAAAAATGCTAATAATTGCAGAAAAAGCATAGTTGTCCCATGTATTCAAATAACAAAGAAGTACAAAATTGTGCAAGCTTTAAAGGGATAAAGGGATCAAGCTAATGAGCCATACTATGAAGCTTTAGGAGAGAGTCATATAGCAGTATCTTAGCCTTGAATCAACATTATCAAAAAAAAATTAATTTGGATTTATGACAAGGAGATCTAGCATAAAAGCTATTTTCTTATTTTGACAATAAAAGGAAAAATTCAAGAAAAACATAGAGAAAATCTACATACGATCTTCATATCACAAAGTGCCTAAAGTTTAATTGGTGGGCTACAAAGGAAAAACATCCTAATAAATATATTAAAGTGATTCAAGACATGTATAACATCTAAAATTAGAACAAATTGTAGAACATCTAATTTTCCAGTCACATTAGGTATACATCAAGGGTCTACGCTTAGTCATACTCATTTATCATTATTTTAGAAGAATTAACGAAAGAAATACAAGATGAAATCTCTTGGTGTATGCTATTTGTAGATCATATTGTGTTGGTGGTTATAGGCCCAAAAAATATTGCTTCTAAAATGCAGAAGTGGATACATGCTCTAGAATTAAAAGGCTTAAAAATTATTAGAAGTATGAAAAAATATGTGGAATGTCATTTCAACAATAGCATAAATAGTAGTAAAACAAAAGTGACAATTCAAGGCCAAAAAGTCCCTCACTGCAAACATTTTTGCTACCTATGATTAGTGCTCCAATTAGAAGGTGAAAAGTGATAAAAATATAAGAAATAGAATTAAGGGATAATGGTCAAAATAGAGATAGGCTAATGGTGTTCTATGTTGATGAGACGCGATATGCACAAG
>MNCI01000569.1:407098-468454 GCA_015680685.1 Gnetum montanum | reverse complement strand
TTATTGGAAACAGGAGCACAAGTAGCATTCGTGGGTTGTTGCGGTGGTGCAGACACCTTAGGAATAGTTGGTGGTGATGTAGAAGGAGGGAAAGGATGAGAATGTTGAAAATTAGGAGTATAGGATGCACAAGGTGGTGGTTGTGTTGAAGGCATGGGTTGATAGTATTGAGTAGAATGGTACTATGGTGAGATAAAGTGCGTTGGCCCAACTAGAGAAATAGGATGTTGAACATGACAAGCATTTGGATTCAGATAATATGAAGGGTGTCTCCAGTCCAAGGGTGGTCTCCCACATGACTGGGATTGTTGCCACTATGATCGAACATAGTATCTTTGTACGAACTCTAGATGTAATGTATTTCCCCAATGCTCATGTAAATGTAACAATATTGGACATTGGCCCTTGGGGGTGATAGTACAGGCATATGTTGCATTCATACGTATGATTGGAAGTTGAGCTCCTATTTTCCTTATCCCTTCTTCCCAATTGTCTACTATTTTGTCCAGCTTCTTGGGTTGTCAAAACTCTATCTCCAATAATATCGATATATTCTCCATGCTTTTGATATGTCCATTCCAACATCTTATTGATTTTTTCCTTGACTTCTTCTAATGATTGTTGCACTAGCAAAGATGGTTCTTTCACCTTGAGATTAGTTGATTTATCCTTTGTATGATTATGGACCTTGGTTAAGTTGAGATTTTGGTCCCGTTGATGTTTTTCAACACTCTCCCATCTAGCCAATTCTCCTTCTTCTTTTGCTATCCGCTTAATAAGCTCTTGGACTTGATGGGTTTGTAGTTCTTATAGTTGACCTTGGGCATACATTCCTAAGGTCTCTCTTGTTTCATTATGTAGCCCATCAATGATATGGTACATAAGACTTTCCTCGGAAAACCCATGGCCTGGACAGTTGTTTAACAATGCATAATATCTTTCTAAGGCCATGTCAAAGGGTTCATGTTGTGCTTTTTTCCACTCTTGGATTTGTTTCCTCAAGGCTGACACTCTTGCATAGGTTTAGTATCGTTCGTTAAAAAGTTCTATCATTATTAACCAACGTCGTATTGAATTTGGTTTTAACAATCTATACCATACTTTTGCTTGGTCAATGAGTGTCATAGGGAAGAGCTTAAGTTTTTGCCAACTGTTATCAATGTTGTTCCATGTGCAGGCATCGTAGAAGGCTTGCAAATGTTGATGCGGATCTAGGTCATAGCCTCCTGAAAAAGTAAGAAATTTTAAATCAAGCCTGGGTAAACGGCTCTCTTTACGATGCCTATCTGAGATTCGAATGGCCTCTTGTATTTGTGTTAGGCTCTTAGTGGCCAGTAGGGGTTCATCATCACTAAGTAGGTTGTGAGTTTGTGAGTTGAGATGATGTTGCCTTCGTTTATGTTGGCGTTCTTGATTTTCTTTGTGAGCTCGATTTTTAGTTCTACACTGACCCCTTGAAAAATAGTCATCCATGTCACAATATGACGTTGAAGGAGTAGAGGAAGAGAAGGAACTGTAAAACTCGTTATGAATTTTGTAAGTCTTCCAATCATCCCCAAGTAAGTTCTTGTTAGTTATTGAGAAGGTCCTAGGCCTTTCGGGCCTCCTCGTTTTATGTGATGTCTCATCCTCACTAGAGGTGTAAGAGTTGGATGATGAGAGTCTTTGAGTATCATTGGGGTGTTCATAAACGTAGGGGACTCCTACATAAGGTTGAGTACTCCAGACTTCATTGTCATATAATTTGTCGATTCTCCAATGAATTTCCTCATTAGGTATGACATTGTCATAGTCTTGTAGGAGAGGCATGGTTGTGAAACTGTGTGTGAATTCATATGTGACTTTTTGTAATTAATTCTTCTTAAAAGATATATCATTAATTCCTATACAGTGACCTTGTATGATATAACTAATCTAGATAACTAGCACCATCCCCAACAACGGCGCCAATGATGAGTGGCGAGGTACCCCTACACTCAACCATACGAATACGAGTGTTTCACGCATGATCCGGTCGAACTCTGCAGATGGACTAGTTGTGGCACCTAGATAGTTAGCATTAAGTTGCAGTTTGATGTCTTCCCACTTGCACTAGTATTAGCTTTTTCATGTATGGTTTAGTCCAGAGTGAGGTGTATGATGGGTTTCTAATCTAATGCTACTCCTAAAGGTAATGGAAAGTAATATTAACTAAGCTAGGAGGAAAGGGGTAAGAGAATCTAAACTAGCCTAAGTGCAATGAGCATCTATTCCTTAATCATCCGTACACATCTTGGACCTCGTGCACGACTACCACTGGGATTACCAAGTGCATGGCCTAGGTACGCTACTAGGTTACCAAGTAGTCACACTTAAATGCTAGTGATTAAGTCGTACTCATTCCACGTTTAACATGAGATAGGGATGAGAGAGATTAACTAAGAAAGCAGTAAATAACAATTAAATAATTAATTAATTAAACTAAGTGAATGCGGCAATGATGAAGTAATCTCGATCTTTATTTCTGGTCATGTGCATGTCCAAGTACGTCACACTCGAATAAAGGATGTCGTACAATTACAATCACCACACTGCGGGCAGACACTGGAAAATATTCTATCTCTGGAAGGGGAAAACTACCAGAGCTGCACAAAGGAACTAAAACTAGATGTGAAAAAGGGAGAACTACCTCTTATTTATAGGAATTGAGGCAGGCCATGATATTGCATATGCGATATCATGGCTGATGTGATATCATGGGTGTGATATCACAACAACGATATCACAGCCAGCAAATTCATAACTCATCAGTGTTAAATACATGGTAGGTGCTTGCATATTTATATATTTTAAGCAATAGATCATCAACATGCATGCTTCAGCACATCTACGATGCCTTAATAGGAATGCATCAATGCATACTCATTGACACATATGTGTCAACACATCTAAGATGAGTTGACAAGGATGTGTTAATGAAGTTACTTGACATATGGTGTTTCATCATACCCCCACAACTAACTAAAAACTCATCCTCAAGTTATATATATATATATATGGACAAAGTTCCATTAAAAAAATTATGGGGTGATCAAGACTAGATTGATTACCATTACAAAACTAAAGTGCCATAATATAAAATTTTATTTGAGTAGATGTATTACAAAATGACAAAAAGATGAGATAGATATTCAAGTTTACCAAATGGATTTGGAACCTTCCTCCTTTAAAGAAGAGAAACATCTGACTAGAACTAGTAGACTAGTCCATCATTGTTCCATTAGGACTAGTTGAAGACATCATCACCACCATTTGTGGGTGGTCATATCTAGCTGATTTCCTAGTAATTAAAGTGGAGAATTGCAAGGGGGAATTTCCAATCATCATGGGAAGGGCATGGCTAAGTACTGTTGATGCTAAAATGAGCATTAGAGATCTTTCCTTGGAGATATCAAAAGAAAATAAATTTGGAAAGATCAAGAAGAAGAGAGTTCGATGTATCACGTACAACGATTCAGGTGCCATTGTGTGTAGAAGCTATGGTCAGTAAAGAAAAAATCTATTTTTGCATGCAAGCAATGTGCACCAGAAGCTGATATCTAGAGATGTTTGTACGCAGCAGCCACAAAACAAGAAGGCACCTTGTGGTTGACAATTGATAGTAGCAGTAATACATTATGCATGGAACCAACTGAGAGCCTAACATATGAATATGTTGCAAGTATGGATGAACTCAAGTAAGTTCATCACCAGCTCTTCGAAGGAGCAAATGATGATTTCAATTAAGGTGTGCTAGAAATTCGGGAAAGGTCCAAGTGGGAAAAAGCAATAGCCATCACCAACTGTATATCCACCATTGTTGCTTGGTTTGTACAACAAAGCATCGTAAATAGGTTTGGTGTACNGGGATTGGAGCACTAAATTAAATGATGCCCTTTGGGCCTATCGCTCCACATGGAAACTTCCCATAGGTTATTCTCCTTATGAGCTTGTGTACGGAAAACTACCAACATTGCCCATCCAATCCGAGCTTCGTACATTCTCTATAGCCTATGATCTTGACCTTAATCTAAGTCTAGCACAAAAAGAATGATTAATGAGCATCAACTTGCTAAATGAAAATCAGTTAATGGCTTTATCATCCAACGAAGCGCATAAGGCATGACCTCAAAATAAGATATGCCATGATCTCAAAATAAGAAAAGTCAAGTTTCAATCAAGGGGCAAGGTTCTTTATTGGAATCCTGCACATGTACCCCAAAAAAATAAATCTCAAACATTGTGGAGAGGACCTTACATCATAGATGAAACTTTTCCATCTAGGGCCATGATCATCTACAAAATTCACAACCCAAATAAGAAACAACTAGTCAAAAATCCAACAAGTAAAAATTTTCCATGAGCCCAAGCTAACCAATGTAATAAACACCTCGTTAGATGGACAACCACGCTCAATTTTTTGGATCTCTCCCTTCCAACTTAGTCATGGGGGAGATGGCCACATACTAACACTTTATGTGGCTTCTTAGTTTTTGATTTTTTTATTTTACACATTTTTGATTTTACAACTTTTTGTTTTTTATCTTTTTTATTTTACATTTTTCTTGTTTTACATATTTGTATTTTTAAGGTTATTGGTCTTTTTTTAGTTTTTGTTTTACACCATTATTAATATATTTCAATATCTATTGTCTACTCTATTTTATGGTTATATTTGCTCATGTTTAGTGTGTTTCTCTACTTTTTCTGCTAATAAGGTGGCAGGTACAATGGTAATGCATTACTTGATGGTGGTATGTTTCATTTGTAATTTGATTGTTGATGTCTGGTTTCTAACTTTGATGGTTGTTACTAATGACTAGGACATGGTTTCTTTTCATGTAATAGGCAGTGAGTCCACATCATCCACCCATCCACTTACTCTATGGTTTTCCTTGTTTTGGAAGCATGTAGTCTCTTTTTCATTAATGCAACTTTAATAAATTGGTGACTTGTGTAGTTTTTGGAATTGGGAAGGAATCAAAGATTTGTATAGGGTGTGGCTTCAAAGGGATGTCATGTTCTTTGTGCTTTTTTGTTTTCCTATGTGTAGGAGTTTTCTTGTAAGCTTTTCACCATTCCACATCATTTCACAATAGGAAGTCAAATAAGTCCTTGCATGGTGTGGTCCTCATCACAAAAAAAAGAAAAAAGAAAAAAAAAGATGAGGATTCAAAGCACATCCCTTGGACAGAATAAATGCAAAAATCACATGGGTCTTTGCATGGTGTGGTTCCCATTCAAAAAACAAACATGAGAATTCAAAGCACACCCCGTAGACCAAATAAAATGGCTACAAGCACTAGTTATGAGACTTGTCTTGTCTCCTCTAACTAAGGCCCTTTCTAACTTCCTATCTTCTCTCCCATTTGGAATGATGGTTGTTTTTTGGGAGCATTCTTATGTTTTAGGGGATGGACTTGCCTTAGTATGTCGATGCGAAGTCACTGAAAGTGGTTGGTTTTGATCTGAACTAAGGAAGGATCCTACCAAGTCAATTAATCACAAACTTCACAAGAGGCTGTATGTGACCATAATTAGGAACTCCATTCCACTCTCTCTATCATCCATCTATGCTCTTCATGCCTCACTTCACTGTTGATTTCATGTTTTGATTCAATGTTCTGGTTTGATGTGTCAGGCTTCTCAGTTAGTTACTTTCAGGTTTTTGCACTTAACTTTCCATAATCATTAATCATCCATGAAGCCCACGGACTCCTTGGTTTGAAGTTATGCAAGGGCATAAAAGGCCTATGCCTGCTTTGGGGAGGACCCACTTGCATATCTTTTGGTTTGGTTAAGTTAAGTTCTTTATCCTTAGACATTGTTACAATCAAATTCTTTTTATTTACCCCATCCATGTCATCCAAATTGTACACACCTTCACAACTATTTGTAATGAATTCCTTTTTATTATTGTGAATACCCTCTTTCCACTACTCCTTGTGTCAAGTTTTTTCTGAATTGTATGGGTCGCTTCTCTTATTTAACCCATTCATCAGTCTTTCCACTAACAATATTAAGTAATCAATCTATCACAATCACAACTTGGCTAGATAAAATCAANATTAAGTAATCAATCTATCACAATCACAACTTGGCTAGATAAAATCAGTGACGAGACAAGGTATTCAGCCATTATTTATGTACTATATATACTAATCCTTGGTTTTGTTGTGATTATAGTGGGAATCATGGTCTGGAAGCAGGACTGTCGTCACCAAGGAGGATGCAATCATATCACTTGCGGGAGATTGTTCATGACTGCTAGATCTCTTCTACCTCTCCTTCATTTTTCTATTTCCAAGAGGGGTTGGATGTCCTTTGGATCCATTGGTGTTTTTTCCTAATTTTCATGAACACCAATTTTGTACATAATTGTAATATTGTGTGCTTGGGCACTTCTATAGTTGTCTGTTTTCTCTATGTCACTCTGCATGTCAGTCAAATAAGTCCACACCCCCCTAATATATTTTGTAGAGAACTTGTTCCTCTTCTTCTGTACTCGAGGATGAGTTTTCATTCAGTCGTAGGAGTATGATGAAGCAGTTACTTTAATTATTAGAGCGGTTATTATTAGAGTGATTACTATAATTATTAGAGTGGTTATTCTAATTATTAAAGCGGTTACTCCTGGGTCTATAAATACAGCACCCATGCGCATAATTGGGAGCATATTTTTAGCAGTCAAGTAGTGAAACTCTTGCAATCTGTCTATTTGAAAGTTAGAATATTTTCTAAGTGCCCACAGCAAAAGGTCTAAGTGTGAACGGATCTTCATTCAAGCATTGATGTGCTTGAGCACACCATTGTGTTGGCAATAAAGACGAGCTCTTTGATTCATCCTTGCAGCACTTGAGATTTTTTTTCTTATGCATTTATTTTATTTTATTTTATCACACATTTATTTTATTTTATTTTATTTTATGCACTTTACATTCGTGTTATTAGCGCAACAATTCATTTTGATCAATTAAGCAAATTAATTAAATTACATAAGCACGACCCCTTCGAGCATACATGTGTCACTTGGTAGCTCAAAAATGATTAGTGTTTGACAACCTAGTAGTGTTTGCATGAAGTTCAGGATGTGTTCGGGAAGTGGGAACGGTTACTTGTGTTAGGCTAGATTAGATTTTAATTTCCTTAGCAATTAATCACTTTTACTTTTAATCACTCCTACTTTTATTCTTGTTCTAGGTGAGTAATTCCATAAAAACATAAAACAATAAAAATCATATGCCTAAGTCACACTTAACCATATAATTACATTCCACAAGTGGGGCTGGGAAGATAACAAATAAACAACACACATACACCATTTTGAGCTAGCGTACTTAGTAATTACAATCTATGAAATTCGACCGGATTGCATGTGAATGCTTATGATTCATATAGTTGGACATAGGGGTACCTTGCCTCTCATCACTAGCGGTGGCAAACTATCCAACTTTGATTGTTATGTTGATGCTTCTCTTTTATGTAAAACATTCTTAAAGGATGGACTAAAATTCCTTCTCATTGTCCCATAGGTACAATAAATATATGATGTTTGAGCTTTAATCCTTGCATGTGCTACTATTTTTCCATGGACATATCCCCTCTATCCTTCTCTTGGCCTCTTTTCCTTACCTTGTAAAAGACCTTCAACCTTAGGTATTTTGTGTGGTGTTATCTAAAATCACCAAAGGATCAACATTAGTTTTGATAATTTTTTCTTGATGATTAACCCTTTTTCAAGCCTTAGTCAACTTAAAATTCAAAAAAATGTTAGCATTTAGGCTCAAGATGATTTCATAACAATGTTCTCAAAGGCTCTAAGGTAGCTAAAATCATCAAGTTGTTCAAGTTATTTTGATTATCTGTACAATTAGCTATCATAATGTTCAAAAATATGCTGTTAGAAAAATTTCAAAAATTACATCCTTAACCCTCCCCCTTTCTCCTCTCATGATAAATGAGCTTAACTTTGAAAGCTCACAAGTTTTCAAACCATTAAAACCAAAGGTCTAGTTCCAATATGGCGAAGAAATTTTGAATTTAAAGGAAATTTCAATATAAAAGCATTAAAGATAATTTAAAATTGATAAGAAGTAGTCACAAAATCATGAAAAAATTTAGAGAAGCTATCCATGATATCCTTGAAGATGTGAGGTTTGGTCCAAAGCCATGATCAATAAAAGTCTTGTAAGTGGGTCCTTGCTAAAGTAGGCCCCTATCATAATGCCCTTGCATAATCACTTCTATAGCTGTCTATGCGTACCTTAGAAGTCAAATGTAGATAATGTCTTTATTCCAAAAAACACACAATTGCCTTGGTTAGGATCCCACACTATACTATAAAAAATCATTAGGCTCATAATTACATGTAGTAATGAGGTGAATAATGGTATGAGAAGGAATTGCAGAGATTGGGATATAAGGTACTTAACCATGTCTATAATAGGGTCTTGTGTCAATTGTGATTAAAATGACTGTCATACCAATTCGTTCAAGTTTCAAACCAAGTCCATATCATTAACAATGCCCTCAGGTTGATGTCTCCCTTCCTGCTTGCAATCATGAATCCAAAACAACCACAGAGAATGAGAATCATTCCAAAAAGAGAAGAAATGAAAAGAAGCAAGGAAGGTCCTTAGTTAGAGGGGTGCCTTTAGGCATGGGTAACATATCTTTCTAGCCCCATAACTAGTGCTTGTAGCCCATTATAATGCCTAAGGAGTGTCCTTTGAATTTCCTTTTTTTTTTTGGTATCATGAGAACCACACCATGCAAAGACATGCTTCCTATTTATTGGTCGACAATTAGGGGTGATGGTACATTCCTAGATGAGTCATAAATTAGAAGAAGAAAGTTAAGAAGAGAACCCAACAAGTCTCCTTGAGGTCACACCCTTTGCCATTCCCACTTGGTCTTTCTCTCTTTCTTCAAGGCATAATGATCAGTAGTTAATTTTAGTTTCATGTGAGAAGAACCATATTGTTTTCATGATAAAGATCTTTTATTTACAAAAACTAGAGGGATGGATGATGTGTTCTCACTACATTACAAAATTATTCATCCAATCATCTTGACAGCATAAGACAAAGACCTAACACATGGTGTTGACTTCTGCATCATGATTGGATATATCATTATTAACAAAAAAAATAGTAATCATTCATAAAATATAAAGGAAATGAATCATAAAAAGAGAAAGTTATAAAGAAAATAAAATAATAAGACATGTAAAACATATTAAGAATTGGAAAATTTTGAAGAAATAGGAAAATGATAAAAAATTATAAAACAAAAAGTGAAAATACACTTATTAGTTCTTAATTCAAGATGAGGTATCTTCCCCACAACTAAACTCATGGGCGAGCATACAAAAAATGGACTACACATTCCCTTAGTTATACACCATAAGTTTTCCATTTATCATCTTTAATTATTTAAGTTTTCTTTGATTAGCACATTTAACATTGATGATAATTAGGTTTTGATCATTTGGAGACATATATTCACTTGGACTTGAAGGTGTTTGCCTTTTAGAAGGTGTTTTCCCATCTTTTTTTTTTTAGTTTTTAGGTTCCCTTATATATATTTTTTTGGTGTATAGTCAAAATGTAAGATTTTGTTTTCTAAGTTCTTTGTCTAGTTCATTTTCTTAGGACTAGAACTAATAAGTGGATTTGATGTTTTCATACATCTTTTGAATAATTTGGTATTATCATTTTCTAGCCACTGGGTATCTTTTGATTTAGTGGCTATTATGTAGACATAGTTTTGCACACACACTTGTTCCTCAAGTTTGTTATGGATTGGTATAGGGATTATGTTAATACTTTGAACTTTTGGCCTACAACTACATCCTTTATCATTGTTAGTAATGCATGAAATTTTTTGTCTTTCTAAAATGATAGGTTAATCTTTTATGTTTTATATTGGAGTGATAATGGTTTATTGCTTTTGCATAGGATTAGGAGACATTGTTTTTGTAAGGAAGGGGATTGCACCAGATTGGTCTTGTGTTGGTTTTGATAAGCTAGTAGGTTTGCTAGTTTTATTCACACCTATGGAAACCATCTTAAAGAAAGGATGTTTTTGAGGCTTTTGTTGAGGACTACTAGCACTATTATCCCTTTATATGTTCACACCACATGTTGCATTCTTCTATTGAGGTTGTGATGCCAATCCTTCCTACAGTGTTGGCGGTGACATATATTGGTGGGAAGTATAATAGTATTGAGAATGTGATGGATGATGAGAGGCATGGGATGGTGATCTCATAGGAGATGCAACAAGTTGATGGTATTCATCAGGGTAGTAGTAGTACATTGATGTATGGGAAGTAGAACCATTGGGAGAAACAAGTTGTTGAACATAATATTCATAAGGGTTTGATCAACAATAGGGATATTGGTAGTTTGGTGATGGCATCCCCCATGATAGTGGATTTTTCCCTTGTTATTGATAGTAGTATTGAGGTTGATAAGAAGTCCCAATAGGATAGTATTGTTGGTTGTAGAATGATCTATAATTATCTTATGGGTAAGGCAATCTCCTAGGCATTTGCTTTTCTACGAACTTGGGATTTAAAGTAAAAGCCCTAGACTCTTGTACATGTAACATATCTAGGTAATAATCCTTTGGATGTTCGTATTAACAAATGTCACATCCATCCTCTCCTAGGTATTTGAGTCTACAACCTCTTCTACTATAGCTATTTTCCTTTTTTGCTGATAAGTATCCTTATTTTTTTTCTTGTTCTTTTTCCTCCTCTTATTTTGATCACTTTAGCCTATTTTCTTTACATTCTCTATGATTTTTAAGTTGGTTGTAGCTTTTTCATTCATCAAATACTACGTCTTCTTTACCCTTGCTTGAATCTCAACAATAGACTTTTGTATTGACAAGGTTTTGTGTGAAATCAACTCATCAAGAGCTACCTCTTTTCCTAATTATAAATATGGGTCTTCTTTTTGTAAAGAGTTCGATCCCAGTTATATTCCTCTATGCTCTCCCTTTTATATAGCTCTCCTTTTTCTTTTGTCACATATTCAATTAGCCTTTGTATTCGATAGGCTCTCAATTCTAATAATCTTCCTTGAGCATAGATACCAAGGATATCCTTTGTTTTGTTACAAAGCCCATATATGATGTGACAAAGGTATTCTTTTTAAGAAAATCCATGGCCTGGGCATCTATGTAGTAGAGAATAGTATCTACCCAAGGCTACCTCCAGGGATTCATGGTTTTCTTGCTTCCAACCTTGGATTTGTTTTCTTAGATTAAACATCTTGAATATGTTTGGTATTTTTCATTGAAGAGCTCAAGCATTGTGGACCACTGGTGGATTAAATCTAGTTCCAACGATCTATACCAAATTCCAGCTTCTTCTATTAGTATTATAGGGAAGAGCTTAAGCTTTTGCCACTTACTTTCAATATTTTGTAAGGCTTAGGCATCATGGAAGGCTTGTAAATGAGGTTGTGGATCACAGTTATAACCTTTCCCAAATTTAAGAATGTTATTCATATCAAGCCTTTTGATGCAGCTTTCCCTTTGATGCTTATAGGATATTCTAACTACCTCCATGATATGTATCATACTTCTAGTAGCCAATAAGGGTTTATCATTATTAGACATGTCATAGTGATAATCTCTATTTATATTTGTCTAATTATGATGATCTCTTTTATGCTTCATTTGATACCTTATATCTTATATTTAATTTCCATATCTATCTCTATCACGACCCTTTAGTGGAGCTTTATCTCCATACCTATGTTCATCTTCATTAGAACTAGACATTGAAGAGGAAGAGAAAGATGATGAACTAGGAGAATTACCATGGCTCATATATCTTCTTCTATGGTTCCTTGATTCATCTCTTCTAGGTTTGGAGGAGGTTCCTGACCTTGAGGACCTCCTTGTTTTAGGACTTACTCCATTCCCTCTAGGATTGTTTGCATTAGTTGAACATAGTCTTTGAATGTAGTAAGGATTTAAATGAGCATATGAAACCTTCACTCACAATGGTTCACTCTAATTCTCTTAGGTATAGATCCTATCAGTTCACCTACTAGTGTCCTCATCATGTGATGGATTATTGTTCCTATGTGAAGAAGACATGTTTTCAATTAATAATGCGTGTGAGTTAAAATAGTAATTTTTCTTAAAAGATAAGTCATTAATTCTTTACAACAATCATTTGTAATATAACTAAGCTAGATCACTAGCACCATCCTCGGAAATAGTGGCAAGTATCCCCTACGCTCAACCATATGAATTACAAGCATTCACATGTAATCTAGTCAAATTCCATAGATGGAACTAGTGTGGTATCTAGATTATGGTCTTCTCACTTGGATTAGTGGTAGCTTTATTACCACTTCATTGTTTTAAAGTGTATTGCCTTAGTATTTAATCCTAAAATTATCAAATTTTTTGAAAGCTTTGTTGAATGCAACCCTTGACAACTATTAACTAGGCAAAATAGAGACTCATACTTTGTCATTTACGTAGCATTTTTGGTAGTATAATAAGATTGTCTTTTATAAAATTGCTTGCTGGGCTCAGAGGGTTTGGGCAATTTGTAGTTAGATTGAATTGGAATAGCTTTATTGCAAAGTATTTCCTCGTGTCAATTTATCCTGCTTAAATATTTGAGATTTCATGTAAATATTCTTTCTTTTCTTTCTCTTTCTAAGCCCATTGAATCTCGCTCTATTTCTAGTTTTCTTGTGGAATTTTCTTTCTAGGGGAGATTAGGAGTAGATTGGTAGAATTTTTCTTAAATTTTTTTGTAAAATTTTATTTGCTACAAGTAATGTACTATAGAGACCATATAGACTAAGTGATTGAACAAAATAGGAATATTCAACAACTCATAGTATTTGACAAAGAATAGTTGAATCTCTTTTATGATAGCTGATTACAATTTTATACACAACCCAACCATTTTAACATCAGAAATAGTAAACACATACTCATGATTAGTTCATTTTATAACTACTAAGTCTATTTTGAGGTATCTAGGCCTTGGTGTTCCCAAAGACCAACAAGCACCTAAACCTTGTTGAAGAACACCTTTGATTCTATGACTCCCAAGTTCATGAGACCTAGAGGTTCCCAATGTTAGTAGTCCCAAATGGTTGCCAACACTTTCTAGTGAGTTCTACAAGTAGTTTGGCTATCTTTGAAAAATTTGCTATGAATCTTCTATAGTATCCTGTGTGGCCCAAAAATGATCTCACATCTTTTACTATTTGCAACCTTTAAGTGATATTCTATATGACTCTAATCTTTTCACAATCTACATCAATACCTTTTTAGGAGATTTTATGTCCCAACGCTATGCCTTCCTAGACTAGGAGATGGCTTTTCTGCTAGTTGAGCTCAAGGTTAGTTTCAACACATCTTTTAAGTACCTACTCCAATTGGTCTAGTGCTTACTATAAATTGAGCCCATATGTTGAAAAATCTTCCGTAAATACTTCTACATCATTTCTAATTTGTTTTTGAAAAATGCTAAGCACAAGTCTCTTGAACATAGTAGGCACATTGCAAAGACCAAATGGCATCTTCTTGTAAGCAAAAGTTTCTCATGGACTGGTGAATGTTGTTTTCTCCTAGTCCTTAGGTGCAATGCAGATCTAATTGTATCTGCTATATCCATCCAAAAAATTGTAGTACTCATGTCTTGCAATGGTGTCCAAGACTTGATCAACAAACAACAAAGGAAAATGATCTTTGAATGTAGTAAAGTTCAACATCCCAAAGTCAATGCAAACCTATCATTTGTCCCCCTTCTTTGAAACAATTACTAAGGAATTGATCATTCACTATCCGTAATAGGATTGATGAATCCTACCTTCAGCAGTTTCTCCAATTCTTGCTTGACTACTTCTTTGAGTTTAGGGTTGAGTGTTTGTTGGCGTTGGTATTGTGGTTTGACTTATGGATTAGTGTATATTAAGTGTTGACAAATTCTTAGATCAATTCTTGTGATCTCATTGTAAGACCATGCAAATGTAATAGGGCATCTGTTAATCACTTCCAGCAAATTCCTCTTCTATTCTTCTTTCAAATTGGCATTGGTCATTACCAACATCTTATTATTCAAAAATGCATACTCCAATGTATTTGGTAGGGCATTTAGTTCCAACAGTTCTAGTTTCATAGTGTCTAGAATCTCCAGTTGTCCCTAGTCTATCTCTTCTTCTTAATTTGTTCATGGGTAGAAGTGGCTTTCCCTTAATTGCTCTAACTTATCAGTTTCATGTAATGTAGGCACTAATGATTTGATCTTTTGGTTCCATGTATTTGTAGGATTGAGAATCTTCATTTGTGATCAGCCACTAGGTGCCTTTCTGTTGGGTGGCTACCACATATAAAAATTTTTGCATACATATTTCATCTACACAATTTTTGCATGCCCTAGTATCCTCTTGTCTGATAGTCCATATTCTTTGCATGCAATTGCATCCATTATTAATGTATGTGATACATGGAACTCTCCATATTTGTATAATTTTAGCTTCATATTCCTTGGAAATCTCCAAGGACAAGTCATAAATTTCAAGCTTAGTGTTAACAATGCTAAGCCAAGCTCTTTCCATAATAATTGGAAATTCCCCTTTGTTTTTTTCCCACATGAATGACTAGAAAATTCATAGGGTAAGACCAACCACTGATGGTTGTAATCACATAGTTCATCTATCCTAGTTGAACTGTGATTGACTAGTTCGCAAGCTCCAATCATATGTTACTCCTCCTTAGCAATGATAGATTCTAGGCCTAATACATGTCTTGTGAGATTAAGTTCACTCCTAACTCAGAATTAAGTAAAACTTTGCATGGTTTATACCTTGCTATTTGGAGGTAAACTAAGGTAATTCCTAGATCAATTCGCTTTTTTGGAAGAGCCCCTAACTTTATCCAAGGAATGATCATCTAAGTAAGCATGATAGTCATGACATTTGGATTTGATGAAGAAGAAGCTTATTGTGTTGAGGAGGATTTGATGTAAATGGGGTGGAAGTAGATGTGTTCCCCATTTGTCGAATCTTTTTAGAACTCATTCGAAAGAATGGTCACTTCCTAGTTTATGATTGGCATGTAATCACCTCCTCTTGCATACTAATTGCCCTTGTTACATTCTTTTATGGTGATTGTGATGGTAGTTTTGCCTACATGACAAGAGGTGGCATTGATGATAAAGTATTTAGGTATTGGTTTGAAGGACGAGTTGTTGATGGGTGTACGTACAAGTTTGGATCTATCCTTGGAGGCATAGGTCTATGGTACTTTGTTAGGTAGTATTCTGGAGTTTGGATAGCAGCATTACCAAGAGAGATTGGACATTAGACAAAATATCCATATGGATATTGTTGGTGAGGTGTTGGCATGGCCCACAATTGGGGCTATTGCCACTGTTGATAGTATTGCTCTTGTGGCTGTGGCAAACGTCCACTGGGATAGTACATGGGTTGTAAGTTTTGCCTATAGTTACCTTGAGGATAAGGTAACCTTTTGGGCATCTATTTCTTAACAAATTTGGGATAAAGTGCATTGCCCCTATTTCCTGTAAATGTGCCATTACTAGAGAACATCCTTTTGGATGTTCGTATTGACACATGACACATCCCTCCTCATTGGTGGAGCTTGGGTCTAAACACTCAGCCGCTAAAGCCACATTGTCCTTTTGTCTAAAGTCCTTCTTCTTTTTCTTATCCTTACCTTTTCCAAAGGCTTCCTCTGCTCTCTTCTCCATAATCTTCAAGGCTATTATACATCTCTCATCAACTAAGTTCCACATCTTTGCTACCTGTGCTACTACATCGATGATAGATTTTTGGATTAGTAGAGTTTTCTTCTAAATTTTTTGATCTAAGGTTTATTCCTCCTATGTGTCACAAATTAGTGCATCCCTCTTTCTAATTGATGAATCTCTGTTATACTTGTTAGCTGATTCTCTCTTTCTTAACTCACCTTCTTCCTTTGCCACTTGGTCAATTAATCCATGAATTTGATGGGTAACCATTTCAGATAATCGACCTTGGGCATAAATCCCAAGGGTCACTTTGGTTTTGTTTTGTAACCCATCTACAATGTGCTTGAGTTGTTTCAATTGTGAGAATCCATGGCTTGGGCATCTATGCAATAATGAATAGTACCTATCCATTGCCACATCAAGTGTTTTATGAATCCCTTGCTTCCATCCTTGGATTTTCTTCCTTATGTTAGACACCCATGAGGAGGTTTGGTACTTATCATTGAAGATCTCTAACATGTTACTCCATCTTTTGATTGATTCAAGGTCAAGTGATTTGTACTAGCTCTCAGCCACTTTCACAAGTGTTCATGGGAACAACTTCAACTTCTACCTATCACTTTCAATGTTTTGTAGGGTGCATGCATCATTGAATGCTTAGAGGTGATGTTGTGGATCAACATTATAACCATCCTCAAATCTTGACATGTTATTCATATCAAGCTATTTGATATGATTATCTCTCACAGGCCTGTTGGTATGTGTACAACTTCCTAGACATTTATCATGCTATGGGTTTCTATTAGGTGTTCATCATCATAATTGGGTTCATGTGCTCTATTGTAGTGATAGCCCATTTTGTGCTCATAATTTTCTTGATCCTCTCTTTAATCCCTTCATCTTTTTCATTCATATTCTTCATCTTCTGTATTAAAGTGTCTTGAATAATGGTCATGATAATCATGAGTCCCTCTTTCCTCCCTATCATGATCTTTATACCCTTATCTCCTTCTATTAGAGTCCACCAATGACTATGATGATGCGAATGAGGTAGTAGGAGAATGATGCTAGCTTGTCCTCCTTTCATAACTCTTATATGCTTCTTTGTAGGATTTAACAGAAACTATTGGCCTTGAGTCCTACTTATACTTTGAGTTAGTAACCTCTTTCTTAGGTGTCTCTACTAGAGTGGAATGGAGTTAAACTTTAACAAGTTCCTCAAGTTTGATGATAGGTATTTTTGAAGGCTCTTCATGATTCCGGTGGAGTTGTTCTATGATGACTGCATTAGCATCAAGTTATTTTAGGATAACAATAGTGTTAACTTGCTCCCCCTTGTTGTGTACATGCTTGATTTTCATGGTAGCATCTTTGCTCATCTATTCCTTTGTGGGTTCATAGGGCCTTGTCATGTGCTTAGTCACCTAGTACCCTTCCTAGATATGGTTTAGATTCATTCTGGTTAAGGCAGTTTAGAGCATGTTAAGTGTTGCATGTTTTAGAGGCAGGATTATGTTGCCTTGTATGTCTCTCCATCTCATTTGATTGTCCTAATGGAAGATGAAAGTGAAATTTGGATGATAAGAATTTGTGTGAGCATATGTGATTCTTATTTGCATTGGCATCCCCCATTCTTTTTCATTGCTGATTCTATCATTGTTTCTTTTTGTCTTCTTGGTAGGTGATGATGTATCCTTGTGTGAAGCTATGTTGTGGTTTAAGATGTTTGAATAAGTGTGCTTACTTTGTTGAAATTATTGAAGGATTAGGATTTTAACTTTAGTTTTCTCATATAATGAACTCTGGAAAATCAATTACTTAGCATACATTGACTTGTCCCTAGCAACAACACAAATGATGAGTGGTGGAGCAATCCAACACCCAACCATACAAGTCACAAGTGTTTCATGCACAACCAAATCATAATCCATGGATGATGCAGTGTGATTATTGTAGTAATTAGTTTTAGTTCGAGACCATTGTCTTCCCACATGGAGCTAGTGAAGTCTCCATGTATGGTTTCACTCATAGTGAGGTATATGATATGTTGATGTGGTTTGGCCATCTAGCTCCTAGTGAACATGGTGAAGTGAAAGTAATTTCTAACTCTAATTCTAACTAAAATAGTAAAAAAATCTATTCTATCCTAAGGCAATGAGTATCTAGTCGTGACCTTTCTTACATACCCTAGGCTTCATGTAACTACCACTGGGATTACCGAGTATTTGCTACTAGGTGAACTAAGCGACAACACTACTAGGTTACCAAGCAATTACACTTAAGTGCTTGAGATCATTTGTACTTATTCAGCTTTAAAACAGTAATGGTAAAGTGCATGGAATGGTAAACATTAACTAAGAAAACATTAAACATTATTCTAAGTAAAATAGTAAACTAGGAGAATGAGGCAACAGTATGAAATAGCTCAAACTTTTTGTTGTTCACACTTATGCCTGAGTACAAGATGCTTGAATAAAGACTTTGTACACTACATCACACTACATTGCAGACATTCACACTTCTAAGTGCTAAAAACTAAATTCAAGAAAACAAATTAAAAGAGTTCTACTACTATGGAATGAAATCTATTGATGATACCTGCATCTAAGTGCTGTATTTATAGGCTAGCACACATCCCACGATATTGCATATATGATGATGTAGTGTGTGCTACAATATTGTATATCTGATATCATATTCGACTAAAAATTGATTTATCAAGGTAGAGCATGCATAGAATGAAATTCTCAAATTACAAGAAGAGCTCACAACCCTGAGGGCTAAACACAGAGATCCAATGCAATATGTGATGCCTGACTAGCTAGAGCAATTTAGAATAGAACAAATCCATTGCCTGATAGAGTAGAATAAGAAAATGGAGAATGAAAAGGAGAAAGTAGTGTGGAATGCCTTAATAGTAGAAGCACAAGCATATGCACATGTTAAGGCACTCACTACAGCACAAGAAGAAAACAAATAACTTGTTGTAGATAACACCAGGTTGACTACTATAGAGAAGCAAAAGAACATCCTAGAGGAGAGCATCCATCAATGGAGAGAACAACTGATGAGAGTTAACCAAGATATGAGCCAATTAGCACAAGAAAATAGAACCCTATTGATGGAGGAGGTATGCACAATTAGACAAAAATCAGCTATTGAAATCACTGCATGGCAGAATGAAGTTAAGAAGCATGAAATGCTCAAAGAACACTTCTGCAACTAGGTGAGAATGTACAAATAAATCAATGAGAAGGAGATCTAGATGGTTAAGGCCTGAATCAATTCCATATCAGCATAGAATCTAGACTGGCATCCCATCTTGGATAGTTATGCTCATGTCCACTAAGCGAAAGTCAAAAATAAAGACCTATAGATAGAAGATCTGAAAAAATATATGGGGTTAGCCAACCTTCGCTATGCTAACCTAGCCATGTTGACAATAGGTAGGCCCCAAAATGAGCTTGAACAACAAGTAGCAACCACATATGCATTGTATGAAAAGGATTCTGCAGATTAAAAAGATGCTCTATAGAAACTTTAGGTGGTAAACTCTAAACTAGAAGCAGTTAAGGCTGGCTACTAAGGACAAAAAGATGCTGTAGCAAACCGAGGTAGAAGATTGTCAAATTATCATGAGTTACGAGCCAAGGACAGAGCATTCAAAGAAGAGAAGAGCCATTTTGTAGCATGGTATGTTAAAGCTAATCAGATGTTTTGATGGCTACCATGTCCATGGGATGTACTTGCTCCAGCACACATTACACAGTAAGCATGGACGATACATGATCCCAAAATGGAAGAGGAGAAACTTTAAACAGTCTTGAATAGATACAAATTCCAGATTCCTGATGACAAGCAGAAGAAATTAATGGAGGAGCCACCACCACCAAGCATTACGTAGGCTACATTAAGCTTCATTAAGTTGTTTGGTTGTTTTGTTTGTCTTGTCATGACTTGTGTTCATTTTTATAAAACACCACTGTGACATAAAGTGTCATGTAAATAGTTAAGTTAGTCATGTAAATCTACCTCCTAATTTTGTAAGGAACTCTATCCTCATTTTGTTTTAACTTGAGGATAAGTTTTCAGTCAATTGTGAGGGCATGATAAAGTCAATTTTGGTCAGACTATGTTACTGTAGCTTCGATATCGTAGTACTAGCTATGTCATCATAAATGTGATATCACGAGATGTGTGCTAGCCTATAAATACAACACTTAGGCGCACGGATCAAGAGGAGATTTTCATTCATAGTAGCGAAACTCTTTCGATTTGTTTATGTGATTCTAGTCTTTAGCACTTAGTAGTGTATGCCCACAGTGTGATGTTAAGTGATTGAATGGAGTCCTTATTATAGTGAATTGTACTTGGACACAATTATTAACTAGCAATAAATATCGAGATTGCTTATCATCATTGCAACATCCACTTAGTTTTCTTTCTATTTACTTAGAATAATTATTCCTATTTTCCCTAATTAATCATTTACTTTACAAGCGCTTTATTTTACATGTTGAAAGTAAGTAATATGGATACAACTGGTTTCGAGTACCAAGTGTAGTTGTCTAGTAACCTAGTAGTGTTATCAATTGGTACGCCCAGTAGTGGTACACTTGGTAAACCCAATGATGATTGCATGAGTCTAAGGCATGTACAGAAAATGAGGATAGAATATCCATCGCCATAGGATAGAATAGATTCATTTATTGTTTTCCTTAGAATTAGCAACTATTTTCACTTTACCATATTTGCTAGGAGAAATGGCCTATCAACATCAACATATCATATACCTCATAGTGAGCTAAACCATACACATAGACTTCACTAGCTCCATGTGGGAAGACAACAATCTTGAACTTAACCAATTGCTAGCATATTCACATTGACTCATCCATGGATTACGATCTGGTCACATGTGAAACGCCTGTGACTTGTACGATTGGGTGTTGGATTACTCCATTGCTCATCACATAGTCTAAGAGTATGCTGAAATCAAGTCTTAATTAACTCTTAACAAGGCTTTTTAAAATTTAACCACCAAAAGGATTAACCATGCTCTTGTAATTTTTGTTTTTTAAAAATTAAGTAGGATGAGAGAAAAGGTTAATCCTACTTAATACAATACTTAAGAGTAGGTAAATGCTAGCTATATCTTTTTCATTTTACATTTTCCTAAAATAAATAAAGCTAAAAACATATAACAAACCTTGTTTCTCTCTTCTCCGTACATTATCAAATTTTCAATAAATCAAATATTCTTGTAACTTTAATTCTCGTATGATCATTATAAGCTTTATCTTTTTATTTTATAATTTTATTTAATTTATTAAATTCTAAACCATTCAATTGATTTACTTGTAAATAATTTTTTGATGTAATAACAAGAATTATTTTAACGTTAAAACAATTTCATTAACAAATGGAAGAGGAAAACCCCAATTTTTTCTTGTAAACAAAAATTTAAAAGGCTTTTCCATTTTTATGGGTGTGCCTTGACCCTTCAGAGTGGCAAAACTCATCCTTGATAAATTGTTCTATTGCTTTCCTTCAAAATACTCTGTCACCCTTAACCATTGCAATTAACAAGTGGGACAGTATAGACTAAAAATATTTATTTGTTACATGATTCTTGCAGACGAGTATTTAGCGTGACTGAACCGACTTGAAGTCATATGATTTCTACCAGTCGAGCTTTTCTTTGATTTCTACCAGTCGAGCTTTTCTTTGGTAGATCAGGAAGTCATCTGCTCTTATTTTGCATTTGATTCCACCTCTCTGCACTTTTTGCGCTGATAAGTGTTCATTGCAATAGTGGGTCTTTGCTCTTCAAGCAATTTCGGCAATCAGCAAATAGCAGAGACTACAATTTTGAGGTTCTCAATGTCAGCTATTTACACAAGGGTTCAATACTGCACATACCATTACAGATCACAACGGATTTCTTTGTGATGCTGACTGAAAAAGAGGTAGAGGTTAAAGAGGTTCCCATAATACATGGTAACAATGTTATCAATTTGTCAAACAACAATCTCACAGGGAAGATTCCAAATAGCATTGGAGATCTCACTTCTTTGAGGGTACTGAATTTATCTTATAATATGTTAAGTGGTATTATACCTTCATCCATTGGAAATTTAGAGCTTTTGGAAGCTTTGGATCTAAAATACAAGCTGTCAGGGACAATTCCATTACAGGTAGGATCCTTGCACTTTTTGAGCATTTTCAATGTTTCATTTAACAAGTTATGTGGAAGAATTCCAAAAAGCACACAGATCTCCACGTCCGATGAAAGTTCCTTTGCAGAAAATGAGTGTTTGTGTGGCTTTCCCACTGACAATTTATGTAGAAATTCAAAGTCAAGAGAGCCTGTGATGGAGGCCAAGATGAGCAAAGACTGGTGGACCTGGATTGATGAACATGTGTCGTTAATGGCATTGGGATTGGGATTTGGCCTAGCATATGGGACAGCAATTGCTCTGTTTTTTCATTGCGATCCCTTTCAACGTTTCTTTGGAAGGTACCTAATTTGAATGTAAGTACAAATCTGTCAAACATCCTATCTAGTTTGTATACAGGTAGTAGGAAATGTTTCTGCACCTGCTTTTTATGGTACTAGTCCAGTATGTCTTTAGTTTCTGCCACCTTCTGTTGGATTATAAGTTCAAACATGTTTACAGCCATGTACCAAATGAAGTCAAGATAAAGTCCTTGGATGCAAATTTGCTCACAAGACCCTGTGGCTTTAAATTTAGTAAAGTGCAAAACTAACAACTTCAGCATTTGTAATTCTTAGTTTTTTTATAGTGCAAATAAGATTACATTAAAAAATATCATGTTTCCAAATAGATGTAACTGAGATGCAAAGAATATCAATGATAACAAAAGTTAGCTTGATAGTTTAACAAAACACATGCATTAATTAGCTTACTTTAAGATAAGGATGCACCATTGTTGGGTGTTTTGTTATTGACTGCACATGCAGAGTTTGCCTGCTCCTCACAGTAAATCAGTTCATGTAAGAATAAAATGACATGATTGACATCTCAGTCTTTCAAACGTCATGTTGGATTGATTCCCTTTTATATGAACACGAATAAGTGTATTATGTTGGGGTTGGTTTCTGTGCTTTAGCATGATCTCTCTATGAAATACTATCATCAGTATTTCATTTTCAAGGAATGGAAAATTAGGTCCCATTGCTTTGCAATTAAAACCTGTCACATCTTTGATTCCAACTTTAAATCAGCTTGGGCTAGATTTATTTAAAATAAGAGGAATAAGTAGGCCTCCTGTTTCGTGTTTTTCAACATCTCAAAATCTCTGATCTGTTACGGTAAACTATACCAATGTTGTGAAGTTGGACTTTAAGATCATGTTTTTCTCAACCAAGTTGGAGCTTGCTTCTGAATCTCCTACTCATTCAGGTAGTGTGTATCGTCTATAGCTTGTATTTTGTTTTTTCAAGACATTTTAAATCACGTTAGATTCACCTTTAGTTGTAACTGATTTCTCAAAGATTAAATAGAATAAATAACTTTACCATGAGCAGCTAATGAATTATTTCTGATACGATGTGTGAAGAGACACCCTGCTGTAACACGGTTCTAAATCATGGCACCAATATACAAAAGCATTTATACTCGTGGCGCCTTCCATTCATTGCTGAAACAGAATTCAGTAAATTATAGGCAAAATAGAACAGGGGAACTTAAACGACAGAAGCTCTGTTGGAGCCAAAAAAGGAAACACTTTTATTGCCCTTACCCGGATATTCATCCAATTTCAGCATATTCTTTTGATATTGCAGTACCTATTTTGATTTTTTTTAAGGCCCGAAAAGCAGCAAGTGTATGGCTTATCTGTCATTTTAGTTTTAGGTATAAGATCAATAATTTCAACTTCGAACAGTTTGAACAATTTTAGGTGTCTGGCTGTATTAGTGCCAGCATTGTGAATCAGGGAATATCTGATCTTTGAATCTATGACATACAGACATACAGTGGATCACTGCAGTGTGCCAAAAGTAGAGCATTATGCTTATCTAATCTCAGACACTTGCCACATCTCATTGATATGTTTTTATGTAAAACTGGCCCAATACTTTTTCTCTTATCTGTCACAACTTTACCTTTTATTGTTGGGGGAGACTACCTTACACATGGAATTTCAAATAGGCTGAAAATTTTCAAGACGGACAGACTTGAATGCATCCAGGCTAAGTGTAAAAATTCTGTTAATTGTGAGTGAACCTTCCAGTAAGCTGATGCACAGAATGATTCTTTCTCGCTAATAATAAAATTTTGAGCATAGTGCATGGTACCCATTGTCAAAGCACATTAAATGGCTTAGAGTGATCTTCACTAAATAAAACCATAGCACGCTTGAAATAACTCCTTTCAAATGTTCAAATTTAATTTATACATAACGAGTGAATAAGTCTACATGATAGCAGGTTCAAAGGTATTCTAGGACTAACCTTAGCTCATATGAGCTCTTCATATGAAGGGGGCATCATAGGATCCGTTTTCCATTATTACAAAAACTGAAGGACAATATTTATGTCATAGGCCACATCTTGAATCCATAATTCCTCAAATAACAAGACAAGTCAGTGAGCAGCTTATTGTCTACACTACACTTACTTAAGCTTAATTACCTTATTTGTAAGTTTTGCAATGCCTACCAATGATTCTCCAATCTCCAAATCAATGGTGAGCTCGAGTGATCTCCTAAGGGCCCACCATTAGTATCTGAACACGTTCTTGACCGATGTCTCTTTGTAGGAACCTTTCTTCACCTCCCTTAATATGGTCAAAGGAAAAACTGAGGAAAAAATTAATGAATTCTTTCAATGTTGCATTGGAAAAGAAGGCCAATAATAATCTAGATGATAGGGTTTTGCACTTTGAATTTTTGAAAGATACATTTGATCAAACAAAACATGCATCATGTAATAGGATTTTGTACATGTTAGCCAGGGAACAACCCCCTCATCATAGGATCGGTTGCAAAGTAGGCATCCATCCAATGCGGTAAGGGAATCCTTTTTGCAAAGGTTTCTAGAGATTAAATTATTTTAGCCTAGGAATCAAAAAATAGTTATTTTTCTCTATTGTGCAATCAACTCTTTTGTATAGTGTGAGGTCCTAGACTTGCTAGCAAATCTTGGAAAAAAGTTAAATGATACAATACAATTTACCTCTTGAAGCATATATGATGCCCATACAAATAGAACTCCTTTGTTGATTTGTAGCATATGTTCATAGTCTCTCTTGTAGCACAATAATTAATTTTCAAAACCTTATTTGCTACACAACATAAGAGGTGGTTCCATAAGAGAATAATTTGACTTTAAAAAAGGAATATTGATGTTGAGGTTTTACATTGTGATATAAAGTAGCTCCAAAAAAGTACCAAAAACAAGGCACTTTTGCACATTTGGGGTAGAAACAATTCTTTCTAGGTAGCATTAAAGGAAGCATCAACAAGGAAGTAATGTATTTGTCTATCCCTATGTCTCATCACCTACAATGTCAAATTAGCTAAGCAAGATTAGGCTCCCATTATTTTAGAATTAAAAGAAGAAATAGGTCAAAATTCCAAGAAAAGACAAAACCTTTCATTTATTGAATCAAAGAGCAAATGAAGATGAGCATCACATAGCACTCCAAAAACCCCAATTCTTCATGTTCAAGCTTTAAAAATCTATGAATTCATCATCAAAATTCATCCTAATTGTCTACATGTTTTTCATGGTTAAAGACCTTTCTTATGGCTCTCATTTGATATTAAAATTGCCCAAAAATGTCTAAAAGTTTAAGAAAAATTGCATAACTAAGCCTCATTGATACTACAATGTCAACATAGAGCCTTAGTCAACATAGGCCCATCAACAAAGCAGCATTAACATAGCAAGCCTTTCAATAACACGAAGGCAATGCATGATAGCCCATCTTTGGTGGATTGAATACATACAATCAAGTTGAAATCCATATGAAGAAGTTGAAAACAAAAAAGATGATAGAATATATAAAGCTAGCCAACCTCCATTATGCAAATCTAACTATGCTTACTACTGGTAGGTTGAGAACAAAGTTGGAAAAGTAAGTGACTAGCTCATACCTATTGTATAAGAATTAGTACAAGCTTCATAGGGAAGCATGCCAAAAATTGTAAATCAACAACATGAAGCTTGAGGTCCTCAAGACACAGTTTGAAGATCAAAGGACCATTGTAGAGAATTTCTCCAAGAAGATGGTGGACAACCAAGAGTTGAAGGACATTATCAAGTCATTTGACATCAAATAGAAACATTTTGCTACCTAGTTTGCTAATGGCAATGAAATGTTTTCTAGCTTTATCATGTTCTTGGAAGGTGCCTACAATAGCAAACTTAGGTGAACTTACTTGGACCATTCACAATCCAAGAACTAAGGAAAAGAAATTGAAGACATTAATTGATGTATTCCAGCTGAAAGCAATAATAGGATAGCCACAACCAACACCAAGGCATAAGGAGCCACCATGAGAGTTGTCACCATCAAAAATATCATAAGGCATATAAATGCTTAATTAGAACCAATAAAATGTAATTTATTGGGAAGCAATAGGAATATTTTGCTTACATCATTAAAAAGAAGCCTAGACATTTTTTGTAATGTTTTTGTCATAAAGATTCTTCATCATTTAATTTTTCTTTTAAACATATTTGCTCATTTTATAATCCACTATTTATAGGAGAAGATAATAATTCTACTGCTATTGTACAACAAGCACCTCTCCAATTTACTATGGCAAAATTATAGATTCAAATGGTTTATATGCAAAATTATTAAAGGGGGTAGGACATGCTATTTATAGAGAAATTTGGCCAAAATTAAATTCAATATGGATTAAGGATTAGATCAACATTAGAAAAATAGTGAACCTATCTTCTTATATAAAAGGGAATAAAAATAATTTTAATAATTATCGAATGATCATTGAGAGTAATATTTTTGATAAGTTGTTGGGTACATTGCTAGAAAAGAGAATTGATTCTTGGGTTAAAGGTAACTAGGTTAGGACAAGATATCAAGTAGGTTTTAGACAAAAAAACTCCACTATTGATCACTTACTTACGCTTAAACACTACATGAAGTTTACAAAAATGCCTAATAAAAGGTTTTTATTTATTTTATGATTTTCCAAAAATATATAATTCAGTGATTCGTACAAAACTTTGGTTGTGATTGCCTAAAATTAGCCTCCCTTTAGATTTGATTATAGTAACTCAAAGATTGTATGAGGAAAATAGCAATTCAAAGAAAAATTTTGAATTCTAGAGCAAAATTGGAGTTAAGCAAGGTTGTTCACTTTCTCCAACTCTTTTTGATACTTTATTGATGAAATATAAAAATGGTTGTGTAACAGGCAAGATAGTCATGCTCTAAAAATTAGATCTTAAGCAGTGAATCTTCTTTTGTATACATATTATGCTACCTTGATTTCCACTACAACAGAAGATATAAAAAATATATTGCAAATATTAAGAATTATTGTCATTCATCTAGTCTTCAAGTGAATATGAATAAAACCAAATTGATGATCTAGGATACAAGAAATACTTGTTATAACTTCAATATTGAGGATACCAATGTGCAAATAGTAGGCTTTTTTAAATAATTAGGGCTTATATCTATGAACAATTACATGTGGAAACTGCATCAAAGAAAGAATAGCATGAGGTTTCAAATCTATGTATCTTTTTAAAATCAAGTGCAAGAATTTAGGACATTGGGCTTGGAAGGTTAGAAAACAAAATTTTCAGATTTTCATCTATCTTACTTTATTCTATGGATGTAATGTTTGGGAACCTGGACCTAGTGCTAAACTTTTGAAAAATATTGAAAGAGTGGAAAATAACTTTTCTTCTCAATGAGTTCAAGGTGAAGATGGAAACTTCTTGCTTAATGTTTTTTCGTGAATGTAATTTATTACTTTTAGAACTAGAAGCCTTATGTAAATTCATTACATCCACTCATGGCTTGCATATCTTAAGGCAACACAAATTCTTTCAAGAAATTCTTGACGATTAGTGAAACTATTGTTGGTATTTTCATGGTATACAATGGTTGAGAGAATGTAATATATCTTGTGAGGATGTGCAACAAAATCCCAAGCATATTCACTAGCTAGTCAAACAAAAGGTTTTAAAATAGATGTGGTCTATTGTAGAAGGCAAAAAACAACTTTATTTATATCACATTAGATCTAATAAACTGGATGCAAAAGCTCAATATCTCTTGTCTACTATTTCAATCAAGTATCATATTACTATCAACAAGTTTTGTTGTTGATGAACAATGGAGCATCCAACACTCTACCATACAAGTCATGAGTGCTCACACATGACCAAATCGTAATCTGCAAATGGACAATGTTATTATGCTAAGGGTTGATATTAAGTTCGTGATTATCATCTTCCCACTTCAAGTTAGTGAAGACTAACGATATGGTTTAACTCACAATGAGGTGTATATTAAGTGATGTTGTTAGGCCCTTAATACTCCTAGTTACAAACATAATGAAAATTAAAATATAAATCTAAATCTAAGTAATGACTGTAATGAAAATCTACTCTAGCCTTGAGTGATGAGCGTCCAGTCTTGGCTTATCATATACATCTTGGGCTCATGTAATTATTACTGGGTTATCAAACATTATGCTACTAGGTGAACCAAGTAATAACATTACTAGGATTACCAAATAATTACACTTAAATACTCTAAACTAGTTGTACTCATTTACTTTACTAATGAACAAGTAAAGTAAAGTACTTGAAAACGTAAATGATTAACTAGAAAAGTAAGAAAATTAAACTAAGTAAAACAAGTAAACTAAGTGGATGTTGCAATGATGAGAAGCAATCTTGATCTTTATTTTTAGTCATGAACTATGCCCAAGAACACTTCACTCGAATAAAGATTTTTTACAACTGCTAAACACCACACTACAGGCATTCACTCTATTGCTAAAACTATGAAACCAAACTACAAAAGCCTAGCTAAAGATGGAATGAAAAGTTTTAGATTGTGTGCCCAAGTGCTGGTATTTATAGGGCTACACACATCTTGAGACATCATATCAATAATGATGTAGCATATACCACGACATCATATCTATGACATCATTGCTACAATATTGTATCACAACAAAAATTGACTTTATCATAGCCTCACAAGTGACTAGAAACTTGTCCTTGAGTTAAAACAAAATGAGAATATAGTCCCTTATAAAATTGGATGGTAGATTTAACTTGACATGACTTACTAACTATTACATGACTTAGAATGTTGTAATAGTGTTTCTACAAAATAACACAATTACATCATAAGACAAAATCACAATTTGAAGTATCTCAATGTAGATCATGTTCTTGGAGATGGAGGCTCTTCCATCACCTTCTCTCCTTTATCATCAAGTTTCGAGAATTGGTAGTGGCTGAGGAGTGCAAGAAGTTTCTCTTCTTTTATCCTTGGATCATGTACCATTCATGCTTGTTGAGCAATTTTAGATGGAGCGAGTACATCCCATGGGCATGGTAGTTGTACAAGCATCTTATTTTCTTTCACGTACCAGGTTGCAAAATGTCATCTTTCTTTTTCAAATGCTATAGCCATCTTCCTTAATTCTTGATAGTCAAATATGTGATGTGCCAAGTTTGTTGCTAAATCTTTATGCCCATGGTAGCTAGCCTTGAAAATTTCTACTTCCAATCTTGGCACATGTAGCTTCTATAATGCATGTTTCCTATCAAAAAATTCTCTTTCATACATGGCATACAAGGCCACTACTTGTTTCTCTAATTTGTTTCTAGCCTACTTGTTGTTAACATGGCCAGATTAGCATAACAAAGAATTGCTAATCCCATGTACTTTGTTAAGTCTTCGATCTACAGGTCCTTGTTTGATATTCTATTGAGCCTTTTTGTTGGAAATAAATGATAGGTTCCAATATTGAAGCATATTTTCCCTTCTACTGAGAGCTCGATGTAGTCCTTGTTAGCTTTTCCATATGCCCTCTACAACCATAGATTCTTGGCATCGGTGTCTGATCTTGTAGAAATCTATGCCACATTTGCCCCTTCATTTGTGATGTTAAGGACCTTAGCGATTGCCTCTACAAAGTATGGCACAGAGACTCATTCAATTATTACCATAGCATTAGCTTATTTCTTTTGCCAAAACTAATATGTTTCTCCTATATACCATTCTCCACTATTAGACAAAGTAGGCCATAAAGAAGATGCTTGGAGTCACATTTTTACAATTTCTAGAGCAAACTCCATGAAAGGACCAAAATTCATCTCCATGATGACCATGGACATGATGGATTTTTCTTGGATTGCTTGAAGGCATTTAGGAGACAATGTAAGGCATTTTCCTTATTCAAGCACTAATAGAACTTCAACTTTCCCCTATGTAGAATGCTCAATAATAGGAATTTGCTAGTGAATGCTAAATGATTGGGCCTCCTATTCAGTGTGCTCAGCTTGTGGGGTTTGTTCCCCTCCTTGAATTCTCCCACAACCTCTTGGTCTTTTGCTCCCATGTTGGGAAGGTCCTTTAGCTGTTAGTCTCTTTGGGATCATCTATAATCAACAAGGATTCAAAAGTTATTAAAGTGTCTAAATTAGTTCGTAATAGCTCTTTATTTTTCTCATACACTTAGTTAGATCAATCCCTTATCTTATTATAATTACATAGTTATAAAAACTTCAAAATGAAAACTTCTAGGTGTTATATCATCAATTACTTATGACCTTCCAGAGTTATCATTTTCTTGCTTGTTATGCCTTAAAATAGTTAGAATGGTCTACTAGAAGAATTCATTAAGTTATTTGGCTTGATTTTTATCGATTCATGATGATATCTTTATTATTTCCTATACTTACCCTTATACTATATTCCGGATGTTAGAAAAATTTTGGCTCAAATTTCCTAATGTCAGCATAGTGAACCTCCACACAACTAAGTTGAGTGCTCTAGGATCAATAGGGTTTAAGAATTTTGAAAATCAAAGCTATGAGGACGAAGTTATGGCCTTGGAATTTAGTGTGTAAGAGCTATGAGGAAAAACTACAAAAACTTCTCTCACTACAAATGAGAGGAATGAAAGGTTTCAATAACTCCCACGCTTATATATACTATTTTTATATGTGTGACATTGTAGGGGCTATGATGTCATAGCTACAACATTACCATCAAAAAATTTCAAATTTTTGTTAAATTTTTTTATGAAAAAGAAGTCAATTGGAGTGTTTGCAAGATGTGAAGCTTATTTAAAGGGTCTTGGGCCATTAATGATGCATAGTTTTTGAAAGTTTGACTTTCAAAGTTTATAAGGAAGGAATCACAGGCAATGAAAGTTTATTGAATGGATAGGAGATGGGTTAAGAATTTGAAATGTATGGATAGATTATTAGATGATATGAAAAGTATTTAATGGATCTCAATTATTTTGAGAAGGTACAAGATGATGTGGAATTGCTTGCCAAGTATGAAATACAAAAGTTATACAAGTGGAACCTTCCCAAAGTAGGCTCCAATCCCTAGTGCCCTTGTATAATAATGCCTAAAAGTGTCTTTTGGCACTTGAGGAGTTGAATGTAAGATATGCCTATTTAGCAAAAAACACATGTTAGTATTGTCAAATTGGAAAATTGATGTTATATTATACAAAACCATAAAGTTATGATTAAATATACAATGAGGTGAGATGGATTGTAGAAGAAATTGCTGAAACTTTGGATGTAAGGTGTCTTACCATAGGCATAATGAATTCTTGTATGTAATTTGTGGTTAAGGTAATCATTAGTCCTTCTTTCCAAGATTCAAACCAAGTCTAAGCCACTTTCTAGTGACATCACATTGTTTCATCTCTAGGAATTATAACCATAAGACTAACACTTGTTGTAAGGAGTATTACCACTTGGTGTGTTGTTCAAGGAAGGAGTTTATTCATTGCACTTTTTCTTTTGAGATTCCTAAGAAGTCGCCTACCTTCAAGCATGGGTAACATGTCTTTACAGTGACATGGTAAGGTAGCATTTATTGTACTTTTACTCCCATTTTTCGTTATTTACAAGGATATAATACATCCTTAGCAACTAGATAAAACTCATAGAAATAATCCAAGAAAATCCACAAGTTCCTTTGATGTCACACCCTTGTCATTCCCATTTGGTTCTTCACTCTTCTATCCAAGCATAATGACCACAAGTTTATTCTTAATTTCATTGTGAGAAGAATATGATTATGGCCATGGTAAGAACTTCTTATTATTGAAATGGATGGATGGATGTCATGGTTTCACTGTATAGGTAATTAGTCCCTTATGATTTGATAATATAGAGAAATATTCACCTTATTGGAACTACATCTTGCTTTATTCAATGTATTTTATTGAAAAATCAACAAAAATATGTACAAGGAAAATGATGCAATTCATAGAAAAATGGAAAAATAGAGAAATAATTTGAAAAATATCAAAGATTCACAAATGATTAAGAAATGAAAAATTTTAAAATAATGAAAAGATATCAAAGAATATGAAAAATTGGTAAGAAATGTGAATAATAAAAAAGAACTATAAAATAAAAAGTTGAAAAGCACTTAGTAATTCCTAAATCAAGATCAAGTACCTCACCCATGATTGAACTCATGGGTAAGTGTTCAAAAAATGGACCCTAGATCCCTTGGATCATACACTCTAGGTTTCTCATTTATCATCCTAATGATTTAGTTTTTTGGTTATTATCCCATGTAATCTTGATGGTAATCAAACTCTGATTGTCTAAGGATATATGTCCCATTGGAATAGATGATCTTTTTAACTGAGAAGGTCCAACTATATTCTCTTGTTTATTCTTAAATTCAATTTTTAAGTCCTCACTTCCCCTATCTATTGGTGTATGATTATGGTTTATGATATTCTTTTGTGAGTTCTCAGTTTGGATCACTTTCTTAGGATACGAGTTAATAATTGAGTTAGACATTTCCATGCATGTTTTGGATAGTTTTATGATCTTAGTTTTTGATGATTGGGTGTCTTTTGGTTTAGTGACCCTTGTTCCTTCTTGTACACACACTTGTTTCTCACATCTATTGTGAGTTGGTGTAAGGATGATGTTGGAATTTTGAACTTTTGATTTACAACTACACCCTTCATTAGTTATGCATGGAATTCTTTGCATATGTATGGTTTCTTGCACATCTTCTTTGGAGATTTCCCCAAATAAGTCTCTCATTCCTAAATTAGCATCTATTGTGCTAAGCCATTCTCTTCCCATAATGATAGGAAATTCCTTGTTATCATTCTTCATGTTAATCACCAAAAAATTTGTTGGATAAGACCACCCATTGATAGTGGTCACTACATCTTCTATATGTTCCAAACGAATGGTGAAAAACTAATCTCCTAGTTCTAATCTTATGCTACACTTCTTTAAGGGCAGTAGGTTTCATGTCTTATATGTTTCTTGAGAGATCAAATTTACTCCAAAACCTAAGTCTAATAGAGCCTTGCATGGTAAATTTCCAACTACTTGTAAATAAATCAAATGAACTCTTGAATTAATTCTTTTCTTGGGAAGTGGTCCTACCTTGATCTAGTCTATTATAATTTTGGTTAGCATGATATTTGCAAGATTTTGATCTAATTGCTGGAGAAGCAAGGTGTTTGTAGGAGGATCCTTCATATAAGGAACATAATTCAATAAGGTCCTTACTCTACCAACTTTTTCTAGACTTGTCCTAAAGAGAGGACGTTTCCTTGATTTTTCCTTAGTGTTGCTGGTATGATCATCTCTTTGTATATTCACTACCCTTATAGTGTTCTATTGTTGTGGCTATGATGGAAATTCCCCTTGCATGATAGGTGGTGGCATTGGTGGTAAATGATTAGAAGGTTAACTCAATGAACTAGCCACTTGTTGATGCACGTTTGGGTTGGAATCCATCCTTGGAGGTGTTAATCTATAGTATTTTATTGGATAGTACTAAGAAGTCTAAACTACTGCATTTCCCAAAGATATTGGATGCTAAACATAGTATCCATAAGGGTCTAGTTGTTGATATGGGCACTATCATATCAGTGGTGGCATTGCCCATGATTGTGGTTGCTGCCACTATTGTTGGTACTACTCCTGTGGATACGAATAAGCTTCACTGGGGTAGTAGGCTAGTTGGAATGTCTATTAGTAGTTACCTTGAGGGTAAGGTAACTGTTTCGGCATTTTCTTTTTGGTGAGTCTTGGATAAAGTGCATATGCCCCTATGTCTTGCAAATGTTCCATTACAAAACAACACCTCTTAAGATGTTCATACTAGCATACTATACACCCTTCCTCATCGTCTGAGCTTATATCAGAACATTCTGCCACTAATGCCACTTTTTTATTTTTTTAAGTCTCTTTTCTTCTCTTTGCCCTTAATAAAGGCTTGCTCAGTTTTTTCTTCCACAATTTTGATGGCTGTAGCAAATTTCTCAGCTAGTGAATCCCACATCTTCTCTACCTTGGTGGCTATATCATTAAAAAACTTTTGAATTGGTAGAGTATTTTTCTATATCACCTCCTCCAAGGTTTCTTCCTCTTACTTATTGCATACTCATACATCTCTTTTTTGAATGGAAGGATGGATCTCTATTATACTCCTTAGCCGATTCTCTCTTTTTCAATTTTCCTTCTTCCTTCATGAGTCTTTGAATTTGATGGACAATCATTTCAGATAGTCTACCTTGGGCATAAATCCCAAGGGTTTCCCTAGTTTTATTCCTTAGCCCATCAATAATATGTCTAAGTTGCTCACTTTGGGAAAATCTATGACCTAGACACCTATGTAGAAGAGAGTGGTATCTACCCATTGCTACATCAAGGGATTCATGGGTTCCTTACTTCTAGCCCTAGACTTGCTTCCTAAGATTGGATACCCAAAAGTAAGTTTGGTATTTATCATTGAAAATTTTAAGCATGGTACTCCACCTTCTAATTTATTTAGGTTCTAATGATATGTACCAGCTTTCTACCTCCTTGATGAGTGCCCGAGGAAACAACTTAAGTTTCTACCAATCACTCTCTATATTTTGTAGGGCACAAACATTGTCAAATGCTTGAAGGTGATGTTGTGAATCTGCATTATGCCCACCTTCAAACTTAGGAATATTTTTCATATATATATTCTTAATGTAATTATCTTTCACATGTCTAGTCGATATATATATAGCTTTTCTTATTTTGATCATGTTATGAGTAGCCAACAAGGGTTCTTCATGATCATAGGGTTCGTATGCTAATTTGTAGTGATGCCCCCTTTGATATTCATGTCTCTCTCTTTCTTCTTGTCTATCTTTGTTGCTTCATGGTTCATGCTATTCATCTTCTTCATTAAGGTGTCTTGGATGATAGTTGATGAGTGGCAAGGTACCCCTACATCCAACCATATGAATCATAAAGCATTCACGCATGATCTAGTCAAATTCCATGGACTTTATCATTTCTAGTGCATTGGTCTTCTATGCAGTAAATCTTTACCTTGAGGTCAATCATTGTCTTCCCAATTACACTTGTGAAGTACACTGGTATGGTTAAGTGTAATTGAGGCATTCAATTTTTATCATTTTATATTTTATGGTTTGGTGTTCAAAGGAAGGTAATAGTAATTGGATTAACTAATTCAATTTAACTAATTACCCAATATCTAACTAGTCCTAACATAAATATCTAGTCCCACTTTTTGCACATGTTTTGAACCCACATATCCATTGCCAAGTTACCAAGTACTACACTACTGGGCGTACTAAGTAATAACGCTACTAGGATTACCAAGCAAATATGTGTTACACTTGAAGTGGTCATACTTATGTGTTTGATCTATCTTGCTTAATTGTTTCATTAACTTAATTACTAGAAAATATTTAATAAATAATTGAAAACATTAAATGCATAAATAAAATATTTAATCTATCCAAAGTGCTGCAAGGTTTATCAGAAAGCTCATCTTTATTGCCACACACACTATCATGCTTAGGTACAACAATGCTCAAATAAAGATCAGTACACTCAATGACTCTTGTTATGGGCACTCAGGAGAAGAATTCTAACTTTTAAATGGACAAACTACAAGAGCTTCACTGCTACTAAATCTCAATTGTCATAAATGTGGCTAGTGAGCATATATTTATAGCCAAATATAGACACTAAGTCAATGGTGCCTTGTTGACATAGCTAACAAAACTATGACTCATCATACCTTCACGACTAAATGAAAACTCATCCTAGAGTTCTTTTACAAAATTGGTAAGGTATGGGATTATTGACTAACCTTTCACAAATAAAATAGACTGACTTGACAAAAAAATGGAGTGCTTGGATGTACAAATCAACACATTATAAAAATGATGACTTTCAGAACACAAAATTGAACACCATAACATGAACCTTCAAAATTGGATAGCATGTTCCTTAATGGTGTGAAGTTTTATAGAGAAGATCAGATAGTCCCAAGCCATGGTGGCTCTTAATGTTTTCAAGGACCTTCTTTAGCTTCACGCATGTGCGGTGATCGAGGAGGCTACAGCTATCCTGTTACTGCTACAATTTCTGGCGGGAGGTGAAAAGCATCCAGCAGTGCTTTCATTTTCTCCTCCTTACTTTTGGGATCATCCACTATCCATGCAGCTTCACCAATGTGGGTCAGAACGAGCACAATCTAGGAACATGAGATTACTAGAAACAACTCCATAGCATTGATGAACTAGGTAACAATCTATTTGCGTTCAATGTCGAACACTCTGACTGTGTCCTTTAGCTCTTGGTAATCATTCATTCATGTGGATAGGTTCTCAGAAATTGATCATTGATCTATGAACCTTGCTTTAAGAACTTCGAGTTCAGTGTTTGTAGTCTCAAGATTTTTCTTGATGTCTTTATGGTGCTTGACCTCTACCTCGTATAACAAATACAAGCTAGCCACTTGTTTCTCTAACTCTAATCACAGTTATCCAATAGTCAGCATAGCTAGGTTTACGTAACAAAAATAAGCTAGCTCCATGTATTCTATCATTTTTTTCAATTAGCAACTCCTTTAGGTGGATCTCCACTTTATTGTAGGCATCTGATATAGACATTGTAGGTGCATTTAGTGCTTTAGCGACATAGTCAGTAACTACCTTAGCTACTATCTCCTACCCTTGGTGTTGCATCACCAGGATAGTTGTCCCTTCACCTTCCTCCAAATGCACCAAGAAGGTGGTGACATTCCCAGAGATTTCTAAAAATAAATGGTGTTGAGATAATGACATCATCACCTCTTAAGCATTGGGATCCAACCTCATAGGCAACTACATTTGTTTGGTAAAGAACATTGGTCCACCCCTCTTCATTTGGTTGACTGTTTGAGCCACCTCATTAAGGTGACTCATTGTTGGTTGATATACAAATGGATCTACCCCACTCATTCCTGCACATTGGTCTTGCTTGCTCAAGAGCTACTTTCAAATTTTACGTAGGTGCTCAATGGTTGTGCAGGCCTCTAGTGTTGTTTCTTGAGTGGGTGGTGGTGGTGGTTGCTCCTCTTCTTGAGTCATTGTTGGGATCTTGTTTTTCAAGATCTCAAACCATGAGGCCAAAGAAGCATGCCTAATTATATCATTGAAGTAGTAGATGATTCTTGCCCTTTTATAGAGTTTTTGGATGAGGCACAAAAAGGGCAAGGTTTTTCTTCTACATTTGTTTTCTTTAAAATGCTTCTTGATCTCGAAGTAGATTAGTTGTGGAAGGTTGACAAGAAATTTTCCACTTAAAGTGATGCATGCTTGGGTGGAGAAGGTGGTCACCTTGCTTAGCCTCATCGTTGGATTGAGGTGATAGGCCACAATTTTGAAATAGATTTGCTCCACTAGTGTGAGCACGTTGTACTCCTTATGCTCAACCCTGTAGCATCACTGATTTCACTCCTTTTTGGCCTCAAGATCACCTTTCATTGATAATTCTGCCAACTGCGTCCTAGTGTCAGGCACCCCAGTGCCTACATGATAGCTTCGGCCAAGTAAGACACTTGAATGTCCTTGATCTTGACAGTGAACCCTAGTCTTCTATTACTTTAGAAGAGATATGTCTTTTCCATGTACCACTTCCCACTAGATGTAATTATTGGCCACATGAAAGAGGTTTGCAGTTGAGTCTTGACATATGTTGTAGCTTTTTCTCAAAATGGTCTGAAGTTGATTTCCTAAAGAACTAATCATTGGATTTCTCGGGACTTGACAATGTCAAGGCAAGTTTTAGTCAAAGTGACTTCAAGCCTTGGTGTGGGTTCAGGCACTTCTCCTCGCTATGATTGTTCTGTGGGAACTTCTCCTTACTATGATTGTTCTGTGGGAACTTCTTCTTCTAGAATCTGTCAAATAGATTCCACTTTGGACTCCTCACAAAGAGGTCCCATTTCATGGGTTACCTCTGTCAGTTCTTGGGCTTGTTCTTGTTGATCCCTTCTAGCTCTGGGCCATTGCTCCCTTGATTCAGAGGGTTCTCCTTCTTGTGGGCATTTCGATTTTGGTGCCATCTATAATTACAATGAGACTAGGGGTTATCAATCATTATGTAACATGAAACAATTGGAATACCTTTATCTCTTTTAGGATAGTTACACTTGGCTAAGTTGTGATTATGGTTGATTTAATTACTCCAATTATTATTTATTTGTGTGCTATTGGTAATAATTCATCCTAGAGGTTGTTGAAAGGGTTAACTTTTTTAAAAAATTGATATTTGTATATTGTTAAGGTTATTAACCCTTTGGGAAAGTTAGAAAATTTTCATTAATTTTTCATCGGAAACCTTAAGGTGTAGGATCAAAAAATGAAGTGATTTGGACAAACAGTTGGGAAGTTATGAGCTCTGGAAAGTTTTGGACTCTAAAAAGTTGCAAAAAATCCTCATATGTTATGAGGCAAATGTCAAAAATTCCTAAGTGCACAGTGGTATATATAGGATTTATGCACTACATTGACGAGGCCTCGTTGATGTAATTATTGACCACATAAATAATTGTTGACTTTAGTCAAACTTGCAAAATACAAAGAATTTTTGAATGAAATTGGGGTCAAATGAAAGCTTACAAGGGGAAGAATAGTATGAAAAAAAATGAGAAGAGGAGGTTGAAGCTCATAAATTTGGAAAAATCAAGAAAAATTGATTCAAGGAATGAATGAAATAAAAGGTTAAGGAGCACTAAGCAGAATACTCAATAAAATATGTGGAAGGTAGGATTGTAACAATGTCAAAGGTAAGGAACCTTAACTAACCAAAACAAGAGCTATGTAAGTGGGTCCTTTGCATAGTAGGCTCATGCCCTTATTGCCCTTGCATAACCTCAACTAAGGAGTCCACAGGCCCCATAGTCGATTAAGGATAATCAAAAGTTAAGGACCAACCAAAAAGAATCTATCCAAGAATTCCAACACATCAGACCAAGACATAGAGCATATCATAGAACCTCGTAGCGAGGCAAGTTATGGTAGCATGGATGGATGACAGAGAAGGTGGAATGGAATTCCAAACTGAGATCATAAGAAATCCCTTGTGGAATTTTTGTTTAAAATGACTAGTAAGATCCATCCTCAATTCAGACCAAAACCATTCGCTTTTAGTGATTTCACATCGCTACCCTAAGATCAATCCACCCACATAAGACATGAAAGTGCTTCCACAAGACAACCATCATTCCATAAGGAGAAGGAAAGACAGAAGTAGGAAGTGAAAGAGGGCATTAGTTACAAGCGACTTTCAGACATAGGTGTATTTCTTTCTAGTTCCATAACTAGTGCTTGTATCCCATTTATTTGTCCAAGGGATGTGCTTTGAATTCCCATCATTTTTTCTCTCTTATTTTTTTGAATTTTTGGATGGGGACCACACCATGCAAAGACTTATTCATTTATTGTGTCTAAGGGGTGTGCTTTGAATTTCCATCATTTTTTCTCTCTCTCTCTTTCTCTCTCTATTGAATGGGAACCACACCATGTAAAGAATTTATTTGACTTCCTATTACTGGTTGGAATGGAATGGTAAGAAGTCTATGAAAAACACTCAAGCACTCAAGCAAGTAGAAGAGTACAAAGAATATTGAGTCCCCTTGAAGTCACACCCTTTACAAACCTTTTGAATCCTTCTTAATTCCAAAACTACCAAGGTCACTGATTGATTAAAAGTTTCTTTAATGGAAGGGACCTCAAATTCCCAAAACAAGGAAAACCATAGAGTTTACTAGATGGGTGGATATCATGGACTCACTACTTATTCTATGAAAAATGAACCATGTGAAATTCATGAAACATCAAAATTCAAAAATAGAAATTAGACATCGACAATTACAACATTAAGCACAAACAATCATTAGTATATAACAATAACGACATTATGTCCTATGGAAATAAAGCAATTTTACTAGCAAAAATAAGGAAATATCATACTCAAACAAAACAAAATAAAGTAAAATATATAAAAAAAGTGTAAAATAACCACGAAAGGTTCAAAGGTACTAACGATGATGTAAAATTAGAAAAATATAAAAATCAAAAATTTGTAAAATAAATAACTTGTAAAATCAAAAACGTGGAAGAAAAAATGTAGAAAAACTGAGAAGCCATATGGATTGTTAGCACAGATGGCCATCTCCCCCACAACTGAGTTGGAAGGAGGAGATCTGAAAAATGGAATGTGGTTGTCCATCCTTCGAGGTGGTAATTGCACTAGCCTATCTGAGCTCTACGAAAGGTTTTACTTGTTGGATGCTGACCAAGTGCTTTTTATTTGGGCTTTTAGGCTTGTAGATCAACATGGCTAGAGGGAAAGGTTTGATCAATTATTTAAGGTCCCTTCCACAATGTTTGGAATTTTACCTTCTGTGGTGTTCCAATAGAGAACCTTATCTCTTAGTTGAAGTTTTACTTTCCTAATTCTGAGGTCATGACGTTGCTTACTGAATGCCTTGTGCACCTCATTCAAAGATAGGGCCACTAATTGATTTTCATCTAGCACATTCAAGTTCATCAATCTTTCTTTCTATGTTAGACTTAGGTCAAGATTCAAATCATAGGCTATTGAGAATGTAAGAAGCTCAGATTAAATCAGGAGCATTGGAAATTTTATGTACACTAACTCATAGAGAGAGTAACCAATAGGAAGTTTCCATGTTGAATGGTAAGCCCAAAGAGCATCGTTAATTTTTGTACTCCAATCTTTCCTATATTTGCTAATAGTTCATGTTAGCATTTTTGTGATCTCCTGGTTGGTTACCTCTACTTGACCATTGGCTTGGGGATGATAAGGTGTTAATTTATGTTTAACCCCCAAGCATTGCATTAACTTTCTAAAAGTAGCACTTGTGAAATGAGTTCCATTATCAGAAATTAGTTAACATGGCACCCCAAACCTATTTATCATATTTTGTTGTATAAATCTAGTAACAGTGGATGATGTACAATCAGTAATTGTTGCTACTTCTACCCATTTTATGAAGTAGTTGACTACTACAATAATATATGCCTTTCTGTTAGACATGGGTGTGATGGAACCGATGAAGTCGACACCCCATATGTTAAAAGATTCCAGTGGTTGAATCCACTGTTGAGGACTTTCCATGCAAGTTGTCATCCCACCATCCCATTGACAACGTTCACAAGATTGGAAAAACTGATGGGCATCCCTAAAAATTGTATGCCAATAGTATCCTACCGTTAGGATTTTTATGGTTGTGCATCTCCTAGCATAGTGGCCTCTGTAAGGTCCTTTGTGAGCATCCTGGAGAACACAAAGTTAATCTTTGTCAGGGACACACCAACGAATCAGGCCATCAGCACACACCTTGTAGAGGTGTCCATTAATTTCGATGAAATATTTGGCTCGATGAAGAAATTATTGCTTCTAAAGTCAAGATCTCATGGCATCTTCTAAGTGAGAAAATAAGAATGACATTATGCCATGTTGTTTCTGTGAGTTTTTGTTCATTTGTTGCTCTTGTAAAGAGGAGTTTGTCTAGAAAGTAAACAAAGAGTAAGCTCTTCTCTTTATTATCCCATCTTAAGTGAGAGAGATGGTCAATGACCACATTCTCAGTCCCTTTTTAATCTACCATTGTGAGATCAAATTCCTGCAAGATCATGAGCCACCATATGACACAAGTGCTTACCATTGGATTGTTCATGAGGAAGTGGATTGCATTGTGGTCCATGTGCACAAATACTTTGTAGCCAAGCACATACTACCTAGACTTTTTTAGAGCGTACACCACAGCCATTAATTCTTTTTTTGTGGTGGTGTAATTTAACTTACTCCCACAATGCTTTGACTCATGTAGTGGATATAGTATGGGCATTTCTTATCATCCATCTACATGAGCATTGCTCCCAAGGTGTAGTTAGATGCATCCATCATAATGTGGAAGGGTCTGGACCAATCTAGTGCTCATAGGATTGGTGTTTCTATGAGTTTCTCTTTTAACTGTTGGAATGCATGTTCACATTCCTTGGTCCAAATGAAAGATGCATCTTTCTTGGTAAGTTCTACCAACGACTTTACAATCTTAGATAAATTCTCTATGAATCATCAATAGTAGCCAGTGTGTCCAAGAAATGACCAAACATCTTTAACTATCTTTGGTTGGTGTGTTATTCCTTGGATGACCCTTATGTTTTTTAGGTTTACCTCAAGCCCTTTTTGTGAAATTCGGTGCCCTAGCACAATGCCTTCTTAGACCATGAGATGGCTCTTTTGCTAATTAAGCCAAAATTTTTTTTCAACATATCTTTTTAGTACTTGCTCAAGTCAGTCCAAGGCTTGCTCAAATATAGCTCCATAGGTGGAAAAGTCATCCACAAGGACTTCTACACCACTACCAGTCTATTGTTGAAAAATACTAAGGACCATGCTTTGAAACATTGTAGGAGCCTTACACAAACCAAATGGCATCTTACAATATGCAAAAGTCCCCCAGGGACTCATGAATGTTGTTTTTGGCTTGATCTTTTGGTGCAATTTGAATTTGGTTATAGCCATTATAACCATCCAAAAAGCTATAATAATAATTCCTAGATATAGTAGCCAACACTTGATCCAAAAATGGCAATGGAAAATGATCTTTAAATGTTACCATATTCAATAGCCTAAAATTGATGTAGATCCACCATTTTCCATCCTTCTTTGGTACAATTATGAATGGGCTAACCCACTCACTAACTGGGATGGGATAGATGAACCCCACCTTGAGGAGTTTTTCAATTTCATCCTTGACGATCTACTTCAATTTGGGGTTCAACCACCTTTGCAGTTGCCTCCTAGGCCTCATGGTTGGGTCGGTGTAAATGTGATGTTGGCATATCCTCAGATTGATTCATGTTAGCTCACGATATGACTAAGCAAAAGTTGTTGGCTATTTGTTAACCACTTTTAGCAACTTTTTTTGTTTAGGAGCAAGTTTGGCATTAATTATGACCAATTTACCATTGTTTAAAAATGCATATTCCATACTAGCCAGTAAATGTTTTAGCTCTAGAGGCTTTTACTTGAAGTTATCAGGGATTTCCAACTCTCCCCAACAAGTATCATCATCTTTATCATTAGAGAGTTGGGAATGAAGTTCTTCAAGCTTATCCATGCCTTCAACATAAGCACATGTTAGGTTCTCAGTTGGTTCCATGCATATCATGCTGCTATTTGAGTCAACTATCAGCTACTAGGTGCCCTCTTGTTTTGTGGCTACTGCATATAGACATATTTGAATATTGATTTCTTGTGCACATTGATTGCATGCTTTAATGTATGTACTTTTGATAGACCAAATCTTTTGCACATAATTACATCCATTATCACTGTATGTAATGCATGGAATACACTTCTTATCTATCTTGTCCAATTCATTTTCTTTGAATATTTCTAGACAGAGATCCCTTATGCCCATATGTGCATCGACCATGCTTAACCATGCTCTTTCCATAATGATGGGAAAGTCACTTTTGCAATTTTTAACCTTGATCAGCAAAAAATCATTAAGATAGGACTACCCACAAACTGTGGTCACAATGTCCTCTACTAATCCCAAAGGGATAGTAAGCGACTGATCTACCAATTCTAGATGGATGTTGCTCTTCTTGAGAGGTCGTAGGTTCCAAGCCTTGTACATGTCATGGGAGATGAGATTAAATCTGGAACTAGAGTCAAGAAGAGCCTTACATGGCTCATGTCCAATGATTTGTAGGTAAATACTTCCTTGGTCAGATCTTTTCATGGGAAGATTGACAGCTTTGATCAAGTCAAAAATAGCATGAGTTAGCATTATAGGGCATATTTGAGGTGGCATGTGGTTTGAAGGGCACTTGAAGGTATTTGATGCAGAGGATGAGGGTATTGGAGATGTAGAATGATCAGTCGGACTAGATTGTGAGGGTTGAAGAGGATTGCTGGGTCAGAAGAAGGATCTTTTTCTAGATCAATTGTCCAAACCACATGGCTAGAAAGCTATTTGTGAATGTACAACCTTCGTAGCATTTTGTTGTTGTGGCTATGGAGGAACCTCACCCTTCATGGATGGAGTAAGAGATAACTAGGGTGAAGGTGGAGGTGTGTGTGCAAATGGATGCAGAGGGTGGCATGGATATGGGTTCTCCCCTCAAGAAGATGGTGAATGTGTTTGGTGGTACTCTAGAGGGTGATAGAGATGCTAAAATGACATATGACTTGAAAAACTTCTTGGTGATATGGGTTGCTGAACATAGTACCCGTATGGATCTAGTTGCCTATAACGGCACTGCTACCTTGGCCATGGCATTTCCCACGAATGTGGTTGGTACCATTGTTGGTATTGTTCATAAGGTTGTGGAGGAGCTCCACTTGGGTAGTGAGCTTATTGTTTTTGATGAAACTACCTTGAATTGCTTTGAGGATAAGACAATCGTCTAGGTGCTTGCCTATGTGCTAGTCAAAGATTTAATCCATATGCCCTAGACTCTTATAAGTGTGACATCATAGGGCAACAACCTTTGGATGTTTTTATTGACAAATGTCACAATTGGTTTTATGATTAGAGTCAATTTCCATAACTTCCTCTACAGCAGCAACTTTGCCCTTACCTCTTTGACAGGCACATTTAGCTTCTTTTTGCCTCATGTGGTTACGATCACTATTTTTCTCTTTAGATTCTTTAGAAATATTCATAGTAGTTTGAAATTTCTCATCCAAAGAGTCCCATAATTTATCAAGCTTTGCCAAAATATCAAAAATAGATTTTTGGATGGGCAAGGTTTTCCTATTCATCACTTCATCAAGTGGTGACTCCTCCTCGTCATAAAATCGGACCTCCTATTTTCTGCTGGAATGGTTCCTATTATACTCTTCTACACTTTCCTTTTTTCATAGCTCACCTTCTTTTTTTTCTTCCTGCTCAATTAGCCTTTAGATTTGATGAGCTCTTAGTTTATACAATCTTCCTTGGGCACACTCCCCAAGAGTTCTTCTAGTTTTTGCTCTAAGCCCATCTATGATGTGGCAAAGTTGTTTCCTTTGAGAATAACCATGGCCAAGGTATCAATGTAAGAGTAAATAGTATCTACCCATGGTAGCATCCAAGGGTTCATATGTTCCCTGTTTCTAGCCTTGAATTTTCCTTCTTAGATTAGACACTCTAGAGTACATTTGGTATTTGTCATTAAATAGCTCTAACATGGTACTCCATCGACAAATAGATTTCAACTCCAAAGACCAATACCAGCTTTTAGCTTCCTTTATGAGTATCGTAGGGAAGAGCTTAAGTTTCTACCATTCATTTTCAATGTTTTGTAAGGCACAGGCATCATGGAAAGCTTGTAGATGTGTTTGTGGATCAGAGTTGTATCCCTCCTCAAACCTTGGGATATTATTCATGTCTAAGCACTTGATCCTACTATCTTTCATATGCCTAGTTGGAATTCTAATTGCCTCTGCAATGTTGAGCATACTTTGAGTCACTAATAGAGGTTCATCATCATCATTGTGTTGATGACGCTGATGATGGTTTCGACCACCCCTTCAATTCTAGTGGCCTTCATGGTCATTATTGTCTTGTTGATCACCTTCATCACAATCATTTCAATGGTGGCTTTTATGAGAACCAGAAGATGAAGAGGAATGTTCAGAATCGGATGAAGAGGATGGAGAGGAAGGTGGATTACCACTGCCACCACAGTGTTCACCACCACTTTTTTGCTCATTATGACCATCATCCCTAGATCCTTTACTATTGTGATGTTTGCCCAAGTCCCTACCTTGGCTGTCACTTTTTCCTGAAGCAGGTTCAAGGTCACACCCTCACTATTAACAACAAGGGATGGAGAATCTTCATGTTAAAAATCTTCAAGAGGAGGATCCTCATTGTCATCTTGGTTTAGTAGGAATAAGGGATTACTAAAGTGTTTCCCCTTTGTAAACTCATGGAACTTCTCCTGGTGTTAATCTCGCTTATGCTATGTTTCAATGGAATGATAATCCCAAGTATCATAACCATCCACAACATATTCTTCATAAAGATCTAAGATGCCCAACTTCTTAAAAGTTTTAAGCAACATCCTAGGTACAGATCGATTGGGCGGCAAGACAATGTTGCCCTCCATATCACGCCATCACAACTATTCATCCTAATGTAGGATGAAGGTGAAGTCTAGCACATACTCATCTGGATGAGTATATACCACTTTGCACTCCTGTGGGGCTGGTGATTTGACATCTTCGCGTTTGTAGGAAGAAGAAGACATTCTACAAAATGAATAAAATTATTAGTGTGCTTAGTAGTTTATACGTCAATGAGAGTGATGTTGACCTTGATTTTGTCCAACGATATGAATAATATTCACTAATCCTAGATAGTGCATGCTTCAACAAACAAAGTCCCTAGAACTCATGCCAATGATGAGTCGCAAGGTACCCCTACACCCAACCATACGAATCATAGAGCATTCACATGAAATTTGGTTGAATTCTATGGACTTTATTTTTTTTGGTGCACTGGTTTTCTAGGTAGTGAATCTTTGCCTTAAGGTTAATTTTTGTCTTCCCAGTTACACTTGTGAAGTACACTGGTATGGTTAAGTGTAATTGAGGTATCTGATTTTTATCATTTTATATTTTATGGTTTGGTGTTCAAAGGAAGATAATATTAATTGGATTAACTAATTTACTTTAACTAATTAACCAATATCTAACTAGTCCTAACATAAGCATTCGATCTCACTTTCTGCACACATCCTCAACCCACGTATTCACTGCTGGGTTACCAAGCACTACGCTACTGGGCGTACCAAGCAATAACACTGCTAGGATTACCAAGTGAATATGTGTTACACTTGAAGTGATCGTACTTATGTGTTTGATCTATCTTGCTTAATTGCTTCATTAACTTAATTACTGGAAAATATTTAATAAATAATTGAAAACATTAAATGTATAAATAAAATATTTAATCTATACAAAGTGCTACAAGGTTTATCAAAAAGCTCATCTTTATTGCCACACACATTGTTGTGCTTAGGTACAACAATGCTCGAATAAAGATCTGTACACTCAATGACTCCTCTGTGGGCACTTGAGAGAAAAATTCTAACTTTCAAATGGACAAATTGTAAGAGCTTTGCTGCAACCAAATCTCGATTGCCATAAATGTGGCTCGTGAGAGTGTATTTATAGACAAATATAGATACTACGTCAATAGGGCCTCATCAATGCAACCAACAAAACTGCAACTCATCAATAGTCATGTCTATCATGAGTCCAATGTCTATCCTTGTCATTATCTTTGTACCTTTGTTTCCTTTAGTTAGAGTCCATCGACAATCGTGAGGATGAAGATGAAGTAGTGGGAGAATGATGTTAGCTAGTTCTTCTTGAATGACTCTGGAGTTCATCTCTTTGTGATCTAGCAAGAACTCTTGACATTGAGTCCTTTTTGTACTTAGAGTCTTTTGCTTCTCTTCTTGGTGTCTTTTCTAGGGCTAAATGTACTTGCACCTTGATAGGTTCTTCTAGCTGAATGATAGGTGTTTGGGAATGGACTTCAAGATCATAGTGGAGTTTCTCTACTATAAAGACATCACCATTAAGTTCCTCTAGGACAATAGGAGATTTAACTTGCTTTCCCTTATTATGCTCATGTTTGGTTTCCATAGCAACTTCTCTCTACAATTGTGCCTCTATGGGTTGATAGGGTCTTATCATGTGTTTAGTCATATGATACCCTTCTTGCACATGATTCAGATTCATTCTCCTTAGAGCTGTTTGAAGCATGATGGGTGCTAAATGCTTTGAAGGCAACACAATGTTGCCTTGTAGGTCTCTCCATCTTATTTGCCCATCTTGGAGGAAGATGAATGTGAAATCAAGATAGTAAGGATCATTGTGAGCATATGAGATTCTTGCTTGCATAGGCATACTCTAGTCTTCATCATTATTTGTTCTATCATTGCCCCTCTATATTTCTTTGGTAGGTGATAGTTTTTTCTTAGTTGAAGCCATGTTATAAGTGTGATGGTTAGTTAAGTATGTGTTATTATAATTATTTAAAAATTAGAAAGATTAACTTTATGGTTCTTAATACAATGAACTTTGTAAGATCAATTACCTAGCACACATTGACACATCCCTAGCAACGACGCCAATGATGAGTGGTGGAACATCCAACACTATATCATACAAGTCACAAGTGCTCATGAGCAACCAAATTGTAATCCATGAATGGACAATCTTATTATGCTAAGGTTTAATATTAAGTTTGATGAGACGCGGTTCGCACAAGCCGCGATATCGCATCCCCCACGATATCACATACGCGATATTGCGTCCTTCCCTACGATATCGTGTACGCGATATTGCAGTCCGCCGCCATGTCTATAAATAAGAGGTGGCTCTCCCTTGTTTGGGGATCCTAGTTTTAGAGTAGCGAAGCTCTGGCAGTTTGATCCCTCCAGAGTTAGAATTTTTCCTGTGTCTGCCTGCAGTGTGGTGAATGTAATTGTATGGTATCTTTATTCGAGTGTGCCGTACTTGGACACACACATGACCGGCAATAAAGATCGAGATTACTTCATCATTGCATCATTCACTTAGTTTATTTATTTGTTATTTATTGCTTTCATAGGGCAGTGTGAGTACGACTTGACTACAAGCATCTACGGGTGTGTATGGCTAGTTAAGGAATCGGTTGCTCATCGCGATTAGTCTCNCCTAGTAGCATAACACTTGGTAACCCAGTAATGATTACGTGAGCCCAAGACATGTACGGTAAGCTAAGACCGAATGCTCAATGCTCTAGGCTACTGTAGATTTCCATTACAGTCATTACTTAGATTTAGATTTCTATTCTCAATTTTCATTATGCTTGTAACTAGGTGTATTAAGGTCCTAACAACATCAGTTAACATACAACTCACTGTGAGTTATACCTTAATCTTCACTAACTTCAAGTGGGAAGGCAACAATCATTANGGGGTACCTCGCCACTCATCAAAGTTAATGATTGTTGCCTTCCCACTTGAAGTTAGTGAAGATTAAGGTATAACTCACAGTGAGTTGTATGTTAACTGATGTTGTTAGGACCTTAATACACCTAGTTACAAGCATAATGAAAATTGAGAATAGAAATCTAAATCTAAGTAATGACTGTAATGGAAATCTACAGTAGCCTAGAGCATTGAGCATTCGGTCTTAGCTTACCGTACATGTCTTGGGCTCACGTAATCATTACTGGGTTACCAAGTGTTATGCTACTAGGAAAACCAGGTAATAACACTACTGGGATTACCAAATGATTACACTTAAATGCTTAAAACCAATTGTACTCATTCCTCTTTACTAATGAACAACTAAAGTAAAGTACTTGGAAATGTAAATGATTAACTATAAAAGCAGGAAAATTAAAGTAAAACAAGTAAACTAAGTGGATGCTACAACAATGAGAAGCAATCTTGATCTTTATTTTTGGTCATGAACTGTGCCCAAGTACACTTCACTTAAATAAAGATTTCGTACAACTGCTAAACACCACACTGCAAGCATTCACTCTATTACTAAAACTATAAAAAAAACTGCAAGAGTCTAGCTAAGGATGGAATGAAAAATTTTGAATTATGTGCCCAAGTGCTAGTGTTTAGAGGGTTGCACACGTCCTGAGACATTGTATCAATGATGACGTAGCATGTACCACAACATCGTATCTACAACATCGTTGCTACTATACTATAGATACAATATCGTATTATAACAAAAATTGACTTTATCAACTACAATTCACATAATCTTAGAATTGAAAGTGGAAGATAGATTTAACTTCTTAGAGAAGAGCGCGTTTGTAAATTGGTCAAGTTAAGAGCCCTTGAAAATGAGTTGCATGTGCTTCTTTTTTTGTTGTAACTATCCATTTGAGATAGCATTGTAATGTTATAGCAAAAAACTTGTATGATTTGTTTTTACTACTCCCATTGGTGCTTGGTCAATTTGTAGTGGCTATCTTTATTTTTTACGAAAATGTAATATTTGTCCAATATATACTATGGGTCTTTAGACATAATAAAGCTTCAATTTCAATTTCAATTTCATAAAGCATATGTCCTAGCTTTTTGTTATAATCTTCACATTTTTGTAAGGATAATGTGTTCAAATTTTTTCATTTGCTAATTTGTAAAAAGTTACTTAGATAAGTTTTTATAATGTGGTACTCTAGTCACTCAAGTAAGTCAAGTCAACTCCAAATTTTGTAATAAAATTTATTCCAATTTTGTTAACTTGAGAGTGAGTATTTAGTCATTCATAGCAAGTCATCTTTCTATTGGCTATGTTGATGAGTGAGTATTAACATAGGGCCAACTACGTTGATGCACCAACCGCATTTATGACATAGGGCCAACTTGAGAGTAATAAATGCCTATATAAATTTGTGCACCAACCACATTTATGACACTATTTGGTCAATAGCATAGCAAAGCCTTTACAATTTTTTTCCATACAACTTAGAATTATGAGCAAGTGCCTACAATGTGGTAAAAATCAGTTATCTTGAATCTTTATCCAAATGTCTTATACCACTGCATGATAGTAGTAAAGACCAAGACTATTTTGCTTTGTTGTAATAATTTGACATAGTTTAAAGTTTACCTTTAGTTGCAATTTAATTTTTTAATGCAATTAGCATAATGTTTACCTTTCCACGCGTGTTAATGCTTTGGTTTAATAGATTTCATTGTCTTGTGTTTTCTTGGGAGAAAAACAAAAGCATTTTCTTATATTTTTAAGTGGGAAATCTATTAATTAAGACATACCCTAATTAGATACAACTCAGATGCAACTCAATTTCGCTATAGGAAGTGAGGAGAGAGACATAACCTCCTCTTATAAATATCCTTGTCTAAAATGCTCTTAGAATTACAAATGGAGCCAATGCATTGTTTAAAGGCCACAAGTGATATGAAAGCCCTATTTCTATTAGAAAAATAAATGTACAAGAAATCTATTATAGGTGGGGATATCTACAAATGTAGAGGCCAACAATCAATCATACGAAAGGGCCCAAAGTTGTAACATTAAATTATATTTTGTCCATAAGCCTTTAGGGGATTTTGATAATGCAATGCTAAATAATATTTCTTAAATTTTTCATCATATATTATTTATAAATTTTTTAGCATCAATCCATTTGATTTTTTGTTAATACAAAAAATTCTCTATGCCAAATTATGAATACATAGCTAAACTTGTGTTAATTATCCAACCAACTATTCTTTATGATTGTATTTTATCAGGTCTAGTCTAGCAACTAGTTAACAACTAGAAAAAGTTCTAAAGCTTTTCGTGATGGGTGAATTTAAAATGAAGAGATAGGCACAATATGATTATCTTTCTTGAAGTAAAGATGATGTTCTTAAAAGTTATGCTATTTACCAATTTATAGCCTACAGTCATAATCTCTCTAAATTCCAATTCACTAAATACTGCAAAAAGGTGTTGCAAACAATTCTAGATGATGGATCATTTCATACAAGAATTTTAGAGCTTAAAAAATAAAATATTCAAAAGCACATTCTTTATTTTGATCCTAAGCAACTTTGCAAAATAGTAAAACTGATAGTATCTTAAAAACATTGGGAAAATGTAGAGAAAAAGAAACCTTCCTTCTTGAATTGTATCAAAAAAGGTCTTAATTCAAAGGTTAATTATTTTATAATTGTTATTTCTCACCATTTGCATTATACAAGAAGTAGACCATGAGCAAGATCTCCTCGTCGATGGATCAAAATTTACTATAAAGAATCAATGCACCAATTGTACAATAAAAAATGCATTAAATATTACCATTATATTTTCTGACAATGTCTAGCATTTCAGCACATTACATATGGGTGGGATATGACAGTTACTTTCGTTGATTTATAATTTATTTATTTCGTTTGAGTAAAATTTACCATATCAACTCTCCTCATAAGGCAATGTTATGCATGCATAATTAATTTAAGTTTAAAATATGTGATGAAGATGCTCTTTATAAACCTTTCATAAAGAATTTTTTTTTATTTTTTACAATTAGGCAATTTTATATATGCTGAGAACAACACCTCCAACCTAGAGTATTTACTAAGTTAGCAACAACTTGAGTAGAACGCCTCTCTTTAATCCATTTCGATTAACATATACTTTGTAAGTATATGTGACAAAGATATTCTTTGTAAATCTTTTATAAAAAAATTTAATTTTTATTTTTAAAATAAAACAATTTTACATATCACTAGAACAACACCTTCCACATAATGTTCTTAGAAAGTTAACAACAAACTAAGTGAAAGTCCTTCCTTTATTCCATTTGGATCATACTTTGTATTGATTGCTTTTACTTGATGCTGGTTTCCTCAGGGCGACTAATTTTCTTACATCCAGCCAGGCCGCGTAGACAAATGACCGTTTCTTTGAATATTTTTTATTAAACATCTAGGATAGGATGTGTCGCCTATGGCGAAAACTTAGGGAACAAGAAGTATCTTTCATTTGTTTTTTTTCAAATAAAACGCCGCAATTTTTGAGTGCTGCAAAATAGGCCGACAGATATTTGTGGAAGAGAGTCTATTCTGCCGTGAAGTGTTGGATAAAACTTTGAATAATCTGGTCGTTGCTTTTGGGTTACGGTATTCATCAGCCAGTCAACACGCTTTTCTATTTAAGATTTAACTTTTCTACTTCTACAAGCCGGGCGCTAAATTAATGTTTTCACATCATGTTTTTTTGAAAGCGTTTATACCGTCAATAATGTTGGTCATTTTTTGAAAGCGTCTATACCGTCAATAATGTTGGTCAAATTTTGATACTGAATCATTTACATGTTTCATGATGCTCTTATTAAGGTAATACGGTTGTACAAAGATTAATGGATGAATGAAAGCTTAACATGTTTCATGATGCTTTTATTAAGGTAATAGAGTTGTACAAAGATTAATGGATGAATGAAAGCTTAACTTCTTTTAAGTGGTTGTATTTAGACTCGAACTTAAGTCTTAGACTTAAGAAACAAGCACCTTACGATCATTTAATACTTTTGATGTAATGCATTTCTACAATAAAAATAAATAAATTAGTAAATTATTATCAACAAATTTTAATATATAATTTTTAGACATCATTAAAGGATAAAAAGTATTGTAGCAATGGATTTTAGAGAAGAAACAAGCATTTTCTTAAAGAGCAAGTTAAATGATAAAGACAGGAAAGAGAAGTATTTGCCCAATTAGTGCATGCATCAACATATTGATGTACACTAATTTTTATTGTATTCTTTATTCTTAGACCATAATAAAACCATCTTTCGCTAATGATACGAAATTTTTAACAATGTCCTTCTTATGCCATCAAAAGTTTTTTATTAAACTTTTTTATAGGGTAAAATTGCTAAAATGAGTTAAGAAGGGCTGAATTTTTAACCTTGCAAAGAAGATTGATTCCTAATCATAATGAAACCTATCATTCATCAAATCAAATAATAATAATGTTTATGTGAAGATATCCTATGCATAGTCTAAGAGTATGTTGAAATCAAGTCTTAATTAACTCTTAATAAGGTTTTTTGAAATTTAACCACCAAAAGGATTATTAACCATGCTCTTGCAATTTTTTTTATTTTAAATTTAAGTAGGATTAGAGAAAATGTTAATTCTAGCATGTGTGAGGAAGCAGAGTTCAGTGCTTGTATGCTTGTCTAAAGTGTGATGCTTATCTGAAGTTTGATAATGGAACTCTTGTTTGTAGTTGGTGTGCTATTCTGTCTTGCACTGATCTTTTTTGGCTTATATCTCATGCGCCAGTAATTTCCTTCCCCAATCCGTGTTCTTTTGCCACTGTCTCTTGATTAGGTGTGCTATGCTGCATAATCAATCAGAACCTCGTTATTTTTAATCAAGTCTCCTGTGAGTCTAGGTTGGAAGGTAATCCTTCGTTCTGGAAACTCCTTCGTTGAGAAGCGCCGTGTGAAAGAAAGCGCGGTAGTTGAAATTGAGGTTTGTGAGAACGCTGTGCAATGCAGTCAGCCAGAGAATCTGAAGGTTCGTGCCGAACTAATAGATGGTTCAGATTTGATTGTCCCAGTATATTTCATACTAAGCTTTAGAAAGTGCTAGAAGACATGGAGCAGCAGAGACGTGTGGAGGCACCCCTCAAAATGTAGACATGGAGCAGCAGAGACGTGTGGAGGCATCCCCTCAAAATGTAGACATGGAGCAGCAGAGACGCATGGAGGCACCCCCTCAAAATGGTATCAGAGCCAATTATCAACAGTTTGCAAGGTTAGAATATGAAGTAGGCGAATCGTCTAGTTTGGTACAAGCTATTTATAGTTGCGATGATTGTAATAATGTTTGGCCAAAATGATGTTTTAATTGTGACGATTATTGGGAAAATCCCGAGTGGAAAGCTGAATCTTTTCTTCTTAGCAAAAACTCTGTTTGAATATAAAGAAAAACTCAACCAGTCCAAATGTTTAGGACATCTGTGTTGGGAAACCGTAGCTAAACCAATTGAGGAACGCCTTGGTGTTGTCTGACTATGGGAAATTGTCATGTCTCAACACCGAATCTCATGCTAAAAGATGTTGTTACGCCGAGGTTACGACGAGTAGCTTCGTGTCCGCAGCTTTGCCCAAATGAATTATATGGTCCTTTAGAATCATCCAAGTCATGTCCAGTCATATTTGAAATCGAAGAATTGCCTGATAATGATGATTTACCAGATGTTCCGTTTATTCCTGATCTGAACCAATTTCCTCCAGAATTGGGAAATCCCCCACAAGTGCACCCCCACAAGTGCACTCTTATAACAAGTATGGGGATCAGTACATATATCCACCAACGCCTATTGGAGATCTCTATGAAGACAAAGGTCATAGTCCCTTTGAAGAAGAAGATCACCGCCTCCTTCAAGAAGTAGCAGAAGGAAAGAAACGAGTCTATGACGAGCATATTGCAGTTGTTTATGATGAAGCAACAAAAGCATAGGTACAAGAGGAAGAAGATAGAAATTTTCGCATGCAAATATTTAATATGTTAGTTCAAGCTGCTATTGAAGAAGATGATGATTTTCGCGTAGCTACCGATAGTGATGAAGATGAAGATGATGAATTAATAGGTCCTAATCCTAGAATTTTAATGTTGAGATCAGGTAGTGTTAACTTAGAAGAAAATAACAACAAGGGAAAAGAGGTAGATGAAATGTCAGCAGAACAAAAAGCTATTCTACCATTTTCTGAAGCTTTGTTGAAAAGAAAATCTTGTGTCTAGTGGTCAACATAAGGATCCTCAGTTTCCCGCAATTCCGAAAGATGCCATTTATAATTTTGTTAATACATTCTCAGCAAGAATGGCAACATCAATTAAGCAAATTGAAGCTTTGATGGATATAAAAGGCCAAGGCATTCGTTCTGTTTTTCTTCCCCTATTCACAGAACATGAAATTGAAACATGGAAGGGACAAGGTCATCATTATGTACATTTAGGACAACTTGATATTATAGTTAGCTCAAAATTTAACTATAATATTAGGGTAGAATATGTGGTGACACTCTTAGATAGTAGAGTAATTGGAGATGGGATAAGCAAAGATCCAGAAACAACATGGGAAATTGCAAAGATATGTCAGTTTCATGGCAAATTAGATTCTGATGCTCTATGTACTGTCCAGCCTAATTATCAGTTAGCATTAGAAGATGATTACATAACAAGTGCTTTGTTGTTATGCATTGAAATCCATGGAGTTGATTTGCTGCCTGGATCAATGTATGCTACAGTAGCCGCTAGAGGAACCTTTCAGTTGTCTAACACCATCCTGATGAATCATAAGCTAAAGTGGGGAGTGCAATTTCCAAAAGGAAGTCAACATTTACTAACACCCCGGACTCTTGCAGATGTGAGATTATTGGGCAACATCCCTTAGGATGGTCATACAAGCAGATCTCACATCCACCGTCATTGTCTGTATTCGAATCCACAACCTCATCGGCAATAGTCATTTTCCCTTACCCTTGTCACGTGCATGGCCTGAATCTCTTTGCTTTTTCTTGTCAAGGTCACTACTTTGTTCCTTCTTAGACTCCTCTATGATTTTCAGGACAGTTTCAATTTTACTATCTAAGGAGCTCCATATTTCATCTACCTTAGCCAACACTTCTGTTGTTAGATTTTGAAGCGACAAGGTTTTTCTATTCACCAACTCTTTGAGTGGTGACTCATCAAAATCTCACTCCCCTCTTTCGGAGGGAAGGATCGCAATTATACTCTTCCATGCTTTCTCTTTTCCATAGCTCCTCTTCTTCTTTAGCTACTTGCTCTAACAATCTATGAACTTCATGGGATCTAAGTTCAGATAATCTCCCTTGAGCATATGTCCCAAGGGTTCTCCTAGTTTCGTGTCTTAGCCCATCTATGAGGTGGCGAAGTTGATCTCGTTGTGCGTAACCATGGCCCAGGCAACAATGTAGCAATGCATAATATCGGCCCATGGCAACATCCAAGGGTTCGTGATTACCCTGCTTCCATCCTTGGATCTGCTTACACAAGTTGGACACTCTGGAGTACATTTGGTATTTATTGTTAAACAATTCTAGCATTGTACTCCACCTCTTGATGGTTTCCAGCTCTAAGGACCAGTACCAACTCTCTGCTTCTTTTATGAGTGTCCTAGGGAACAACTTTAACTTCTACCATTCATTTTTGATATTTTACAAGGCACAGGCATCGTGGAATGCCTATAAGTGATTTTGCGAATCAGCATTGTATCCCCCCTCGAATAGTGGGATATTATTCATGTCCAATCTCTTGATCCGGCTATCTTTCTAATGCCTTGTAGGTATTCTCACAGCCTTCGTAATATCTAACATACTCCAGGTGGCTAGTAGGGATTCGTCATGATCATCTCTCTCATGACGTCTATGATGCCTACATGGTTCCCTACTTTCCCTTCTTTCATGCCTTGATTCTCTCAAATGCCCTCATCCTCGCTCTCGACTCTCTCGTCGAGGTCTCTCATCTTGCTTACCCTTATCCTCACTATTGTGCTCTATGTGATTATGTCCTGATGTGGAAGGAGAGGGTGAATGATGTGATGAAGGGGAAGAAGAAGGGGAACCATCGCCATGATGATGTTTCTAACCTTCTCTTCGATGGTTATGGTCCCGATCGTGATGACGATCAGAATGCCCGTCCTTGTTATGTATTTGTGTTCCCTCATTGAACACTTAGTGTGCATGGGGATTAGAACCAGGGTTGTGTATCATGGAGCATAGGTTCCGATACCACACCTCCTCACTATTGTTAGGAGGGGGAACATCATTTGATGGAGAACCTATTATAATTGGTTCACCATCTCTAATTTCTCTTAGGACATGCGGGACCCCTTTGTCCTTCAACAATGTATGGTGGCTCTCCTGCTGCGAGTGCCTTAAACATTGTGCTTCTGTAAGATGGTAGTCCCTTATGCTATAATCACATGCAATGTATTTATTGTATAGCTACATGATGCCTATTTGTGCAAGTGCACAAAGGAGCATGTTGGGGACTGCACGATATGGGGGTAACACTATGTTACCTTGCAAATCACGCAAATGCAATTGTTCATCCTAATGGAGGATAAAAGTAAAGTTGGGTACATATTCATCATGATGAATGTACACCACACTGAATTCCTGTGGAACTGGCAAATTTTGGTTATGTGTGTTAGATCATCGACTGTCTCTAGTGTTATCCCTAGGTGGTGAAGTGCTTTTATTCAAAGAAGAAGACATTGTGTCTTATTCAGTGTGCTGATTAACCGTTATATAATTTTTTGTTTAATGAACCCTAAGGGTTCGTTAAGCTCCCAACGATGTGGATAATTTCCTACGTTCTACTTAGTGCACAAACAACTTAGTCCCCAGCAACGGTGCCAATGATGAGTGGCGAGGTACCCCTACACTCAACTATACGAATACGAGCGTTACACGCACGATCCAGTCGAACTCCGCAGACTAAGTGCCTACATGCCTCATGGAACACTTAAGGTTAATTGTTCGTTATCCTCCCAGACTTGTATTTGTTATGGTTCTATGATTAAGTAAGTCTGAGGTATGTGATTTTTATGTCTTTTGTGTTTTATCGCCTATGCTAATGAGGGAAAGGGTGAAGAGACTAATTAACTAAATTTAACTAACTAACTAAGCCTTAATTAACTTAGCATCAGTATTTATTCCCACTTGCCATTCACACCCTAAGCCAATGCAACCTTCTGGGATTACCAAACGCTATTCGTTACTAGGATTACCAACCGTAACACACGTGCTCGAAGGGGTCGTACTGAATGCACTTAACTATGAGAGAAGGGTTGAGAAAGATTTAATTAACTAATAAAGCATTTAAATGATGAATAATAAATAACAGTAATTAAAATCCTATTTAGCTTAGTCCATGCACTGCAAGGTTTATCCAAAAGTTTGTCTTTATTTCCGTACACAAACTTATGCTCAGGTACAATATTTGTTCAAATAAAGATCTGTTCACTTTGGAACTCCTACTGCAGGCACATGAAAATTATTCTATCTATGGAGAGGTAAAAATGCCAGATTTTTGCTAAGGGTCTAGATCTAGATGGAGAAACAAGGGAGAGCCACCTCTTATTTATAGATTTGGCGACACATTGTGATATCGCATACGCGATATCGCAGGGGAAGACACGATATTGCATATGCGATATCGCGGTGAAAGCAATATTACGGCCCATGCGATATCGCGTCCCATCAATTTTGAAGCTACATCGACTATTATGCCATTATCTATATGCAAAAAACTTAGTTTGTTCCTGAAAAATCAAATAAAAAGATCATTCAAGTGGATAGAAGTAGAGTAAAGATTGTGTGTTAGTTACCCAATATTTTATTAGAAATTGTTTATGAACCCTGTATAAAAAGTAGAGTAACTATTCAAGTGGCAGATATACTAGATTCACATAGTCTTTTGTTGAGAAGAAGTTGGAGTAAGAATTTCTCTGGTTACATATCAACAAATTACTCACATATTTGGCTACCTTAGAAATGAGAGATAAATCAAATATACATTTATAGTTAGCCTTTAAAACATTACCTCAAATGGAAAGAATAAGGCCATTGAAACAAGAGATTTTGAAATCAAAATTTGCACAATTCAAGAAATTGATAACTTGGGAAAAAAAGAATCTCAAGATGAGAGCAAATGGGAACTATCCTTTGATGGTTCTTGTAATTCCAAGGGTGCATGAGCTGGAGTAGTTCTAGAAAAAGGTGATTTCCCAAAAATATTCAAGGAAATTCATCTATATTTTCTTTTTACTAACAAAAAGGCTAAATATGAAGCTTTGTGTATTGGAATTAAAATAGCATTGGAAAAAGGAATCAAGGTAATCACCATAAAGGGAGACTCAAGATTAATTTTTGAACAAATTAAAGGTAATTGTGTGGCCAAAAGCTCATTCTTGCAACCCTATAAACAACTTGTCTACAAAATGCTAGATCAATTTCATCATTATAAAATAGAAAATATAGATATAAAGGACAATTATATAGTGGATGATTTAGCAAAAGTAGCTTCAACATTAGATGTGAAAAAAATAGAAGGTTATGAAGGGGTAATAGTTGAGAAAGAACATCAACCATCAGTACTAGATAACATAAATCATTTACAAGTATTTGAAGATGATGATCAATTGTTCAAATTCTTGAGAAATAAACAAGAATTTGAAAGTCAAATCATACCTAAAATGGCATCAAGGTTTAAGAAAAATTCTATTCTCAAAATGGTGATTGATTATGAACATGAGTTTAGCATAAATTTGCTCACTGGAAAAGATATACCGAATTTAGATAATCAAGCTTATGAAGTAGTGAATTTTGGATTTACTGAGATGCCAAACATGTCAAATGTCACAAAGGAAAAGGATTCAATTTTCAAGCAAAGTTTATTATAACTCCTAAAAAAATTTAGAAAATTTTTCTTGCTCTTATGATGATCTTAAAACTTTTAGACTAGATGTAATGACACATAAAATTCCTTTGATAGACAGTTGTAAGATAGTTAAACAAAAATAAAGAAAATTCAATCCATCATTTGAGCCAACTATGGAATCTAAGATCAAGAAGTTATTGCAAGCCTGAATTATATATCTAGTTCGATACTCAACATGGCTTGCTAGTCTTATTCCAGTAAGAAAAAAGAATGGTGATATTAGGCTTTGTGTGGATTTTAGAAATTTGAATGAAGCCTCTAAAAAAGATAAATACCCTCTTCCTATAATCAATGAGATGTTGATCAAAGTATCAAGTTGTCAAGCATATTCTTTCTTAGATGGTTTTTCATGCTATAATTAGATCATCATAGATAAGGGTGATAGATATAAAACAACATTTATCACCAACTGAGGAACTTTTTCTTACAAAAGAATGCCATTTAGATTGTCAAATGTTGGAGCTACTTTTCAAAGAGCAATAGATTTATCCTTTAAAGGTTTAATAGGTGAGCTCATTGTTGCTTATTTGGATGATATCACTATCTTTTCAAAAATAAAGGAAGATCATATTGATCATCTTCAACAAGTTTTTGATAGATATCGTGAGTATGGTATTTCATTAAATCCTTAAAAATGTATCTTTAGGGTTAAATATGGAAGTTTATTAGGTCATGTAATCTATCAAGAAGGAATTACTATAGATAACTATTGAATTTAAGTAGTACAGAATATCAAGCATCTCTTAGATCTTTCTTTGGAAAGAAAAATTTTATTAAGAAATTTATCCCTAGATTCACTGAAATTACTAAACCTTTGATACTGTTGAGACATGAAATTACTCATATTGTTGATGGTCGTGTTAAGGCACCCATGATAATGCACCCATGTTATATCATGGGTCGCGATATCGCATATGCGATATCTCATGGGTTACGATATCGCGTACGCGATATCTCATCTACCCGCGATATCGCGTACGCGATAT
>MNCI01000569.1:358332-406803 GCA_015680685.1 Gnetum montanum | reverse complement strand
AAGGAATCGGTTGCTTGTCGCACTTAGGCTAGATTATAATTTCTTACCCTTTTTCCTCCTAGTTTAGTTTAGTTAATATTATTTTCCATTGCCTTCAGGAGTAGCATAGATTAGGACACATCATACACCTCATCTAGACTAAACCATACATGACATATGCAATACTAGTCTAGGTGGGAAGACAGCGAACTGCGACCTAAGGATAACTTTCTAGGTGCCACAACTAGTCCATCTGCAGAGTTCGACCGAATCGCGCGTGCGACGCTCGTTTCATATGGTTGAGTGTAGGGGTACCTCGCCACTCATTAGATGCATATACTAAAGAAATATGTCCTAGTAGAGAAAACACCAAAATCAAAGAGAGCCTTAGTAGAAATAAAAAAAAGCTATTCAAGAAGCTCCATACTTGGTAAAACCAAAATTGAAAGAAGACTTTTGGTTATATGCTTTTGCTTCAAATGATTTAGTTACTACTATTTTAACTTAAAAAGCTAAAGGTCAAGATGAAAAAATAGGATTTTTTGGGTATTAACTGAAAGGTTCAGAGCTAAATTATTTAGACTTAGAGAAACAAGCATTCACAGTTATTAAGGCACTTCAGCATTTCAAATATTACTTGGAAAGCTCAATAGTTTATATTATGCTAATAGTGCCTATAATCAAATAATTTTTAGCCCAAAATGAATTGGATTAAAGAGAGGAAAGTGGCTCAAATAGCTTCAAGGTTTTAGATTTTCATTAGAAATATGCAAAACCATTAAAGGAATGGGATTAGCTAAGTTAATGGCTAGAGAGATGAGGTATGTGTGCTGAATCTACAAATAAAAAGCTTATTTCTTACATTAAGAAGTCGATGGATGGAAATCCAGGAAATTGGATTAATTACCTATAATCTACATTATGGACTGATTGTATTAGATTTAAGAAGGCTATTGAAACATCAACTTATAACTTAGTCTATGGTTTGCCTGCTACAATTACGAATAAGATTATAAGTTTGGCCTTGGATTTTCTACAAAAGTATAGTGAGAAAATAGATAAAGATAGAAGTTTCATGATCCTGCTCGTCAAAAGAAAAAGCCAAAATGGATAGAGCTAAAGATAACTTATTAAAGAATACTTCCTAAGTCAAAAGGTGGTTTGATAGAAAGGCTTTGAAAAGAACTTTTAAAGTTGGTGATCTTGTATTATTATGGAATATGAAGAAGCCAAATAAGTTTTTAGTAATATGGACTAGTCCATTTCATATCAAGAAACAATAATCCAAAGATACATGCAAGTCATTGATGTTAGATGGGATAGAGTTGCAGTTTCCGTATAATTGTTTTTACATATAAGACATTATCTTGAACAACTACCCACAACATAAATCTATATGTATAGATTAATATATGTATATAGTAATATATATGTATGTATGTAACTATAATAATATTAAGTATACATAGTAGTAAGTAATAAACTTATATATATATATGTATATGCTTAGTAGTAACATATATAATAAATAGTATATATATGGACTTATATAATATTTAACCATAACATATATATCTTATATCTATGCTTAAGTAAGTCTATATAATATTATAAAACACATATATGTTAGAGTGTTAGTTTTTAAAAGTTAAATATTTAATTCAAAGTGTTAGTTTTTAAAATTAAATTTAGATTATTTCAAGTGATCATTACTTGTAAGTGGGAGTGATGATTAGATAACTACATACTGGTGAGTTAATTTCAACAACCAAAAAGTGGAATTTGAAATAGCCAATTGTATGATGATGGAAATTAAATAAGTTTTGGCTAAGTGGCAAAGTTGGTTAGTAGAATTGGTGGGAAATTTAAATTTACCTTACACTATATAAGAGGATGTGAATTGCTTGGAAATACATCATTTCTCAATTCAATGCTTGAGTAAGAAAGTAAGTAAATTATTTAAGTGTGAGGTAGAAAGATGGTTCTTGGAGAGAGTGCAACAAGAAGGCCTTTTATCCCATATGTTACGAAATGTTTCCTAGAGCATGTATTGAGAGCCTATTGTAAGGCAACCGCCCATGGAGCATCTAGTGAAATCCCTTTCCTACTTTGGCTTTTAGATGAGTTTAGATTTCTCACTAGTGGACTTTTTATATATTCTAATATTTGGGGTAGCTTCCATGAATGCACCACTCAAGTTGAATACTAAGGATAGTCTTTGATGTCTTGAGACACAGAAGCAGCTAGTTGAGAAAAACATCAAAAATCAACAACCAAAGAGGTGGATGCAAAAGAAACAAAGATAGTTGTTAAAGACAAAGGTAAAGATCAAGTTGAGGCTTCAACTAGGCAAGAAGAGGAAAGAGGAGAAATTATCACGACTGAGATTACATATGAATGGGTTCATGATATGGGAATCCCCAAGAGTGTTTAACTATTCTTTTTCCACCTATAGAATAGCTTATATAAAAATTGTGTTTGTATAATTTCCTAAGGTTTATTAGGAATGAGGTTTTTATTTCATCAAACCTTAAGTTTGATGGAAGTTTTCCTCAAAAAAGATTTGTATTTTTATAAGAATGTTCAATAAAGTCTTGTTTTGTTAGTGATTTAGTTGGTAAATAATCTCAAACATCGTTAGTCTCAAAAGAATTTAAGGAGGGGAAAAGAAATGTTGTCACATTCTCACCATTATTATGGAGTAGTGATGATTCTTGGTAGGCTTTCAAGAAATAAATAAAGTTATGATACTTTGGTTTTATAAAAGACATTTGAAGCTAGCCCAATATCAACTACAAGGAAAAGGTTTTAAAGATAATATTTCAAAGCAATGTTACAGGAGATTACTAAATTCACATGAGGGATATGTTAAATCAAGGTATATTATATTTTAATCAAGAATGTGATAAACATTAACAAGTCAATAAATATTTAAAATAAAATTCCAAAGTTTTAAAGATTGCATTCATCAAAATATCTAAATTTGTTGCAGTACGTCTTAAGAAAATAGCAGCCATGTCATGGCACCTACTACTTAGTTTGAATTATTAGCACCGAATGGTCTCCAATGACACTGGCTTTCAAGATTAGACCCTTGCTCCTCTAGAAGGTAATGTGGTAAACGTAGCAAAAAACACGACTAGATCCATGGCTAGAAATGTAGCAATTATCCATGAGCATTATGGATAGGCTAAAAGATTATCCTACATAGCATACCCTAACCGATTCCATTTGTAATGGTGGCTTCATCTGGACCAATGAAGTCACAAAAGAAGCACTATGGTAAGTGCAAGGCAGGCACATAAGCATTTCTGGAAATTTCAAAACTACTAGGGTACAACACAGTAATCTATAGAAACTCTTACCTCTACATATTGGATGACCTACGGCACATGGAATAAGTGCAAATGGTCATGGCTTGCTAAAGACATCAATTCAGCTTCTTTGTTTTAATCTTGTGACTTCATTTCTTTCCATTTTGTTTTAGTTACTTAGCTAATAGTTTAGGTAGTATCGTGCTTGGCATTTAATTTTTGAATTTTCTCTAGGTTACTTTTATAGCTCTGTTTTTTCACAATATTAGACTTCTATTAAGATTTTCCATAGAAGAGCTTATGTTGTTGAAAAGCCTCAAGAGTAATTTAATAGTAATGTCTTAACAAAATTGCCTATTTTAAGCATAGAGAATTTAGGAAAATATTTGGTATTTTTAGACAACTAAAATAACTTCATTGTTCTAAAGTGTATTGCCTTAGTATTTCAATCCTAAAATTATCAAATTTTTTGAAAGCTCTGTTGAATGCAACCCTTGACAACTATTAACTAGTCAAAATAAAGACTCATACTTTGTCATTTACGTAGCATTTTTGGTAGTATAATAAGATTATCTTTTATAAAATTGCTTGTTGGGCTTAGAGGGTTTGGACAATTTGTAGTTAGATTGAATTGGAATAGCTTTATTACAAAGTCTTTTCTCATGTCAATTTATCTTGCTTAAATATTTGAGATTTCACACAAATTTTCTTTTTTTTTCCTTCTCTTTCTAAGCCCATTGAATCTCACTCTAGTTCTAGTTTTCTTGTGAAATTTTCTCTCTAAGAGAAATTATGAGTAGATTGGTAAAATTATGCTCAAATGTTTTTGTAAAATTTTATTTGCTACAATTAATGTACTATAGGGACCGTATAGACTAAGTGATTGAACAAAATAGCAATCTTCAACAACTCACAATATTTGACAAAGATAGCTGAATCTCTTTTATGATAGCTAATTACAGTTTTATACAGAACCCAACCATTTCAACATTCTCAATAGTAAACACATACTCACGATTAGTTCGTTTTATAACTACTAAGTATATTTTGAGGTATTTGGGCCTTGGTGTTGCCAGAGACCAGCAGCACCTAAACCTTATTAAAGAACACCTTTAATCTTGTGACTCCCAAGTTCATGAGACCCAGAGGTCCCCAACATTGATAGTCCCAAACGGTCACCAACACTTCTTAGTGAGTTCTATAAGTAGTTTGGTTATCTTTGAAAAATTTTCTATGAATCTTCTATAGTATCCTATGTGGTCCAAAAATGATCTCACATCTTTTACTATTTGTGGCCTTTGAGTGATATTCTGTATGACTCTAATCTTTTCACAATCTACATCAATACCTTTCAAGGAGATTTTATGTCCCAATACTATGCCTTCCTAGACCAGGAGATGGCTTTTTTGCCAGTTGAGCCCATACATTTCTAAATCATCCATAAATACTTCTACGTCATTTCTAATTTGTTTCTAGAAAATGTTGAGCACAAGTCTCTAGAACATAGCAAGCACATTGCAAAGACCAAATGGCATCTTCTTGTAAGTAAATGTTCCCCATGGATTGGTGAATGTTGTTTTCTCCTAGTTTATAGGTGCAATGTAGATCTAATTGTACCTACTATATCCATCTAGAAAATTGTAGTACTCATGTCCTACAATGGTGTCCAAGACTTGATCAACAAATAGCAAAGAAAAATGATCTTTGAATGTAGCAAAGTTCAACATTCCAAAGTCAATGCAAACTTTCCATTTGTTCCCCTTCTTTGAAATAATTACTAAGGAACTGATCATTCACTATTTGCAATAGGATAGATGAATCCTACAGCAATTTCTCCAATTCTTGCTTGACAACTTCTTTGAATTTAGGGTTGAGCCTTTATTGGTGTTGGTATTTTGGTTTGACTTATGGATTAGTGTATATCTAGTGTTGACAGATTCTTGGATCAATTCTAATGATCTCATCGTAAGACCATGCAAATGCAATAGGCCATCTGTTAATCACTTCCAACAAATTCCTCTTCTATTTTTATTTCAAATTGACATTGGTTATTACTGACTTCTTATTATTCAAAAATGCATACTCCAATGTAGTCAGTAGGGCCTTCAATTCCAACAATTCTAGTTCCATAGTGTTTAGAATCTCCAGTTGTCCCTAGTCTATCTCTTCTTCTTAATTTGTTCATGGCTAGAAGTGGCTTTTTCTTAATTACTCTAACTTATTAGTTTCATTCAATGTAGGCACTAATGATTTGATCTTCTAGTTCCATGTATTTGTAGGATTAAGAATCTTCATCTGTGATCAGCCACTAGGTGCCTTCCTATTGGGTGGCTACCACATAAAACATTTTTGCATGCATATTTCCTCTACAAAATTTTTGCATGCCCTAGTATCCTCTTGTCTAATAGTCCATATTCTTTGCATGCAATTGCATATATTATTAATGTATGTGATACATGGAACTCTCTGCATTTGTATAATTCTAGCTTCGTCTTCCTTGGAAATCTCCAAGGACAAGTCATAAATTCCAAGCTTAGTGTCAATAGTGCTAAGCCAAGCTCTTTTGATAATAATTGGAAATTCCCCTTTATTTTTTCCCATGTGAATGACTAGAAAATTCGTAGGGTAAGACAAACCATTGATGGTTATAATCACATCATTTACCTATCCCAGTTGAACTGTGATTGACTAGTTTGCAAGCTTCAATCGAATGTTACTCCTCCTTAGCAACAATAGATGTTAGGCCTGATACATGTTTTGTAAGATCAGGTTCACTCCTAACACAGAATCAAGTAGAGCTTTGCATGGTTTCTACCCTGCTATCTAGAGGTAAACTAAGGGAATTTCTAGATCAATTCGCTTCTATGGAAGAGCCCCTACCTTTATCCAATGAGTGATCATCTATGTAAGCATGATAGTCATGACATTTGGATTTGATGAAGAAGAAGCTTATTGTGTTAAGGAGGATTTGATGTAGATGGGGTGAAAATAGATGTATTCCCCATTCATCGAATCCTTTTAGAACTTGTTCAAAAGAACGATCATTTCCTGCTTTATGATTCGCATGTAATCACCTCCTCTTGCATACTAACTACCCTTGTTGCATTATTTTATTAAAATTGTGATGGTAGTTCCCCCTACATGACAAGAGGTAGCATTGATGATCAAGTATTTAGGTGTTGGTCTGAAGGACCAGTTGTTGATGGGTGCACGTACGAGTTTGGATCTGTCCTTGGAGGCATAGGTCTATGGTACTTTGTTGGGTAGTATTGTGGAGTTTGGACAGCAACATTACTAGGAGAGATTGGACATTAGACAAAATATCCATATGGATGTGTTTGCTGATATGGATATTGTTGGCAAGGTTGTGGCATGGCCCACGATTGGGGCTATTGCCACTGCTAATAGTATTACTCTTGTGGCTGTGGAAAACCTCCACTAGGATAGCACATGGGTTGTAAGTTTTGCCTATAGTTACCTTAAGGATAACGTAACCTTTTGGGCATCTATTTCTTAACAAATTTGGGATTAAGTGCATATGTCCCTATTTCCTATAAATGTGTCATTACTAGATAACATCGTTTTGGATGTTCATACTGATACATGACACATCCTTCCTCATCAGTGGAGCTTGTGTCTAAACACTTAGCCACTAAAGCCACATTTCCCTTTCATCCAAAGTCTTTCTTCTTTTTCTTGTTCTTACCTTTTCCAAAGGCTTTCTCTGCTCTCTCCTCCATAATCTTCAAGGCTATTATACATCTCTCATCAATTGAGCTCCACGTCTTTGCTACCTATGCTACTACATCGATGATAGATTTTTGGATTAGTAGAGTTTTCTTCTAAATTGTTTGATCCAAGGTTTCTTACTCCTATGTGTCACAAACTCGTGCATCCCTCTTTCTGATTGATGATCTCTGTTATACTCCTCAGCCGATTCTCTCTTTCTTAACTCACATTCTTCCTTCACCACTTGGTCAGTTAATCTCTAAATTCAATGGGCAATCATTTCAGATAATCAACCCATCCCAAGGGTCTCTCTAGTTTTGTTTCATAACCCATCCACAATGTGCCTAAGTTGTTCCCATTGTGAAAATCCATGGGTTGGGCATCTATGCAATAGTCAATAGTACCTATCCATTGCCACATCAAGTATTTCATGAATCCCTTGCTTCCATCCTTGGATTTTCTTCCTTAAGTTAGACATCCATGAGTAGGTTTGGTACTTTTCATTGAAGATCTCTAACATGTTACTCCATCTTTTAATGAACTCAAGGTCAAGTGATTTGTACTAGCTCTCAACCACTTTTACAAGTGTTTATGGGAACAACTACAACTTTTGCCAATCACTTTCAATGTTTTGTAGGGTGCCAGCATCATTGAATACTTGGAGGTGATGTTGTGGATCAACATTATAACCATCCTCAAATCTTGACATGTTGTTCATATCAAGCTATTTGATATGATTATCTTTCATGTGCCTAGTTGGTATGTGTACAACTTCCTAGATTTTTATCATGGGTTTCTATTAGGGGTTCATCATCATAATCAAGTTTGTATGCTTTGTTGTAGTGATAACCCCTTCTATGCTCATACTTTTCTTGATCCTTTCTTTGATCCCTTCATCTTCTTCATTCATATTATTTATCTTATATATCAAAGTGTCTTGAATAATGGTCATGACAATCATCAGTCCCTCTTTCCTCCCTGTCATGATCTTTATACCTTTGTCTCCTTCTATCAGAGTCCAACAATGATTGTGATGATGCGGATGAGGTAGTAGGAGAATGATGCTAGCTCATCCTCCTTCATAACTCTTGTATGCTTCTTTGTAGGATATGATAGAAACTATTGGCCTTGAGTCCTACTTATACTTTGAGTCAGTAACCTCTTTCTTTGGTGTCTCTACTAGAGTGGAATGGAGTTGAACTTTGACAAGTTCCTCAAGTTTGATGATAGGTATTTTTGAAGGCTCTTCATGATTCTAGTGGAGTTGTTATGTGATGAATGCATCAACATCAGGTTCTTTTAAGACAATAGTAGTGTTAACCTACTTCCCCTTGTTGTGTACATGTTTCATTTTCATGGAAGCATCTCTCCTCATCTATTCCTTTGTGGGTTCATAGGGCCTTATCATATGCTTAGTCACCTAGTACCCTTCCTAGATTTGGTTTAGATTCATTCCCCTTAAGGTAGTTTGGAGCATGTTAAGTGTTGCACATTCTAGAGGCAGGACTATGTTGCCTTGTATGTCTCTCCACTTCATTTAATTATCCTGATGGAAGATGAAAGTGAAATCTGGATGATAAGAATTAGTGTAAGCATATGTGATTCTTGTTTGCATTGACATCCCCCATTCTTCTTCATTGCAAATTCTATCATTACTTCTTTTTCTCTCCTTGATAGGTGATGATGTATCCTTGTTTGAAGCCATGTTGTGATTTAAGACGTTTGATTAAGTATGCTTACTTTGTTGAAATTATTAAAGGATTAGGATTTTAACTTTAGTTTTTTGATACAATGAACTTTGGAAAATCAATTACTCAACATACATTAACTTGTCCCCAGCAACAACACCAATGATGAGCGGTGGAGCAATCCAACACCCAACCATACAAGTCATAAGTGTTTTACGCATGACCGAATCGTAATTTGTGGATGAGGCAGTGTGATTATTCTAGTAATTAGTTTTAGTTTGAGATCGTTGTCTTCCCACATGAAGCTAGTGAAGTCTACATGTATGGTTTTGCTTACAATGAGGTATATGATATGTTGGTGTGGTTTGGCCATCTAGCTCCTAGCAAACATGGTGAAGTGAAAGTAGTTTCTAACTCTAAGTCTAACTAAAATAGTAAACAAATCTATTCTATCCTAAGGCAATGAGTATCTAGTCCTGACCTTTTTTACATACCCTAGGCTTTGTGTAACTACTACTGGGATTACCAAGTATTCGCTACTAGGCAAACAAGTGATAGCACTACTGGGTTACCAAGAAATTACACTTAAGTTCTCAAGATCATTCGTACTCATTCGGCTTAAAAATACTAATGGCAAAGTGCATGGAATAGTAAACATTAACTAAGAAAACATTATTCTAAGTAAAACTGTAAACTAGGAGAATGAGGTAACAGTATGAAATAGCTTGATCTTTATTGTTGATCACACTTATGCCTAAGTACAAGATGCTCAAATAAAGACTCTGTACACTACATCACACTACACTGCAGGCATTCACACTTCTAAGTACTGAAAACTAAATTCAAGAAAACAAACTAAAAGAGTTCTGCTACTATTGAATGAAATCTATTACTGATACGTGCATCTAAGTTATGTATTTATAGGTTGACATGCATCCCATGATATTGCACATATGATGACGTAGCATGTGCTACAATATCGTATTTCTGATATTGTATCCAACTAAAAATTGATTTATCAGGGTAGAGCATGTAGAGAATGAAATTCTCAAATTACAAGAAGAGCTTATAACCCTTAGGACTAAACACAAAGATCAAATGCAATATATGATGCCTAATCAGCTAGAGCAATTTAGAACAGAAAAAATCCATCGCCTGATAGAGTAGAATAAGCAAATGGAGAATGAAAAGGAGAAAGCAATGTGGAATGCCTTAATAGCATAACCACAAGCATATGCACATGTTAAGGCACTCATTATAGCACAAGAAAAAAAATAAAAAACTCGTTGTAGATAACACCAAGTTGACTACTATAAAGAAGCAAAAGAACATCCTAGAGGAGAGCATCCATTAGTTGAAAGAACAACTAATGAGAGTTAACCAAGATATGAGTCAATTAGCATGAGAAAACAAAACCCTCTTGATGAAGGAGGTATGCACAATTAGACAAAAATTAGCTATTGAAATTAGCACATGGTAGAATGAAGCTAAGAAGCATGAAATGCTCAAAGAACACTTCCACAACTAGGTGGGAATGTACAAGCAAATCAATGAGAAGGAGATCCATATGGCTAAGGCCTGAATCAATTCCATATTAGCACAAAATCTAGACTAGCATCCCATCTTGGATAGTTATGCTCATGTCCACCAAGCGAAAGTAAATAAAAAAGACCTATAGATAGAAGATCTGAAAGAATACATGGGGTTAGTCAACCTTTGCTATGCTAACCTAGCAATGTTAATAGTAGGTAGGCCCTAAAATGAGCTTGAACAACAAGTAGCGACCACATATGCATTGTATGAAAAGGATTTTGTAGATGAAAAAGATGCTCTATAGAAACTTTAAGTGGCAAACTTGTAGAAGTAGTTAATGCTAGCTACCAAGGACAAAAAGATGCTGTAGCAAACCTGGCCAGAAGATTGTCAGATTATCACGAGTTACGAGCCAAGGCTAGAGCATTCAAAGAAGAGAGAAGCCATGTCGTGGCATGGTATGTTAAAGCTAATCAGATGTTTCCGTGGCTATCATGTCCATGGGATGTACCTGCTCCATCACATATTGCACAATTAGCATGGATGATACATGATCCCAAAATGGAAGAGGAGAAACTTTAAATGCCCCTGAATAAATACAAATTCTAGAAGCCTGATGACAAGGGGAAGCAACCGAGGCTACATTGAGCTTCATTAAGTTGTTTGGTTATTTTGTTTGTCTTGTCATGACTTATGTCCATTTTTGTAAAATACCACTGTGACATAAAGTGTCATGTAAATAGTTAAGTTAGTCATGTAAATCTACCTCCTAATTTTGTAAGGAACTTTATCATCATTTTTTTTAACTCGAGGATAAGTTTTTAGTCAATCGTGGGGGCATGATAAAGTCAATTTTGGTTAGCATACATTACTGTAGCTCCAATATCGTAGTACTAGCTACGTCATCATATATGTGATATCACGGAATGCGTGCTAGCCTATAAATACAACACTTAGGTGCACAGATCAGGAGGAGATTTCTGTTCATAGTAGCAAAACTCTTTCGATTTGTTTATGTGATTCTAGTCTTTAGCACTTAGCAGTGTATGCCCATAGTGTGATGTTGAGTAAGCGTATGGAGTCTTTATTCGAGTGAATTATTCTTGGACACAATTCTCAATCGACAATAAAGATTGAGATTACTTATCATCATTGCAACATCCACTTAGTTTTCTTTCTGTTTACTTAGAATAATTATTCCTATTTTCCCTAGTTAATTATTTACTTTACATGCACTTTATTTTACATGTTGAAATTAAGCAATATGGATACAGCTGGTTTCGAGCACTACGTGTAGTTGTCTGGTAACCTAGTAGTGTTATCATTTGGTACGACCAATAGTGGTACACTTGGTAACCCCAATGATGACTACATGAGTCCAAGGCATGTGCAGAAAATCAAGACCAAATATTCATTGCCATAGGATAGAATAGATTCATTTATTATTATTTTTAGAATTAGCAATTATTTTCACTTTATCATATTTACTAGGAGAAATGGCCTACCAACATCAACATATCATATACCTCACAGTGAGCTAAACCAAACACATAGACTTCACTAGCTCCATGTGGGAAGACAACGATCTCAAACTTAACCAATTGCTAGCATATTCACATTGCCTCATCCATGGCTTAGGAATTGGTCACATGTGAAACACCTATGACTTATATGGTTGGGTGTTGGATTACTCCACTACTCATCACATAGTCTAAGAGTATGCTGAAATCAAGTCTTAATTAACTCTTAACAAGGTTTTTTAAAATTTAACCACCAAAAGGATTAACCATGCTCTTGTAATTTTTGTTTTAAAAAAAATTTAGGATGAGAGAAAGGTTAATCCTACTTAATACAATACTTAAGAGAAAGTAAATGCTAGCTAGATCTTTTTCATTTTACATTTTCCTAAAATACATAAAGCTCAAAAACATATAACAAACCTTGTTTCTCTCTTCTCCATAATTTATCAAATTTTCAATAAATCAAATATTCTTGTAACTTTGCTTCTTGTATGATCATTATAAGCTTTATCTTTTTATTTTATAATTTTATTTAATTTATTAAATTCTAAACCATTCACTTGATTTACTTGTAAATAATTTTTTGATGTAATAACAAGAATTATTTTAAAATTAAAACAATTTCATTAACAAATCGAAGAGGAAAACCCCAATTTTTTCTTGTAAACAAAAATTTAAAAGGCTTTCCCCTTTTTATGGGTGTGCCTCGACCCTTCACAGTGACAAAATTCATCCTTATAAATTCCTCTGTTGCTTTCCTTCAAAATACTGTCACCGTAAACCATTGCAATTAATAAGTGGGACAGTATAGACTAAAAATATTTATTTGTTACATGATTATTGCAGACGAGTGTTTAGCGTGACTGAAGCGACTTGAAGTCATATGATTTCTACCCACCGAGCTTTTCTTCGGTAGATCAGAAAGTCATTTGCTCTTATTTTGCATTTGATTCCACCTCTCTGCACTTTTTGCGCTGGTAATTGTTCATTGCAATAGTGGGCCTTCGTTCTTCAAGCATCTTTTCAGCTACTTTCAAATTTTCTGCCAGACCTAAGGCAACAAACAAAGCACACATTACCGTAACACTCCTTCCATGGCCTGTACACACAGAAATCAGTCATTTCAGCAATGGCACTTCGGTATTAAGCAAAAACTAAATTTCCATTCTCATGCAAAAATTAATTTTTTGATAGTGCAGCACTTAATATCCCATATTCAGATAAAATATTCAATCAGTCCAGTTATGAAATTGCCACACATAACAAAGGTCAAATGGATGCTAAAATACAAATCCGGCCAAATAAAAGAATTACAATTTAGTCTGATCATTGAAACTCTAAATGGTGGATTCTCCTTTGAGTACGCAGAAGAAAGCAATTTAATAAAAAAACTTTCAACCACATGCAGCCAAAGAAACACACACATCAACCTGAACATGAATAATCTTGATTGAGAACATCTCTTTATAATTAAATGTAGGAAAAAGTACTCAAGTGAACATATATACCCATTTTATAAAAATAAAGCATGGTTTAAAATTTGTCAAGCTTAAGTATGCCAAACATGATAGGCTAGCACTTATATAAAAGGAAGAGAATGATTTTTAATAAAGTTAAATCATAAGGTTTAAATTTTTTCAGCCCATCATAATAATTGTTAATAATTTAATTCTAGCCCAAGGATATTTTTTATTTGAATATGATTTGCCAATATGATTTGTAACTCTTTTTTATTATTCTATCTTTATGTCATTGAATAAACCAACACTTTTGGAGCTACATCAACTTGTAGAAACTGGGATACAGGAAAGTGTAAACTTGTGTCTTGTGTACTTGATTTTTTCTTAGATAGGAATGCCATGAAAATAGAAATGCAATGCTCCCTAACATCGAGCAGCAGTAATTACTTTAATAACCTAATAAATGCATTTACTTTAATAGCAAGACTTTAGAAAAGTATATTATTAATAAACTAGAAAAGGGGGGATATTGCAGAGTAAAAGGAGAGAAACACTCTTGGTACAAGGTGGTTTTTTTCCTTTAAAGATCATGTCAATTTAGGGATGCATATACTAATGCTTTTTCAAGTGTCATTTCTAAGTCTCAGCTAAGTTTGAGAGATTATAGACTGTTGTTTTCCTAATCTTAATTCGTGCAAAAGGGGCACAGTTAGAGGTGCATTATCTTCTCTCCCTTCTTCAAAGCTGCAAAAGTTAATGCTCTGTTTTCTTCTTGTATTTATCATACTCTGAGTTAACCTTGTTTTCCATTACTATTAATGAAATTTCCAAAATTCAATTTTATAATTTTGTTTTTTATTTGATCCGTATTATCTATTCATTACAAAAACAAAATTATTAGAGAACCTAATTGTATTCAAGATATCTTTTATCCCACTAAATTTGAGAAATAAGAGAAGTGGAGAACCAGTGTATTTATTTTAAAAAAATTGTTTGCCATCTGATTTGAGAGTAACCTTGGAACAGAAACATTTTCTATATGCAAATCATTAATCCAATGTACTAGTCTTTTGTAAAATCTATTTGCAAAGAGAATTTTTAATTGGAACTATCCTTGATTTAGATGGAAGCAGATTTCTATAAGACAAAATGATGTTAAATTCAAGATGCATAACTGGGTAATATATTGGGCATACCCACCAACGTAGTGACTGATTCTTTGATAATTTTGTGAAATATAGGCATCGCAAGAAGATGGAGTATCTAAAAACAACAAATAGCATCCCTCTGGACTGTCTAATTAAAAGAAAAAATCAAAAATACTCAACTGTTTCTAGGAATAAAACCAAATCCTTAAACAAAACCGTCCAAATGGCAGCCATAGCTCATGCGCGTACGCAGCGGGGGCATGAGGAAAAGGGTCTAGGCCATGTATGGGTCCATGGCAGCTGGGTCAAATGGGGTGCATTAATACCCAATCGGGACGCAAAAGGATTTCTCCTTCCCTCTCACGTTGCAGTTTAAATCGAATACACAGCGTAGATGCTGAAATCAATGTCACTAAATTTCGCTCATTGAAAATCAAAATCTCTGTAACACTTTGAATACTGTAAGCGTTCTTTGGTTCCCGTCAATCACGACGTAGGCTACCGGTAAAATTTTCTTTGCCGTGTATTGACTACCGGCAGAACTTTTTTTGTCTTTTTTCATGGAAAGGAGATTGAAATCTGTGATACAATTTCCTTCCCTGCACAGCCTTGCCTGCCTATATAAGGCTGCCAGGCACAGGCACCTTTATCATCAATTTCTTGAGTAAACCAAATATCAAATCTCATCATCATATCAATAGCCATGGCAGTTACAGTGCAGAGAAGAGTGACGGCAGTAGAGATGATGACAGTGTTTTGTAGCTTCCTGCTGCTGCTTAGAGTTGCCTCTGCATCTTCCATATATGGAGATGCAAATGCTCTGTTGCAATTCAAGGCAGCAATTACAGAGGATCCTTATAACTTGCTTTGCAACTGGACTCGCAAAAACTTGCACCCAGTCTGTGAAGATTGGACTGGAGTTAAGTGCTTCGGTTCAAATTCTTCACGATCTCGCAGAGTGGTGTCGTTAGACCTGAGCTACTCCAAACTGACAGGTGTGGTTTCACCTTTCATCTCCAATCTCACATTCATATCACATATAGATCTCTCTTGGAATGACTTGTATGGACCTATACCATTTCAAATTGGTCAGCTTAGCAGGTTGCAATATTTAAATATGTTGTTCTTGTTATTACAAGGTCCCATTCCCCAATCCCTGAGAAATTGTTCTTCTCTAGAAAAATTAGGTATAGCTTTATCTGACAATCAGGTTTCAGTTACACCCATACCGTCATGGCTGGGAGGTATGCTGCATCTTCAAATGCTAGGATTGGTAGGAGCATTTGGCGGTGCTGTACCCCAAGAGCTGGGAAATCTCGGTCGGTTGCAAGTTCTTGGTATGCATTTCACTGCTGGCAACGGCTCAATACCTTCTTTCTTGGGAAACATGTCACAACTTCAGTTTCTATGGTTAGGGGGAGACTACTTTAAAGGTGCAATTCCAAGGTGGCTTGGAAATCTTCAAAGACTGACACAGTTCCACTTGAAAGCAGGAAGGCTGACAGGTGGTATTCCAGCAACCTTGTGCCACCTGAAACAGGTAACACAGTTAAGCTTGGATACCGGCCCTCAAAACGCAATACCAAACTGCATTGGTGCTATGTCCCAACTAGCTGTACTGAAGGTAACTAGCAATAAAATTCCAAGCGTTATATGGAATCTCACCAATCTTGTTGGGCTTAGAATAGCATCACAAAATCTGGGTGCCTTGCCAAAAGAACTGTGTAGCTTAAGACAATTGCAATATTTAAGACTAGATGATTCAAATGTCAGTGGCTCTATTAGGTGATATGGTCCAGCTTGCCTATGTAAGTTTAAGCGGAAACCAGCTACATGGGCATATCCCAAAGAGTATTGGAAAACTGGTAAATTTGGGGTCTCTGGATATTTCTGAAAACAGACTCAGTGGCAGCATTCCGGTAACTATAGGCAACTGCAAGAAGCTGTCCTATTTGTATTTGGGAAACAACAACTTCCATGGTAAGCTTTCTGCAACATTTCCATCTTCCATGGTCGTTTTATCTTCCTACCTTAATAATTTCAGTGGATCTCTGTCAAAGTCTTTCATCAATTGTAAGAATCTCATAATATTAGATGTGAGGAAGAATCAGCTTACAGCCTCTCTCCCAACTTATTTAAGGGAAATGCGTAACCTCAAAGTGATAAATGTAGGCTATAATATGTTCAACGGAGCCATTCCTGGGTGGGTAGTGAATTTCACAAACCTGCAAGTGTTGGATCTCTCCAACAATCAATTCCATGGCCATGTTCCATCCCAGCTCCAAATGCTCAAGCAATTTCGGCACTCAGAAAATAGCAGAGACTACAATTTTGAGGTTCTCAATGTCAACTATTCACACAATGGTTTAATATTGCACATACCATTACAGATCACAACGGATTTCTTTGTGATGCTGACTGAAAAAGGGGTAGAGCTTAAACAGGTTCCCATAATACATGGTAACAATGTTATCGATTTGTCAAGCAACAATCTCACAGGGGAGATTCCAAATAGCATCGGAGATCTCACTTCCTTGAGGTTACTGAATTTATCTTATAATATGTTAACTGGTACTATACCTTCATCCATTGGAAATTTAGAGCTTTTGGAAGCTATTGATCTAAGATACAACAGATTCTCAGGAGAAATCCCATTACAGCTAGGGTCCTTGAACTTCTTGAGCACTTTCAATGTTTCTCATAACAAGTTATGTGGAAGAATTCCTCAAAGCACACAGTTCTCAACATTTGATCAAAGTTCCTTTGAAGAAAATGACTGTTTGTGTGGGCTTGCCACTGACAAGCTATGTAGAAAGTCAAAGTCCAGAGAATTTCTGACAAAGGCCAAGATGAGCAAAGACTTGTGGACCTGGATTGATGAACATGTGTCGTGAATGGCATTGGCATTGGGATTTGGGTTATCATATGGGACAACAATTGCTCTGTATTTTCATTGGGATCCCTTTCAGCGTTTCTTTGGAAGGTATCTAATTTGAATGTAAGCACAATGCTGTTAAACATCCTATCTGGTTTGTATACAGGTAGCAGGTACCAGCTTTTTATTATACTGGTCCAGTATGTCTTTAGTTTCTGCTAGTTTGTTTGTATACATGTAGCAGGAAATGTTTCTGCACCTGCTTTTTATTGTACTAGTTCAGTACGTCTTTAGTTTCTGCTTCAGCTTCTGTTGGATGATAAGTTCAAATTTGTTTACAGCCATGTACCAAATGAAGTCAAGATAAAGTCCTTAGATGCAAATTTGCTCACAAGACCCTCTGGCTTTAAATTTAGTAGTGCAAAACTAACAACTTAAGCATTTGTAATTCTTAAATTTAGTAAAGTGCAAAACTAACAACTTAAGCATTTGTAATTCTTAGTTTTTCCAAAATGCAAATAAGATTACATTTTAAAAAATCATGTTTGCAAATAGATGTAGCTGAGATGCAAAGAATATCAATGACAACAAAAGTAAGCTTGAGAGTTTAACAAAACACATGCATTAATTAGCTTACTTTAAGATAAGGATGCACCATTGTTGGGTGTTTTGTTATTGACTGCACATGCAGAGTTTGCCTGCTCCTCACAGTAAATCAGTTCATGTGAGAATAAAATGACATGATTGACATCTCAGTCTTTCAAACGTCATGTTGGATTGATTCCCTTTTATATGAACACGAATAAGTGTATTATGTCGGGGTTGGTTTCTGTGCTTTAGCATGATCTCTCTATGGAATACTATCATCAGTATTTCATTTTCAAGGAATGGAAAATTAGGTCCCATTGCTTTGAAATTAAAACCTGTCTCATCTTTGATTCCAACTTTAAATTAGCTTGGGCTAGATTTATTTAAAATAAGAGGAATAAGTAGGTCTCCTGTGTCGTGTTTTTCAACACCTCAAAATCTCTGATCTGTGTCGTGTTGTGAAGTTGGACTTTAAGCTCATCTTTTTCTCAACCAAGTTGGAGCTTGCTTCTGAATCTCATACACATTCAGGTAGTGAAATTTGGAGTAATTTTCTGTGTATCGTCTATAGCTTGTACTTTGTTTTTTTCAAGACATTTCTCAAAGATTAAATAGAATAAATAGCTTTACAATTAGCGGCTAATGAATTATTTTCTGATACCATGTGTGAAGAGACACCCTGCTGTAACACGGTTCTAAATCATGTCACCAATACACAAAAGCATTTATACTCGTGACGCCTTCCATTCATATGCTGAAATTGTCGAAACAGAATTCAGGAAATTATAGGCAAAATAGAACAGGGGAACCTAAGTTACCTCCGAAAGACAAACGACAGAAGCTCTGTTGGAACTAAAAAAAAGAAACACTTTTATTGCCCTTAACCTGGATATTCATCCAATTTCAGCACATTCTTTTGATATTGCAGTACCTATTTTGATTCTTTTTCAGGCCTGAAAAGCAGCAAAAACTTGGCTTATCTGTCATTTTAGTTTTAGGTATAAGATCAACAATTTCAACTTTGAACAGTTTGAACAATTTTAGGTATCTGGCTGTATTAGTGCCAGCATTGTGAATCAGGGGATATCTGATCTTTGAATTTATGACATACAGACATACAGTGGATCAGTGCAGTGTGCCAAAAGTAGAGCATTATGCTTATCTAATCTCAGCCACTTGCCACATCTCATTGATATGTTTCATGTAGCACTGGCCCAATACCTTTTCTCTTATCTGTCACAACCTTAGTTTTTATAGTTGGGGGAGACTACCTTACACATGGAATTTCAAATAGGCTGAAAATTTTCAAGACGGACAGACTTGAATGCATCCAAGCTAACTGCAAAAATTCTGTTAATTGTGAGTGAACCTTCCAGTAAGCTGATGAACAGAATGATTCTTTCTCGCTAATAATAAAATTTTGAGGATAGTGCATGGTACCCATTGTCAAAACACATTAAATGGCTTAGAGTGATCTCCACTAAATAAAACCATATCACGCTTGAAATAACTCCTTTCAGATGTTCAAATTTATACATAACGAGTGAATAAGTCTACATGATAGCAGGTTCAAAGGTATCCTAGGACTAACCTTACCTCATATGAATATGAAGGGGCATCATAGGATCCATTTTCCATTATTACAAAAACTGAAGGACAATATTTATGTCATCCATAATTCCTCAAATAACAAGACAAGTTAGTGAGCAGCTTACTGTCTACACTAACATTATTTAACCTTAACCTTAATCACCTTATTTGTAAGTTTTGCAATGCCTACCACTGATTCTCCAATCTCCAAATCGGTGGTGAGCTCAAGTGATCTCCTAATGGCCCACCGTTAGTATCTGAACATGTTCTTGACTGATCACTCTTTGTAGGAACCTTTCTTCACCTCCCCTAATATGGTCAGAGGAAAAATAATGAATTCTTTCAATGTTGCATTGCAAAAGAAGGCCAATAATCTAGATGACAGGGTTTTGCACTTTGAATTTTTGAAAGATACATTTGATCAAACAAAACATGCATCCTATACTAGGATTTTGTACATGTTAGCCAAAGAACAACCCCCTCATCACAGGATCAATTGCAAAGTAGGCATCCACCCAATGTGGTAAGGGATTCATTTTTGCAATGATTTCTGGAGGTTAAATTATTTTAGCCTAGGAATCAGAAAATAGTTATTTTGCTCTATTGTGCAATCAACCCTTTTGTATAGTATGAGGTCATAGACTTGCTAGCAAATCTTGGAAGAGAGTTAAATGATACAATACAATATACTTCTTGAAGCATATATGATGCCCATACAAATAGAAGTCCTTTGTTGATTTGTAGCATATGTTCATAGTCTCTCTTGTAGCACAATGGCTTAATTTTCAAAGTCTTATTTGCTACACAACATAAGAGGTGGTTCCATAAGAAAATAATTTGACTTTAGAAAAGGAACATTGATGTTGAGATTTTACATTGTGATATAAAGTAGCTCCAAAAAAGTACCAAAAACAAGGAACTTTTGCACATTTGGGGTAACCTAGTAGTAGAGAAACAATTCTTTCTGGGTAGCATTAAAGGAGGCATCAACAAGAAAGCAACGTATTTGTCTATCCCTATATCTCATCACCTACGATGTCAAATTAGCTAAGCAAGATTAGGCTCCCATTATTTTAGAATTAAAACAAGAAATAGGTCAAAATTTCAAGAAAAGACAGAACCTTCATTTATTGAATCAAAGAGCAAATGAAGATGAGCATCACATAGCACTCCAAAAACCCCAATTTTTCATGTTCAACCTTTAAAAATCTATGAATTCATCATCAAAATTCATCCTAATTGTCTACATGTTTTTCATGGTTAAAGACATTTCTTATGCCTCTCATTGGATATCAAAATTACCCAAAAATGTCTAAAAGTTTAAGAAAAATTGCATAACTAAGCCTCATTGATATTAGAATGTCAACATAGAGCCTTAGTCAACATAGACCCTTTCAACAAAGCAACATTAATAGAGCAAGCCTTTCAGTAACACCAAGGCAATGCATGGTAGCCCATCTTTGGTGGATTGAATGCATAAAATCAAGTTGAAATCCATATGAAGAAGCTGAAAACCAAAAAGATGATAGAATCCATAAAGCTAGCCAACCTCCATTATGCAAATCTAACTATGCTTACTATTGGTAGGTCAAGAACAAAGTTGGAAAAGTAAGTGACTAGCTCATACCTATTGTATAAGAATTAGTACAAGCTTCATAGGAAAGCATGCCAAAAATTGAAAATCAACAACATGAAGCTTGAGGTCATCAAGACAAGGTTTGAAGATCAAAGGACCATTGTAGAGAATTTCTCTAAGAGGATGATGGACAACCAAGAGTTGAAGGACATTATCAAGTCATTTAACATCAACTAGAAATATTTTGCCACCTAGTTCGTTAATGCCAATGAAATGTTTCCAATTTTATCATGTTCTTTGAAGTTGCCTACAATAGCAAACTTAGGTGAACTTACTTGGACCATTCACAATCCAAGAACTAAGGAAAAGAAATTGAAGACATTAATTGATGTATTCCAGCTGAAAGCAATAATAGGATAGCCACAACCAACACCAAGGCATAAGGAGCCACCATGGAAGTTGTTACCACCAAAAATATCATAAGGCATATAAATGCTTAATTAGAACCAATAAAAGGTAATTTATTGGGAAGTAATAGGAATATTTTGCTTACATCATTAAAAAGGAGCCTAGACATTTTTGGTAATGTTTTTGTCGTAAAGATTCTTCATCATTTAATTTTTCCTTTCAAGATATTTGCTCATTTTATAATCCACTATTTATAGGGGAAGATGCTAATTCTACTACTATTGTACAACAAGCACCTCTCCAATTTACTCTAGCAAAATTATAGATTCAAATGGTTTATATGCAAAATTATTAAAGGGGGTAGGATGTGCTATTCATAGAAAAATTTGGCCCAAATTAAATTCAATATGGATTAAGGATTAGATCAACATTGGAAAAATAGTGAACCTATCTTGTTATATAAAAGGGGATAAAAATAATTTTAATAATTATCGAATGATCATTGAGAGTAATATTTTTGATAAGTTGTTGGGTACATTGCTTACTAGAAAAGAGAATGAATTCTTGGGTTAAAGGTAACTAGGTTCGGACAAGATCTCAAGCAAGTTTTAGTCAAAATAACTCCACTATTGATCACTTGGTTACTCTCAAACACTACATGAAGTTTACAAAAATGCCTAATAAAAGGTTTTTATTTATTTTATGATTTTCCAAAAATATATAATTCAATGATTCATACAAAACTCTGGTTGTGATTGCCTAAAATTATCCTTCTTTTAGATTTGATTACAATAACTCAAAGATTGTATGAGGAAGTGATTATTGAAATTACAAATAGCAATTCAAAGAAAAATTTTGAATTCTAGAGCAAAATTGGAGTTAAGCAAGGTTGTGCACCTTCTCCAATTCTTTTTGATACTTTATTGATGAAATACAAAAATGGTTGTGTAACAAGCAAGATAGTCATGCTCTCAAAATTAGATCCTAAGCAGTGAATCTTCTTTTGTATACAGATGATGCTACCTCGATTTCCACTACAATAGAAGATATAAAACATATATTGCAAATATTGAAAATTATTTTCATTAATCTAGTCTTCAAGTGAATATGAATAAAACCAAATTGATGAATAGGGATACAAGAAATACTTGTTATAACTTCCATATTGAGGATACCAATGTACAAATAGTAGGCTTTTTTAAATAATTAGGGCTTATATCTATGAATAATTACATGTGGGAATTGCATCAAAGAAAGAATAGCATGAGGTTTCAAATCTCTGTATCTTTTTAAAATCAAGTGCAAGAATTTAGGACTTTGGGCTTGGAAGGTTAGAAAACAAAATTTTCAAATTTTTATCTATCTTACATTATTCTATGGATGTAATGTTTAGGGACCTAGACCTAGTGCTAAACTTTTGAAAAATATTGAAAGAGTAGAAAAAAAAATTTCTTCTCAATAAGTTCAAGGTGAAGATGTAAACATCTTACTCAATGTTATTACGTGAATGTAATTTATTACTTTTAGAACTAAAAGCCTTATGTAAATTCATTACATCCACTCATGGCTTGCATATATATTAAGGTAACACAAATTCTTTCAAGCAATGCTTGAGGATTTGTGAAACTGTGGTTGGTATTTTCATGGTATACAATGGTTGAGAGAATGTAATATCTCTTGTGAGGACGTGCAACAAAATCCCAAGCATATTCACCAATTAGTCAAACAAAAGGTGTTAACATAGATGTGGCCTAACGTAGAAGATAAAAATTAATTTTATTTATATCACATTAGATCTAATAAACTAGATGCAAAAGCTAAATATCTCTTTGCTACTATTCCAATCAAGTATCATATTGCTATCAACAAGTTTCGCTATTGATGAATAGTGGAGCATCCAACACTCTACCATACAAGTCATGAGTTCTCACACGTGACCATATCATAATCTGCAAATGGACAATGTTATTATGCTAATGGTTGATATTAAGTTGGTGATTGTCATCTTCCCACTTCAAGTTAGTGAAGACTAAGCATATGGTTTAACTCATAGTGAGGTATATATTAAGAGATGTTGTTAGGCCCTTAATACTCTTAGTTACAAACATAACAAAAATTAAAAATATAAATCTAAATATAAGTAATGACTATAATGAAAATCTACTCTAGCCTTGAGTGATGAGCATCCAATCTTGGCTTACCATACACATCTTAGGCTCATGTAATTGTTACTGGGTTATCAAGTGTTATGATACTAGGTGAACCAAGCAACAACATTACTAGGATTACCAAACAATTACACTTAAATGCTCAAAACTAGTTGTACTCATTTCGCTTTACTAATGAACAAGTAAAGTAAGTGCTTTAAAACATAAATGATTAACTAGAAAAGTAGGAAAATTAAACTAAGTAAAACAAGTAAACTAAGTGGATGCTACAATGATGAGAAACAATCTAGATCTTTATTTTCAATCATGAACTATGCCCAAGAACACTTCACTCGAATAAAGGTTCCGTACAACTACTAAACACAACATTGCGGGCATTCACTCTATTACTAAAACTATGAAACCAAACTGCAAGAGTCTAGCTAAGGATGGAATGAAAAGTTTCAGATTGTGTGCCCAAGTGCTAGTATATATAGGGCTGGACACATCTTGAGACATCATATCAACAATGATGTAGCATGTACCACAACATCATATCTACAACATTATTACTATGATATTGTATCACAATAAAAAATTAACTTTATCATACCCCCACGATTGACTGGAAACTCATCCTTGAGTTAAAACAAAATGAGAATAGAGTTCCTTACAAAATTGGGAGGTAGATTTAACTTGACATGACTTACTAACTATTTACATGACTTAGAATGCCACAATAGTTTTTTTATAAAATGACATAGTTACACGATCAAACAAAAACAACATTTGAAGTAGCTCAATGTAGATCATGTTCTAGGCAGTGGAAGCTTTGATAAGTTTCTTCCCTTTATCGTCGAGCTTTTGGAATTGGTAGTGGTTGAGGAGTCCTAGAAGTTTCTCTTCTTCTGTCCTTAGGTCATGTACCATCCATGCCTATTGAGCAATGTTAAATGAAGCGAGTACATCCCATAGGCATGGCAGTTGTGCAAACATCTTATTTTCTTTCATGTACCAGGCTACAAAATGTCATCTTTCTTCTTTAAATGCTATACCCATCTTCCTTAATTCTTGATGGTTAGATATGTGATGCACCAAGTTTGCTGCTACATATTTATGTCCATGGTAGCTAGCCTTAACAATTTCTAGTTTCGAGTTTGGCACATGTAGCTTCTATAATGCATCTTTCCTATTAACAAATTCTCTTTCATACATGGCATACAAGGCCACTACTTGTTTCTTTAATTTGTTTCTAGCCTACTTGTTGTTAACATGGTCAAATTAGCATACCAAAATATTGCTAATCCCATTTACTTTGTTAAGTCTTTGATCTACAAGTCCTTGTTCTTTACTTTAGCCTGGTGGACACAAGCGAGACTATCCAAGATCGGTTGCCAATCTAGATTTTGTGCAGAAAGGAAACTAATTTTGGCTTTTTCCATTTAGATTTCTTTTTAATTGATTTTCTTGTACATGCCTACTTGATCTTTGAAATGCTCTTTGAGTCTTTTATGCTTCTTGGTCTCATTTTTCCATGTGCTTATTTTGATTACAAATTTCTTGCAAATGACACAGACTTCTTCCATTAACAAGATTCTATTCTTTTGGACCAAGCAACTCATATCTTGGTTGACTCTGACTAGTTGTTCTCTAAGTTATTGAATGCTTTCTTCAAGAATATTTTTATGCTTTTCAATGTTGGTCAACTAAGCATTATCAACAACTAACTATTTATTCTTCTCTTGTAATGCTATACCATTGATGCATCCCACACTACCTTCTCTTTTTTCCTCTTCATTTTCATGTTGTGGGGAAATTAGTTACTTCACATGGTTAGTTTTGAATTGTTCTAGTTGGTTAGGTGTCACAAATTGTGTAGGGTCTCTTCTTTCAACTCTCAGATTTGCCAACTCTACTTGTAATCGCTACACTTCATTTTTTGTGTGTTCAACTTTGGTTTTGACCATGACTAACTTTCCTTTTGTGGCTATTAGATCAAACTAGACCGTAGTGATATTGCTTGGGATATCAAAAAAGTTTTGCGTTACTTAGCCCATCTACAATAGTTTGTCCAAAATATCTTCATGCTTTGTAGGGGTGTTCGAGGTTTCGATAAGCATTTGAGCATTTTGTGCTGCACAGATATCAACTAGTGACACAAAAAGAACATTGAAAGATTCCTTAATATGGTCAATGATGACTTCTATGGCTCCTACTACATTCTAATGTTGCATGACCACAACAGTGGCACCTTTACTAGTTTCGAGCATTACTTGGAATGATTTAGCATTCCTAGAAATCTATTGTGTCTAACTCTCCTTTCCTCCTACTTGCAATGACACTTGCCCGCCTAACTAGATCTATGGAGATTTTGGGCCTTATAGAGCTCTCCTATACTTTGTATAAATTTTTCCCTTCCCTTGTTTTTCAACTTATTATCTCTACAATTTGTTGCAGGTGGCTCATGGATGGTCTATAATCCTGTGGTATCAGCAATGGTACTTCTTGTTGTTGGTATTATTGCTACTGACCAATAGCAAGAATGTTACTAGTAGGTATGGAAGCTATAGCTCCCTCAATGCCTATTGATTTTTCTACTTAATCCTTCTTTAATGACATTGGCTTGAACATCTCTGCATAGGAATCATTTTGAGCCTTCCTTGGGACATCATTGGTGTACCTTGTGATTTTAGCTTGCTTGCATAGCTTCCTAATGAGGAAAGGAAATGGAAGTCTTGGCTTTCTTGCCTTCTTCTCTTCAAACTACCTCAGGATTTCAAGGAAGAACATATAGGTAATTTAGGCATTGAGTTTTTCCATCAAAATTGCACTTCCTCTAGCCACATCTATAGATATTCTATTGAGCCTTTTTGTTGGAAACAAATGATAGGTTCCAATCTTGAAGCATATTATTTCCTTATATTTACCCGTATACTATCTTTTGGGTGTTAGAAAAATGTTGGCTCAAATTTCTTGATGTCAACATAGTGTACCTTCACATGACTAAGAGTGCTCCAAGATCAACAGGGTTTAAGAATTTCAGAAATCAGAGTTACAAGGACGAAGTTATGGCCTTGGGAAGTTAGTTTGTAAGAGCTATGAGGAAAAACTAAAAAAACTTCTCTTGCTACAAATGAGAGGAATGAAAGATTTCACTAACTCTTGCACTTATATATACTATTTTTATATGTGTGACATCATAGGGGCTATGATGTCATAGCTACGACATCACCATCAAAAAATTTCAAATTTTTGTTAAATTTTTTGCAAAAAATGATTCAATTGGACTATTTGGAAGATTTGAAGCTTGTTTAAAGGATCTTGGGCCATTAATGATGCATAGTTCTTGAAAGTTTGATATTCAAAGTTCATAAGGAAGGAATCTCGGGCCATGAAAGTTCATTGAATGGATAGGAGATGGGTTAAGAATTTGAAATGTATGGATAGATTATTAGATGATATGGAAAGTATTTAATGGATCTTGATTATTTTGAGAAGGTACAAGATGATGTGGAATTTCTTGCCAAGTATGAAATACAAGAGTTATACAAGTGGGTCCTCCCCAAAGTAGGATCCAATCCTTAGTTCCCTTGTATAATAATGTCTAAAAGTGTCTTTAGGCACTCGAGGAGTTGAATGTAAGATATGCTTGTCTAGCAAAACACACATGTTAGTATCGCCAAATTGGAAAAATGATGTTATCTTATACAAAACCATAAAGTTATGATTAAATATACAATGAGGTGAGATGGAATGTAGAAGAAATTGCTAAAACTTGGGATGTGATGTGTCTTACCATAGGCATAATAAATTCTTGTATGTAATTTATTGGTTAAGGTAATCATTAGTCCTTCTTTCCAAGATTCAAACCAAGTCTAAACCACTTTACAGTGACATCACATTGTTTCATCTTTGGGAATTATAACCATAAGACTATCACTTGTTGTAAGGAATATTACCACTTGTGTTGTTCAAGGAAGGAGTTTATTCATTGCACTTTTTTTTTTTTTGAGATTCTTGAGAAGTCACCTACCTTCAAGCATGGGTAACATGTCTTTCCAGTGACATGGTAAGGTAGCACTTATTGTACTTTTACTCTCATTTTTTGTTATATCTATGAGGATATAATACATCCTTAGCAACTGGATGGAACTCATAGTAATAATCCAAGAAAATCCACAAGTTCTTTGATGTCACACCCTTGTCATTCCCATTTGGTTCTTCACTCTTCTATCCAAGCATAATGATCACAAGTTTATTCTTAGTTTTATTGTGAGAAGAATATCATTATGGCCATGGTAAGAACTTATTATTGTTGAAATGGATGGATGGATGTCATGGTCTCATTGTATAGGTAATTAGTCCCTTATGATTTGATAATATAGAGAAATCTTCACCTTATTGGGACTACATCTTGCTTTATTCAATGTATTCTATTGGAAAATCAACAAAAATATTTACAAGGAAAATGATGCAATTCATAGAAAAATGGAAAAATAGAGAAAGAATTTGAAAAATATCAAAGAATAGAAAATGCTTAAGAAATGAAAAAGTTTAAAAGAATGAAAAGAGATCAAAGAATATGAAAAATTGGTAAGAAATGTGAAAAGTATAACAAAAAATTATCAACCAAAAAGAATTGTAAAATAAAAAGTTGAAAAGCACTTATTAATTCCTAAATCAAGATAAGGTATCTCCCCCACAATTGAACTCATGGATAAGTGTTCGAAAAATGGATCCTAGATCCCCTAGATCATATGCTCTAGATTTTTCATTTACCATCCTAGTGATTTAGTTTTTTGGTTATTATCCCATGTAATCTTGATGGTAATAGAACTCTAATCATCTAAGGACATATGTCCCATTGGACTAGATGATCTTTTTATCTAAGAAGGTCCAATTATATTCTCTTTTTTATTCTTAAATTCAAATTTTAAGCCCTCACTTCCCCTATTTGTTGGTGTATGCTTATAGTTTATGATATTCTTTTGTGAGTTCTCAATCTAGATCACTTTCTTAGGATAAGAGTTAATAAGTGAGTCAGACATTTCCATGCATGTTTTGGATAGTATATGATCTTAGTTTTTGGCCACTAGGTCTCTTTTGGTTTAGCGTCCCTTGTTCCTTCTTGTACATACACTTTTTTCTCACATCTATTGTGGGTTAATGTAATGATGGTGTTGACATTTTGAACTTTTGGTCCACAACTGCATCCTCCATTATCTTCAATTATGCATGGAATTCTTTGCATATGTATGGTTTCTTGCACATCTTCTTTGAAGATTTCCCCAAAAATATTTCATTCCTAAATTAGCATCTATTGTGCTAAGCCATTCTCTTCCCATAATGATAGAAAATTCCTTGTTATCATTTTTCATGTCAATCACTAGAAAATTTGTTGGATAAGACCACCTAGTGATAGTGGTCACTACATCTTCTATCTGTTCCAAACGAGTGGTGACAGACTAATCTACTAGTTCTAATCTTATGCAACACTTCTTTAAGGATGGTAGGTTTCATGCCTTATATCTTTCTTGAGGGATCAAATTTACTCTAGAACCTAAGTCTAATAGAGCCTTGCACGGTAAATTTCCAACTACTTGTAAATAAATCAAAGGAATTCTCAAATCAATTCTTTTCTTGGGAAGTGGTCCTACCTTAATCCAGTATGTTACAATTTTGGTTAGCATGATAGTTGTAAGCTTTTCATTTAATTATTGGATAAGCATAGTGTTTGTAGGTCCCTACCCTACCAGCTTTTTCTAGACTTGTCCTGAAGAGAGGATGTTTCCTTGATTTTTCCTTAGTGTTGCTGGTATGATCATCTCTTTGTATATTCACTACCCTTATAGCATTCTTTTGTTGTGCCTCTTTTGGCAATTCCCCTTGCATGATAGGTGGTGGAATTGATGGTAACTGGTTAGAAGGTTAACTCAATGAACCAGCCACTTGTTGATGCACGTTTGTGTTGGAATCCATCCTTGGAGGTGTCAATCCATAGTATTCTAGTGGATAGTACTAAGAAGTCCAAACTACTACATTTCCCAAAGATATTGGATGTTGAACATAGTATCCATAAGGGTCTAGTTTTTGATATGGTACTATGGTATTAGTCATGGCATTGCCCATGATTGTGGTTGTTGCCACTATTGATGGTAGTACTCCTGTGGATACGAATAAGCTTCACTGGGGTCTTAGGCTATTTGGAAGGTTTGTTAGTCGTTACCTTGAGGGTAAGGTAACCGTTTTAGCATTTTCTTCTTGGTGAGTCTTGGATTAAGTGCATATGCCTCTATTTCTTGCAAATGTGCCATTACAGGAAAACACTTCTTAAGATGTTCATACTAGCACACTATACACCCTTCCTCATCATCTAAGCTTATATCAAAACATTTTACCACTAATGCCACTTTGCCTTTTCATCTAAAGTTTCTTTTCTTCTTTTTCTCTTTACCCTTAATAAAGGCTTGTTCAATTTTTTCTTCCACAATTTTGATGGCTATAGCAAATTTCTCATCCACCGAATCCTACATCTTTTCTACCTTGGTGGCTATATCATTAACAAACTTTTGAATTAGTAGAGTCTTTTTCTGTATCACCTCCTCCAAGGTTTCTTCCTCTTGATTATTGCATACTCATACATCTCTTTTTTTTTTGAATGGATGGATGGATCTCTATTATACTCCTTAGCTGATTCTCTCTTTTTCAATTTTCCTTCTTCCTTCACCTCTTGGTCAATGAGTCTCTAAATTTGATGGGCAGTCATTTCAAACAGTCTACCTTGGGCATAAACCCCAAGGGTTTCCCTGGTTTTATTCCTTAGCCCATCAATAATATGTCTAAGTTGCTCACTTTGGGAAAATCTATGACATGGACACCTATGCAAAAGAGACTGGTATCTACCCATTGCTTCATCAAGGGATTTGTGGATCTCTTCCTTCCAACCCTAGATCTGCTTCATAAGATTGGACACTCAGAAGTAGGTTTGGTATTTATCATTAAAAATTTTAAGCATGGTACTCCACCTTCTAATTAATTTAGGTTCTAACAATCTGTACTAGCTTTTTTCCTCCTTGATGAGTGTTTGAGGGAACAACTTAAGTTTCTACTAATCACTCTTTAAATGCTGTAGGGCACAGGCATCATCATATGGTTGAAGGTGATGTTGTCGATTTACGTTATACCCACCTTCAAACTTAGGAATATTGTTCATTTCTAGACACTTAATGCAATTGTCTTTCAAATGCATAGTTGGGATATACATAACTTTTCTTATGTTGATCATATTGTGAGTACCCAATAGGGATTCTTCATGATCATAGGGTTTGTATGCTAGATTGTAGTGATGCCTCCTTTGATACTCATGTCTCTCTCAGTCTTCCTATATATCCTTGTTCCTTATTGGTTCATGCTCTTCATCTTCTTCATTAAGGTGTCTTGGGTGATAGTCATGTCTATCATGAGTCCAACGTCTATCCTTGTCATGGTTTCAATACCCTTGTTTCCTTTAATTAGAGTCCAGTGACGATCATGAGGATGAAGATGAAGCATTGGGAGAATGATGTCAGCTAGTTCTTCTTCTGTGACTCTAGAGTTCATCTTTTGTGATCTAGCAAGAACTCTTGGCATTGAGTCCTTTTTATACTTAGATTATTTTTCTTCTCTTCTTAATGTCTCTACTAGGGCTAAATGTACTTGCACCTTGATAGGTTCTTCTAGCTGAATGATTGATGTTTGGGAATGAACTTCATTTTCCTAGTGGAGTTTCTCTATTGTAAAGACATCACCCTTGATGTTCCTCTAGGACAATAGGAGAGTTAACCTACTTTTCCTTATTATGCTCATGTTTGGTTTTCATGGCAACATCTCTCTACACTTGTGCCTTTGTGGGTTGATAGGGTCTTATCATGTGTTTATTCATATGATACCCTTCTTGCACATGATTCAGATTCATTCTCCTTAGAGCTGTTTGAAGCATGATGAGTGCTAAATGCTTTGGAGGTAAAGCAATGTTGCCTTTTAGGTCTCTCCATCTTATTTGCCCATTTTGGAGGAAGATGAATGTGAAATTAGGGTATTAAGGATCATTGTGAGCATATGAGATTCTTTCTTGCATAGGCATACTCTAGTCTTCATTGTTATTTATTTTATCATTGCCCCTCTATATTTCTTTGGTAGGTGATAGTTTTTTCTTATTTGAAGCCATGTTATAATTGTGATGCTTAGTTAAGTATGTGTTATTATGATTATTTAAAAATTAGAAAGATTAACTTTATGGTTCTTGATACAATAAACTTTGTAAGATCAATTACTTAGCACACATTGACACATCCCCAACAACGGCACCAATAATGAGTGATGAAGTATCCAACACTCTATCATACAAGTCACAAGTGCTCATGGGCAACCAAATTGTAATCCATGAATAGATAATGTTATTATGCTAAGGTTTAATATTAAGTTTATGATCACTGTCTTCCCACTTGCAGATAGTGAAGACTAAGGTTTAACTCATAGTGATTCATATGTTAAGTGATGTTGTTAGGACCTTAATACACCTAGTTACAAACATAATGAAAATTGAGAATAGAAATCTAAATCTAAGTAATGACTGCAATGGAAATCTACACTAGCCTAAAGCGATGAGCATCTAGTCCTAGCTTACTCTACACATCTTGGGCTCATGTAATAATTATTGGGTTACCAAGTGTTATTCTACTAAACGAACTAGGTAATAACACTACTAAGAATACCAAATGATTACACTTAAATGCTCAAAACCAATTGCACTCATTCCACTTTACTAATGAACAAGTAAAGTAAAGTACTTGGAAACATAAATGATTAACTAAAAAAGCAGAAAAATTAAACTAAGTAAAACAAGTAAACTAAGTGAATGCTGAAATGATGAGAAGCAATCTCGATCTTTATTTTCAGTCATTAATTGTGCCCAAGTACACTTCACTCGAATAAAGACTTCATAAAATTGCTAAATAGCACACTACAAGCATTCACTCTATCACTAAAACTATGAAAATAAACTACAAAAGTCTAGCTAAGGATGGAATGAAAAGTTTTGAATTGTGTGCCCAAGTACTGGTATTTATAGGGTTGCACCCAAGACATTGTATCAATGATGATGTAGCATGTACCACAACATCATTGCTACTATATTGCAAATACAATATCATATCATAACAAAAATTGACTTTATTAGCTACAATTCACATAATCTTAGAATTGAAAGTGGAAGATAGATTTAACTTCTTAGAGAAAAGTGCATTTGTAAATTGTTCAAGTTAAGAGCCCTTGAAATGAGTTGTGTGTGCTTCTTTTTGTGTTGTGACTATCCATTTGAAATAACATTGTAATGTTATAGCAAAAAATTTGTATGATTTATTTTTACTACTCCCATTGGTGCTTGGTCAATCTGAAGTGTCTATCATTATTTTTTATGAAAATGTAATATTTGTCCAATATATACTATAGGTCTTTGTATATAATAAAGCTTCAATTTCAATTTCAATTTCATAAATCATAAGCCCTAGCTTTTTGTTATAATCTTCACATTTTTGTAAGGATAATGTGTTCAAATTTTGTCATCTACTAATTTGTAAAAATTCACTCAAATAAGTTTTTATAATGTGACACTCTAGTCACTCAAGTAAGTCAAGTCAACTTCAAATTTTGTAATAAAATCGATTCCAATTTTGTTAACTTGAGAGTAAGTTTTTAGTCAGTCATAGCAAGTCATCTTTCTATTGGCTATGTTGATGAGTGAGTATTGATAGAGGGCCAACTACATTGATTGAATTGTAATAAATACCTATATAAATTTGTGCAACAATTGCATTTATGACACTATTTGGTCAATAGCATAGCAAAGCCTTTACACTTTATTTCCGTATGACTTGGAATTATGAGCAAGTGCCTACAGTGTGGTAAAAATCAGTTGTCTTGAGTCTTTATCCAAATGTCTTATACCACTGCATGACAACAGTAAAGACCAAGACTATTTTGCTTTGTTGCAATAATTTGACATAATTTAAAATTTACCTTTAGTTGCAATTTAATTTTTTAATGCACTTAGCGTAATGTTTATCTTTCCATGCGTGTTAATGCTTTGGTTTAATAGATTTCATTGTCTTCTATTTTCTTGGGAGAAAAAAAAGGATTTTCTTATATTTTTAAGTGGGAAAGTTATTAAATAAGACATACCCTAAATAGATATAACTTAGTTGCAACTTAATTTCATGATAGGAAGTGAGGAGAGAGACATAACCTCCTCTTATAAATATCCTTGTCTAAAATGCTCTTGAAATTACAAATGGAGCCAATGCATTGTTTAAAGGCCACAAGTGAAATGAAAGCCCTATTTCTATTAGAAAAATAAATGTAAAAGAAATTTATTATAGGTGGGGATATCTACAAATGTAGAGGCCAATAATCAATCATATCAAAGGGCCCAAACTTGTAACATTAAATTATATTTTGTCCATAAACCTTTAGGGGATTGGTAATGCAATGCTAAACAATATTTCCTAAATTTTTCATCATATATTATTTATAAATTTCTTAGCTTCAATCCATTTGATTTTTTGTTAATAGAAAAATTTTTCTATGCCAAATTATGAATATATAGCTAAACTTAGTGTTAATTATCCAACCAACTATTCTTGATTGTGTTTTATAAGGTTGTTGATGCGTAAATTTTGGACATGCGAACACCACCTGTGAAAACATGTTTTAGGAGACTATCGCCTAGGGTGCCTCCTATATGGGTACGGAAACCCGGGAATAGTCTCTGGAAAGGGCTATGTGACAATAATTATAATAATAATGAAGTCCACTAATGAAATATTCTTAACCATATGTATAACAACATTAATGAAAATAAAATTTTGTTAATAAACTGGTAGTAAAGATGCACAACTTTTCATATGTCTATAACATTGAACTTCAAGATTCTGCTATAAAAATTTAATTCCTCAAAGCTTAAACAATATGTGATCCCCTGTGCATTTTACGGAGAAATCATAATGGCAAAACTCTATCTTAAATTACTTCTCTGACTCTAAGTTGACTAAAAATTTTAAAAGATTGTCGTGACTAACAAGTAAAAAAAAACTCATTCCTTCAGTACTATAGAGACGTTGATTTCGTCACACACAATGCCACTCCAAAGAAACGACTATTTGGAATTTAGATACTTAAAAAAATTTAAGTATATCAGAAAATGGCACATCGTTGATAGCAGATGCAGTTACCGAATTTTAACAAGCAGATTGAACGTAAGCATAAACTAAATATTGGCCAATGGTGATGATGTTGTCATTGAGGATGAAACATCTTTGGCACTGTTACCATATATAGAAACTTATAGTTGCTATTGTGCTGCAAATGCAGACAAGAAAACTATACTTATCAGGGCAACGCAATGAAACAGAGCAATGCAACGGGGACCATAGGGAGTTCCCGATTGAAAACGACTTAAAAGTTGAAGAATGCAATATATTAGTATCTAAGGATTTGAGGATCTAAAAGCCTAAAAAAAAAGCTACTGCTTTGAATTATAAAAACAATGAAAGTTTAAGCACGGGTAACATGTTTGGAAATGCTAAAAATATTAAATATCTGTAATTCAAAATGCCAAACTTTTTTGATATTATTATATGTTACTGAGATGTGGGTGTGGTTGCAGCCGTTAGTGCATTCGTCACATTATTCCTGATCATCCTGCAGACTCGCTAAAGGTGTCTACTGTTACCTCAGCGTCCAAAGAGAAGGCCACCATCTATAGGTGTGTTGCTGTCAGACGTGCGCTGCTTGCAACAACAAGAGGCTAAAAGATGGATTACATGTGGCCAGAGAAAATAGAAGAACAAAATAAAATAGTAGCTGTTGATGGACATGCACTGCCAACCGCTACGCGTTTCAAAAGAAAGGTTGGCAACCAGACCTTCTTGCCAATTCTAGAGATTGCTTTTTCTTGCTGCCTCCTGCTATGTCTTCTCTATTTCTTGCTCGCCATTTCCTGTTCATAGCGGCCCTGCGGGAGAAACCAATGTTAATCGTCTATCTCTATTAACTTCCGTCAGCTGCCAACTACCTTTGGATGCCAAACGCTATGTGGGAAAGATGAAATAAGAAAATGAGCTGAAAAATAAGCCTTAAGTTTTATGGTTTATGTCGAAATACTTTTTTTTTTGTGAAGTACATGGTTTGACTAGCTATATGTAACCATTTATATTATCTTATACTTTGGCTTTTGTATGGTGTGAAATGCATAGAATAACAACTTTTGATATGGAAAATCGATGGCACTTTTTATCGGTAATAAGGATAAGCACGAAAAAGTCACCGTGTAAAATCAAATACTATATGAACTCACAAGCACCTCAATAGAGGTTTACACATCAAGTTGTAATTCTAGGGAACATTACCTCTACAACTCTATATCTAACCTTGCAACTAATTTAAAGTGAAATTGTTATGTTATAACTATTGATCAAGGCCCTATGCCTAGCATGGGTGAGGTTGGCCTCAACAAAGGTCTAGTCTAGCAACTAAATATTGTTAACAACTAGAAAAAGTTCTAAAGCTTTCTTGATGGGTGAATTTAAAATGAAGAGATAGGCACAATATGATTATCTTTCTTGAAGTAAAGATGATGTTCTTAAAAGTTACGCTATTTATCAATTTATAGCCTATAGTCATAATCTCTCTAAATTCCAATTCACTAAGTACTACAAAAAGGTGTTGCTAATAATTCTAAATGATGGATCATTTCATATGGGAATTTTAGAGCTTAAAAAATAAAATATTCAAAAGCACATTCTTTATTTTGATCCTAAGCGACTTTGCAAAATAGTAAAACCAATAGTATCTTTAAAACATTGGGAAAATGTAGAAAAAAATAAACATTCCTTCTTGAATAGTATCAAAAAAAGGTCTTAATTCAAAGGTTAATTAGTTTATAACTGTTATTTCTCACCATTTGCACTATACAACAAGCAAACCATGAACAAGATCTCCTCATCTAAGTTGAAATACATAGATGGATCAAGATTTACTATAACGAATCACTGAACGCATTGTACAATAAAAAAACCATTAAATACTATTGTTATATTTTTCGACAATGCCTAGCATTTCAGCACATTACATATGGTTGGGATATGCCGATTATTTGGTTGGTTTATAATCTATTTATTTCTTTTGAGTAAAATTTACCATATCAACTCTCCTCGTAAGCCAATGTTATGCATGCATAATTAATTTTAGTTTAAAATATGTGATGAAGATACTCTTTATAAACCTTTTATAAAGAATTTTTTTTTATTTTTTACAATTAGGCAATTTAATATATGCTTAGAACAACGCCTCCAACCTAGAGTGTTACTAAGTTAGCAACAACTTGAGTGGAAGCCCTCTCTTTAGTCCATTTTGATTAACATATACTTACAAAGATACTCTTTATAAACCTTTTATAAAAAAAATTTAGTTTTTATTTTTAAAATAAAACAATTTTATATATAACTAGAACAACACCTTCCACCTAATGTACTTAGAAAGTTAGCAACAAACTAAGTGAAAGTCCTTCCTTTATTCCATTTGGATCATACTTTCTATTGATTGCTTGTCCTTGATGCCGATTTCTTCAACGCGACTAATTTTCTTACATCCAGCCGGGCTGCGTAGACACATGACCATGTCTTTGAATATTTTTTTATTGAAGATCTAGGATAAGATGTGTGGCCTATGGCGAAAAATTGGGGAACAAGAGGTATCTTTCATTTTTATTTTTTTAAATAAAAATTGGGGAATAAGATGTGTGGCCCATGGTGCAGTTCAACCCTCGCGTATGTGCCTTTGATTGGTGGCATCATAGCAAGTCTCTTAGGTGGCTAAGGAGTCTCAAGTAGAAATGAACACACTTCACCCTGTTGTTCACAAGATAGCCATGGATCATCATACCTAAGGGCTTGAGCTTATGAGAGGAAAGGATAGAATTTTCCAAGGTCACCTAGTAATTATGACTAACCACTTTCCAACATCACATATCCTACACTCACATGATCATGATGATAACATGATAAGTTTGTATAAATCCAATGCTCCATAATCTAACATAACAAATAAACTGAAACCTTGGAATCAATTGGAAAGAGTTATAGTATTTTTGAAATATAAAGTATAAAGCAGATTTTATAGCATTATTGAAATATAATATTATAGTAATAGTAAATTATGTTATACCTACATTATTTTCCAATGGTGTTAAGATGACCCAATGTCTAGTAACTCAAATGACAAATGATTATTAAAATCATATGAAGAACACAATAATCAAAACAATATGCTAAGAAAGAAATAATGAAAATGCAAACAAAATATGGAAATGCAACTATATTCAAATGAAATGCAAAGAAAAAGGAGAAGAAAACATGCAACTAAGAATCTACCAAGTGCCCATGTGGGGTACCTGAGTAGAAATGCTTAAAATGAAATGAATTAAAATTCCTATTCAACCTATATCCTTGCAAATCAACAATCTTGAACACATATGGGGTAGTGATGTCTACAATTTGGAATGGACCTGACCACATAGGTGAAAACTTAGTTTGAGGGCCAGTTTGACTAAACGCTCTATCCCTCTTAAGGACTAGATCACCTACTTGAAAATTTTTAGTTGCATATTTTTTATCGAACCATCTCTTAACAATTTTTTGATGACCACACATATTTTTGATCGCTTTAACCCTTTTAAGTTCTAAGTTCAAAATGTCACATGCTCATGATATTAGATGCTCGTTAGTTGGTAAGTAGTCCAAGAAGATTTAATATGTAGGAATCTGTAAATTAATTGGCAATATGGGTTCCTGTCCATATACTAAATCATATGGTGTAGTCTTGATCGATTCTTTGTAACGAATCCTATCAGCCCAAACTGCCCATTTTAGTTGTTCATGCCAAGTTTGTGGATTTTGGGCTACCAACTTCTTAATCCCATCTAATACAATTTTGTTGGAAGATTCAGCCAAACCATTACCTTGTAGGTAATATTCGGTTATTGCCTTGACAATGATGTTATGGTCTCTAGCCCAATTTGTAAACTCAATGGAAATGAAGGTGGGCCCATTATCAACTACTAAAGCATAAGGATAACCATATCTAGAGATTATATCATTTTCTAAGAAGCAAATGACCTCACAAGATGATGCAGTTTTGGGTGCTTTCGCCTCTAACCAACGTATGCAATAATCAGTGGCTGTCAAAATGAACTTATGTAGGATAGTAGATAAAGGATTGATCACTCTAATAAAATCTAATGCCCATTGGGAAAATGGTCTTGTTTCTATTATAGGTTGTAAAGGGGCTGAACTCTTGGAATCTTTACCTTTAAATATCTGGCATTGGACACACACGTCTTAACAAGGTTATAAGCATCATTAATCATAGTAGGACAATAATAACCAGCCCTCACAATTTTATGAACTAATGAGCGGTATCCTATATGTCCTTCATCGTGAAGTTGTTTTATAGCTTCATTAGCTTGTTCTTGGTTCAAACACTTAAGGTATATCCCTTGGAAGTTCTTTCTAAATAATTCACTGCTTATTAGAGTGAATTTAGAACATTTTTATATTAAGAGCTTTCTTTTATATCTAGGTAAATCTAAGGAACAAAAATGAAAGGTTAAATAAAATTTGATATCCCCATACCATGGATCATACATCCAATTGGGAGCAAATGGAATATCATTTTCTTCATTGATGGATAATATATGAAGAGGAATTGATTCTTTATCTATGAATGCATCACAATTTTCTAAGGTTGAAGCATTAACTATTAATTTAGCAAGACCAGTCCCTCTAGCTAACTTTGCTACCTTCCATTGAATATCATATTCTTGGAGCCTCATAACCCACTTAGCACGTTTCTTACTAGGATCTTGTAATTTGCTAAAGCGATGGTGGTTGGATCAGGGACAATGACAAAGACTTTTGAGTTTAACAAGTAGTAGCGGAATTTCTTCAAGGCTTTTATCACAGCATACAATTTCTTCTCTACGGATGAGTATCTTAATTACGCATCCTTTAAAGGTGTAGACATGAAATCTATGGGTCTCTCACCTTGATCATGTATGTCTTGGGTCAAGATAGCAACAGCTGTAACATTGCTAGAAAAGGCATATAAGAAGAAATCATTTTCATACCAAGGAGAAGCTAGGATAGGTGCATCGATTATAGCTTCTTTAATAGCAAGAAACGCATTCTTTCTATCATTTGTCCAATGCATATTACTATCTTTCTTAAGCATTTCATTCAATGGTCTAACTAATTCAACATAGATTGGGATAAATCGTCTAACAAAATAAATCTTACCAAAGAAAGCCCTTAGATCAGTTTTTGATAAAGGGTAAGGTACTTCTAAAATTGCATTTACTCATTCAGGATCAATCGCAATCCCCTCTTTGGTCACTATATGACCTAGAAATTTACCACTTTGAACACCAAAGATTGATTTCTTTGCATTTAAGGTGATGCCAAATTGTCTACATCTCATAAAAACATTTCTAAGGTCTCTAAGGTGCGTACCTCTATCTTTAGAGAAAACAGTTAAGTCATCAAGGTAGATAATAATATACTTTCTAATTAGCCTCTCAAAAAGTTTTGTCCATAGCTCTTTGGAAGGTAGAGCCAGCATTTATGAGGCCAAATGGCATTTTAGCGAATTGAAAGGTTCCCCACTTTGTTGTAAAAGCTGTATTTTATTGGTCCTTCAAATTTGGTTATATCCTAAATACCCATCCAAAAAGGAATACATTTGAGCATCATTCACAATTTGCAATAACTCCTCCATAAGAGGGAGTGGATAATTATCCTTGATGCAAGAAGTATTAAGGTTACGAAAATCAATACATAACCTTAACTCACCAATTTGTTTCCTAATGGGTACTAAGTTTGAGATCCAACAAGAGTGTCTTACTGGATAAATTATTTTGGATTCTAAGAGTTTATCAATTTCTACTTTCATAAGGATTTCAATCTTTGGATTCATAGGTCTAAGCTTTTTCTTGAATGGTTTTGTTTCTGGCCTAAGGGGAATGGTATGTGTCATTACTACTGGATTAAAAGTCCTAAGGTCTTTGTAAGTCCAAGCCAGAACATCATTAAATTCATGTAATAGGTCAACAAAGCTTTGTCTTTCATCTGGATGTAAACAAGCTCCTATTTTAATAGGGTATTGTTTTCCATCCTTTTGAATTTGAATTGTTTCAGTTTGAGCTAACATTTGCCAATTAGTGTTTTTAGATAAATCCAGGGCCTTGGTGTATAGATCATCAAATAAAGCTTCTCTAACTATGGTTTTGGGAGATATCTTATTCAAGAACACAACATCCTTGGATGTATCTCCTTGATCACTAAATTCTCTTTCAAAAAATAGAAATTTATAAATATGGTCATCATCAACAAGCACTTGAAAAGAAGAGATATTATCAAGGATAGAATAGGACTTCACCTTTTCAATAATGATTTCTGAATCCCAAGCATTATGCTTAAAAGGGATATCCAAAGTGGTAGCCATCTGGGCTAGTGCATTGGGAATATAATTTTCTTTCCTAGGTACATGTTCAATGGTTACATGTTTAAATTATTTAATAAGTTCAAGAATGTAAGCTTTGTATGCTTTCATGGTCATGTCTTTATCGTCAAAGATGCCATTGGCTTGGTTCACTATCAGTTGGGAGTCTCTATAGATTTTAAGTTTGGACAAATCATAGTATTTAACTAGTTTGATCCCATGAATTAGTGCTTCATATTTGAGCATATTGTTGGTCATTGGTTGAGTGAAATTAATAGCCTTAAGAATAGGAGCTTCACCAGGAGGTATAAGCATTATTCTAGCTCCACATCCTTTGTTGGAAGAAGCACCATCGACTCTTAGTATCCAAGTATTCAAGTTTGTAATATCCAAAAAATTGGCCCTTCGATCAAGGTAACAGTGATCACTATCAAATTTTGGTCCATCTTCTAATATTTCATTAGTTAAAATCTCACTTATGTCTTTATCATTTCCTAGTGGTGGTGGGTCACCGAAAAGAAAGGTTTTTCCATCATGTTGGTGATATGGCAAAGTATCTTCATACACCTTCTCACATTCCCTAAAAGCCTAGTAGTATTGAGTAGAATATGTGTATGCAAAAGGATTTATGTATGTAGCCTCATCTATATCATCATTTAAGGAATATTTGCCAAGTCCTAGTTTGACCACACCAACAAAATGATTGTTGTTTTGATATCCTTGAGATGTAATTTGTTGATCAAAATTTGTTAACATTTGCTTATAAAAGGGTTGCCTAGGTATAATCATATATTCAGATTTTTCGTTAATTGGGATCAATAATTCTAAGAAATCTGACCTAAAGAAGCCCCTGATGGGATGCAATATCACATGGGCCACGATATCGTGTATGCGATATCACGTCCACCGCGATATCGCATCCCCTACGATATCGCAGTCCGCCGTAATGTCTATAAATAAGAAGCGGCTCTCCCTTTTTTAACATTAATAGAGTAGATTGTAGCTAAACTCTGGCAATTCGATCCCTCTAGAGATAGATTATTTTCTAGTATCTACCCACAGTGTGGTGAATGTAATTGTACAGCATCCTTTATTCGAGTGTGACGTACTTGGACACGCACATGACCGGAAATAAAGATCGAGATTACTTCATCATTGCAGCATTCACTTTGTTATTTATTTATTTAATTGTTATTTACTACTTTCCTAATTGGTTTCTCTCATCCTTAAACTCCTAGTAACACAGAATGAGTACGACTTGATTATGAGCATTTAAGTGTGACTACCTGGTAACCCAGTGGCGTACCTAGGATCTGCGCTTGGTAATCCCAGTGGTAGTTGTGCACAAGGTCCAAGATGTGTACGGATAATCAAGGAACGGATGCTCATTGCTAGATTAGATTCTCTTACCTTTCCTCCTAGCTTAGTTTAGTTAATATTATTTTCCACTACCTTCAGGAGTAGCATTAGAATTAAGAACACATCATACACCTCACTCTGGACTAAACCATATGTGACAAATATAATACTAGTCCAAGTGGGAAGATAGCGAACTACGACCTAAGGTTAACAATCTAGGTGCCATAACTAGCCAGTCTGCAGAGTTCGACCGGATCGTGCGTGAAAATGCTCGTATTCGTATGGTTGAGTGTAGGGATATCTCGCCACTCATCAGCCCCCAAACTTAGCTCCAAAAGATCTAGATAAGAGCACACCATATGTGGGTGTCATGTCAACAACTAGGATATTTGTATAACATGTAAATGTAGGGTATTTCTTAAGTTGTACCTTTGCTCCTTTTAATAACCCTACCATAGGTACGTTAGATCCATCGAGTTGAATCACACTTTTAGTTTGTAGTATCATTTGTGCTCCTAAGGCGTTACAAATGTCAAGAGGCATAACACTAGAATCCATTAAACAGTTATGGACATATTTCCTAAAATAATCAAAGTGGTTAGGAAAGGGGAATGGTCCCTTTTGCTAGACATGGAATTATTCACGTTTTGTACTGATAATGTGTTAGGACTTTTTGGCAAAGTAAACTTTCCTTTCAGGAATTGGGGATTTTTCTCTTTGGGCTACAGGTATATGAACCATATCCCAAATCACTTCTTTCATTTCATTAAACTGTAGGAGGTCATACATTGAAATGTTGGCTTTAACCCTTTTTAAGTCCTCAACCAAATCATAATTCTTATGTTCATCTTTGGCTTCTTGTTGAGATGGAACTCTTCTAAGTATAGAAGGGGGATTTGGTTGTTGTGGGGTAATTACTTGGGATGACCCAGATTGGTTGTTTACATTGTTTTGACTAGGAACTCTTCTGTTTGGAGGTGTATAGGAATTGTTCCTAATTTTTTGTTGTGTAGCATTCATAATATCACTAATTTTGCAGTAGCGAGTGTTGTGTGGATTAGGGTCCCGTACCATAACTTGTTCTAATGAGGAAACCTCTTCATTTTCTGTCTCATGAGGTACATTAAGGACCATGATAGGGGGTTTCCCATTTTGTTGCCCTTGGGTATTGTCACCATACAATGGCATGAATTGAGGACAAGTCTTTTCGGAATGTTGCATCGTATTATGAAGATGACAATAATCATTGTTGATTGATGCACTTGGTTTTTCTGGTTGTATAGGACCTTTGTTATTGTTCCTCTTTAGCTCAACTACTTCATTGGATAGTTTTTGTAGTGAAGTGAGTATTTGAGTTATTTGATTTTGAGTTTGGGTTGGTGGTTCAACAGAATTTGATGTCTCGTTTGGGTTTATAATGGATTGAATCAAGGCTTTTGATTGGTCATCATTCAAACCAGTGTTGGATGGTAAGAATGAAGAGGACGTGACACCTTAAGAGTAATTACTTAAAGGTTGAGTTGGTTGAAAGGGAGAAATAGCTTGAGGCATAACATTAGATGTTTGAAAAGTTGGTAGGAGTGGGTTTGATTACATAGGGTTATTAACACTCATCATCCCAAATTGGGTTTGGATGCTATTCATAAGGGTTATTTGCTCTAATTCCATAGCTTTTGACATTGCACCTTGTATTTCTATTATGTTGGGATCAGATTTGATGGCATAAGCAAAGAATGGATCGATGGTAGAGAGATAGAAGTTGAGGATACCATCTGGTTGTGGTCGCATCTCATTTGGCACATAGGTAAGTTGATGAAGGAATCTAAGGTTATAATCCCTAACATTTTTCTCAGGTAGCTTTCTTAGGCTGGTAAAGTTGCTTGATGCAATAGCAGGGCTTGTAAATTTGTCAAATTGATTCAAAAACTTATTTTTGAATTCTTGCCACATGTTAATAGAGGCATCATGAAGCATTAAGAACCATTGGGTTTCTTTGGTCCTGAATGTTGTTACAAACACCCTGCATGCCACATCATTATGTATAATGTTGTGGATCCCTAGTAAGGTTTCAAAACATTGTATGTGTTGGCGAGCATCATTCGTAGGGGTTGTAGGATCGAAGAACAGATTTATGTTTTAAAGGGATTTTGGTATGTCATGGTAATTATGAAAGTTAAAAGGGTTTCTTACTAAGGGAGCCAGGGGTTGATGGGCTACCATCTTAGTCTGAGATTTTTTAGGAATTGAACTTGGAAAAAGTGAAGCTCATTGTTTTCTCAAAGTAAATTGATGAGTAGTTGGTTGACTAGGCGTAGGAGTATGAATTCTTTGTTGAGATGTTCCATAAGAAGAGTCACTCATAAAATAAAAAATAACAAGAAATGTAAAATGATAATAAACTATGAAGATTAAAGAAAATGGAAAAAACATTTGAATGCCATATTTTTTATTTATTTATTTATTTAATTTTAAAAGTAAAATTAAAATTACAAAATTCAGAAAAGTAAATTGAAAGTAAAATGATTTAAATCGCCTCAATTAAATTTCAGAAAAATAAATTGAAGAAAAAAGATTGCTAGAATATAAATTTGGAGATTTGAAAATGAAACTAAAATAGAGCAATAAAACTGAAAATAGGGAGGCAAAAACAAAAATAGACAGTAATAAAAAAATGATAAATTTTTTTTTTTTTTTAAAAAAAGAAACATAAAAGGAAAATAAAGAAAAGGTTGAGAAACTGCCCTCCTTCTAGTGCCAAAAGGTGTTGATGCGTAAATTTTAGACATACGAACACCACCTGTGAAAACTCGTTTTAGGAGACTATTGCCTAGGGCGCCTCCCGTATGGTTACAAAAACTAGGGAATAGTCTCAACTGGAAAAGGCTATGTGACAATAATTATAATAATAATGAAGTCCATTAATGAAATATTCTTAACCATATGTATAACAACATTAGTGAAAATAAAATTTTGTTAATAAACTAGTAAAGATGCACAACTTTTCATATGTCTATAACATTGAACTTCAAGATTCTGCTATAAAAATTTAATTCCTCATAGCTTAAACAATATGTGATCCCCTGTGCATTTTACAAAGAGATCATAATGGTGAGACTCTATCTTAAATTACTTCTCTGACTGTAGGTTGACTAAACATTTTAAAAGATTGTCGTGACTAACAAGTAAAAAAAACTCATTTCTTTAGTACTATAGAGATACTGATTTCGTCACACACAATGCCACTCCAAAACAACAACTATTTGAAATTTAGATACTTAAATAATTTTAAGTATATCAGATACTAGTCAATGGCAATGATGTTGTCATTGAGGATGAAACATCTTTGGCACTGTTACCATAGATGAAAACTTATTCTTGTTACTGTGCTGCAAATGCAGATAAGAAAACTATCCTTATCAGGGCAATGCAACAAAACAATGCAACAGGGACCATAGGGAGTTCCCGATTGAAAATGACTTACAAGTTGAAGAATGCAATATATTAGTATCTAAGGATTTGAGAATATGAAAGCCTAAAAAAAAAGCTACTGCTTTGAATTATAAAAAAAAATGAAATTTTAAGCACGAGTAACATGTTTAGAAATGCTGAAAATATTAAATATCTGTAATTCAAAATGCCAAACTTTTTGATATTGTTGTATGTTGCTGAGATGCAGGTGTGGTTGCAACTGTTGGTGCATCCGTCACGTTATTCGTGATCGTCCTGCAGACTCGCTACAGGCGTCTGCCGTTACCTCAACATCTAGAGAGAAGGCCACCATCTATAGGTGCGTTGCTGTCAGACATGCGCTGCTTGCAGCAACAAGAGGCTAAAAGATGGGTTGCATGTGGTCAAAGAAAATAGAAGAACAAAATAAAACAGCGGCTGCTGATGGACATGCGTTGCCAACTACTATGCATTTCAAAAGAAAGGTTGGCAACCAGACCCTATTGCCAATTCTAGAGATTGCTATTTCTTGCTACCCCCTGCTATGTCTTCTCTGTTTCTTGCTCACCATTTCCTGTTCATAGTAGCCCTAAAGGAGAAACCAACGTTAACAGTCTAGTTGTTTCTGTTAACTGCCGTCAACTACCAATTGCCTTTGGATGCCAAACGCTACGTGGGAAAGATGAAATAAGAAAATGAGCTGAAAAATAAGCCTTAAGTTTTATGGTTTATGTCAGAATATTTTTTTTTGTAAAGTACATGGTTTGACTAGCTATATGTAACCATTTATATTATCTTATACTTTGGCTTTTGTACGGTGTGAAATGCATAGAATAACAATTTTTAATATAGAAAATTAATGGCACTTTTTACCGATAATAAGGATAAGCACAAAAAAGTCACTGTGTAAAATCAAATACTATATGAACTCAAAAGCATCTCAATAGAGGTTTACACCTCAAGTTGTAATTCTAGGGAACATTACCTCTACAACTCTATATCTAACCTTGCAACTAATTTAAAGTGCAATTGTTATGTTATAACTATTGATCAAGGCCCTATGCCTAGCATGGGTGAGGTTGGCCTCAACAAAGGTCTAGTTTAGCAACTAAATATTGTTAACAACTAGAAAAAGTTCTAAATCTTTTCTTGATGGGTGAATTTAAAATGAAGAGATAGGCACAATATGATTATCTTTCTTGAAGTAAAGATGATGTTCTTAAAAGTTACACTATTTATCAATTTATAGCTTATAGTCATAATCTCTCTAAATTCCAATTCACTAAGTACTGCAAAAAGGTGTTGCTAACAATTCTAGATGATGGATCGTTTCATATGGGAATTTTAGAGCTTAAAAATAAAATATTCAAAAGCACATTCTTTATTTTGATCCTAAGCGACTTTGCAAAATAGTAAAAACTAATAGTATCTTAAAAACATTGGGAAAATGTAGCAAAAAAGAAACATTCCTTCTTGAATAGTATCAAAAAAAGGTCTTAATTCAAAGGTTAATTAGTTTATAACTATTATTTCTCACCATTTGCACTATACAACAAGCAAACCATGAACAAGATCTCCTCATCTAAGTTGAAATACATAGATAGATCAAGATTTACTATAAAGAATCAATGCACGAATTGTACAATAAAAAAAGCATTAAATGTTATCGTTATATTTTCTGAAAATGCCTAGCATTTGAGCACATTACATATGGGTGGGATATGTCAGTTATTTGGTTGGTTTATAATCTATTTATTTCTTTTGAGTAAAATTTACCATATCAACTCTCCTCGTAAGGCAATGTTATGCATGCATAATTAATTTTAGTTTAAAACATGTGATGAAGATACTCTTTATAAACCTTTTATAAAGATTTTTTTTTATTTTTTACAATTAAGCAATTTAATATATGCTTAGAACAACGCCTCCAACCTAGAGTGTTACTAAGTTAGCAACAACTTGAGTGGAAGCAGTTCATTTTGATTAACATATACTTTGTAAGTATATGTGACAAAGATAATCTTTATAAACCTTTTATAAAAAAAATTTAGTTTTTATTTTTAAAATAAAACAATTTTATATATAACTAGAATAACACCTTCCACCTAATGTACTTAGAAAGTTAGCAACAAACTAAGTGAAAGTCCTTCCTTTATTCCATTTGGATCATACTTTCTATTGATTGCTTGTCCTTGATGCCGATTTCTTCAACGCGACTAATTTTCTTACATCCAGCCGGGCTGCGTAGACACATGACCATGTCTTTGAATATTTTTTTATTGAAGATCTAGGATAAGATGTGTGGCCTATGGCGAAAAATTGGGGAACAAGAGGTATCTTTCATTTTTATTTTTTCAAATAAAACACCGTAATTTTTGAGCGCCTTCCCACAGATATTTGTGGAAGAGAGTCTATTCTGCTATGAAGTGTTGGATAAAACTTTGAATAATCTGGTTGTTGCTTTTGGGTTACGGTATCCATCAGCCAATCAACACACTTTTCTATTTAAGATTTTACTTTT
>MNCI01000569.1:347084-358298 GCA_015680685.1 Gnetum montanum | reverse complement strand
GGGTGATCAATCCGCCAGAGCTTCGCTACTTCTAGCCTAGGATGAGAAATGAGGGGAGTGCCGCTTCTTATTTATAGATTTGGTGACGGACTGTGATATTGCGTACACGATATCACAGGGGACGACGCGATATCGCGGCTTGTGCATATCGCGTCTCATCATACCCCCATGACTAAATGAAAACTCGTTCTCGAGTTCCTTACAATAGTATCGGGAAGGTATGGAATTACTAAGGGGAATGGAACTAATGGGATGACATGTGAATGGATCATTATTATAAGACTTGACAAAACTGGTGTTCATGACAACAAGGGTGAACACCTTATTACAATGACATCAGGCCTTTGTTGGCAGCTGAGAGAAAAGAGGAGAGAGAAGAGAAGAAAAGAAGAGAGAAGAGTCTTACTGCTACCACGCCTAGATTGCGCCTTCCGTTGTCCATCCGTAAGCGCATCATTAATTCTGCTCCTTACATAGCTACTTCAACACTGCTCCATTCCAAGTGCTTCCTCCAGATCCGGTTCGTGGTTGTATGATTGCCATCTGCACACACAACACAATCATATATTAGCAAGGGTAATTGAATCATTAAGTAATTAATACCTTGCTTTGGTGTAAGTCCATTGGCTGAGTTGTGGTATGGCTAATATGGACTTGGGAAGATGTAGATGATGACTACCAAAGGTGTAGGGGTTAGGAAGAAAAACAAAAAAATTTGGGGCTTAGGAGAAAAATTGAAAAATCAGGTCCCATACCCCCATGACTAATCGCAAACCTCTGATAGCGAAAGAATGGAGAAAGAAAAGGAGTAAGAAAGATAGGTAAAAAGGGACAACTATGGCATCAATGAAGTGGATGTCAAGATGGAAATGAATAGAAATAAAATCAATTGCAAAATGTTAAGGAAAAGAAGTTAACTAATGCTCCAAATAGGAATGTCAGTGGGTCCTCCCCAAAGCAGGCTCATGCCGTTAATGCCCTAACAAACCCACATTCAAAGAGTCCGTAGGCTCTAGGAATGTCTTTTGGAACAAGAGTTAAAGTCTTAATTGCAAGAATTTACCAAAAAGAAAACAATGCATCAACCAAAATATACACATTCATGATACAACCGGCAATGAGGTGAATAGTGGAGAGAAGGGTGGAGAGAAGAGGATGGAATGGAATCCCAAGGACAAGGTGGTGTACAGTCCCTTGTGTGTTACATGATTAATATGACTTGGCAAATCTCATTCCAACTCCGGGCTCAAACCAACCACTTCCAGTGACTTCACATCAATGCATTCGGTTAAACCATCCACTCGGATACGAGGATGCATCTTCAAGAGCCACCACCATTCCGACGAAACAAAGGAGAGAATGGGAAGCGAGAAGGGCCCTAGTTAGAGGGAACACTTTGGTTCCATAACCAGTGCTTGTAGCCCAAAGTTATTCCATCTAAGGGGTGTGCTTTGAATTCTCACTTTCTTCATTGTTTTTTTTCTGTGTTTTGTGTTTTTATGCGTGAGAACCACACCATGCAAAGATTTCTTATTTTTATTGGCTCAGCTTCCAATAATTGGGTAACATCGGAACAGTAAGAAAACTCAAGAAGGGAACATCCAAGCACCCAAGAGAATGACCAACACAAAGGCATCAAGTTCCTTTGAAGTCACACCCTTTGCAATCCTTGAGTCCTTCCTTAGTTTGAGAAATACCCAGTCACCAATTCGTTAAAGTTCTTATTAGAAGGGAACTGTACACTTCCAAACCAAGAGAAACCATAGAAATTGATGGATGGATGGATGAAGTGATCTCATTGCCTGCCATATCAAAAGAAACATACCTTAGTATCAACATTGTAACTTAAAGGTAAAAACCAAACATTAGCGATCAATGTGAAAATAATTCATACCATCAATCTAAACACTTATTATGGGACAAACTTATAGGGTGGATGGCACACACACACACACACACACACACACACACACACACAAAATAGAAAAATATAACGATGGTGTAAAACAAAAACTAAAAGGGTTAAAGAAAGTTGTAAAATAAAAATTAGAAAAGTTAAAGAAATTTGTAAAACAAAAATGTGTAAAACAAAAATGTGTAAAACAAAAACTTAAAAGAACTGAGGGCCCCATATGATTAGCATATGTGGCCATCTCCCCCATGACTGAGTTGTAAGGGAGAGATTCGAAATAATGAGCGTCTATTTGAATTTCTAAGAAGTGCCCAACTTCTCCCAATTGATGATCGTAGATTCAAGGGTGGAAGTTGGCGACACTCATGTTCCAATGTGTCTATGCCACGGTTGTTAGAATGAGTTTTCTCAGTTCCTTCCATGCATATTTTTCTGCTCTTATGGGTAGCTGTCAACCACGGGGTGTCTACTACAGGTTGTGTGGTTGCTACATACAGGCATCTTTGTGTTTCTTTTTCATGGGCACACCTCTCACATGGAGACAATTCCTCTATGTCATCACTCGATGAATCACTATATGCGATGCATGGAATCTTCTTCTTCTTGATCTTTCCGTAAATATTCACCTTAGAAATTTGCAAGGAAAGATCACGGATTCCTAGTTATGCGTCTACGGTACTTAGCCACGGCCTTCCCATTATAATAGGGAAGTCCCCTTCATTGTTATTCACCTTGATCACCAGAAAATCAACTCGGTAAGCTCAACCACACACAGTGGTAATAACATCCTCCACCAATCCTAAGGGAATGGTGATGGACTAGTTTGCCAGCTCTAATTGGATGTTGCTCTTCTTAAGTTGTGGTAGGTTCCAGGCGTGATACATATTTTGTGAAATTAGGTTGACTCTGGAACCTGAGTCAAGAAGAGCTCGATGTGGTGTATTTTCGACGATCTGTAAATGAATTAAGGGGTTCCCAGGGTTAGATAGTTTCCTGAAAAGGTGGCCCACCTTTATCCAGTTAGTTACGGTATGTGTCAACATAACCGTTTGCGTACTTAGTTGTTGGACTGAAGGGTTCTCCGAAGCATTAGTAGTTAGAGGCCTATATATGTGCCCAACCGCTTGTTGTTGCGAGAGTTTGTCTGGGCTCCTAGTTCTGAAAAAGCGTCTCTTCTTTGTACAATTGTCAGAACTAGCACCCGGTTGGATATTTACATGCTGAATATTTACAGCTCTCGCGACGTTACGTTGCTACGGTTGGATAGGTAATTCCCCCTTCATTGTTGAAACAGGTTGTATGGGAACTACAGGTGGAAGAGGTGCGGTAGGAGTTAGAGGATGGGCTGAATGTGAGATATCTCTTGAAGGAAAAGGAGTTCTCCTAAAGTACTCCCGAACTTGGTAGTGACGTTGAGGAGTAGTGTGACCCATAGAGTCACCTGGAGAAACTGGCTGCTGCACATAATAATCGTAAGGATCGAGCTGCCGGTAAGGGTATTAATGTGTTAGTGGTGGCATCCCCCATGACTGTGGGTATTGCCACTGCTGATGTTTTCCAATAGGCTGTGGAGGCATTCCACTTGGGTAATATGTTAAGGGTTGGTGGAACTGCCTTGGATTACCTTGTGGATAAGGTAACCTTCGGGGTGTTTGCCATTGATTAAGTCTTGGATTTAACGCATACACCCCAGACTCTTGCAAATGTAAGATAATTGGACAACATCCCTTAGGATGGTCATAGTAGTAGACCTCACATCCACTATCATTGTCTGAATCAGAATTCACAGCCTCATCGGAAATAGGAATTTTCCCCTTACCCTTGTTATGTACAGGGCTTAAGTTTCTCCGCTTGGTTTTTCCTTTGTCACTACCTTGTTCTACCTTAGACTCTTCTACGATTTTTAAGACTATTTCTATTCTTGAATCTAAGGAATCCCACATTTGGTCTACCTTATTCGATACCTCGATTGTTAACTTTTGGATCAGTAAGGTTTTCCGATTCACCAACTCTTTGAGTGGTGACTCATCCTCCTCATCACAGAATTTCACTCCCTTCTTGAGAAGGGAGGGATTGTGGTTGTATTCTTCCGTAATTTCCCTCTTACGTAGCTCACCCTCTTCTTATGCTACTTGTTCTAACAAACTTTCAACTTCATGGGCTCTCAGTTGGGAAAGTCTCCCTTGGGCGTAAGTCCCAAGAGTTCTTCTCGTTTCATTTCTTAGCCCATCCACGATGTGGTGAAGTTGATCCCGTTTAGCGTACCCATGGCCTGGGCAATGATGTAGCAATGTATAGTAACGGTCCATGGCAGCATCCAAGGGTTCATAAGCACCTTGTTTCCATCCTTGGATCTGTTTACGCAAATTGGACACTCTGGAGTACGTTTGATATTTGTTGTTGAACAGTTCGAGCATCGTACTCCACCTCCTGATGGTTTCCGGTTCTAAGGACCGGTATCAGCTCTCTACTTCTTTGGTGAGTGTTCTTGGGAACAACTTAAGCTTTTGCCACTCATTATCTATATTTTGCAAGGCATAGGCATTGCAGAATGCCTGTAAATGATGTTGAGTATCAGCGTTGTATCCCCCTTCAAAACATGGGATATTATTTATGTCCAGACGCTTGATCCTGCTGTCTTTTAAGTGCCTTGTGGGGATCCTAACTGCCTCTATGATGTCTAGCATGCTTCAGGTTGCGAGTAGGGGTTCGTCATGATCATCCCTGTCATGACGTCTGTGATGTCTTCATGGTGGTTCCCTACTCTCCCTACATTCTTGCCCATGTCCTAACTCCTGACCTTCCTATCAAGGTCTTTCATCTTCCTTACTTTTACTCTCTCCATTATGCTCATGATGGTTACACCCAGATGTGGAAAGAGAGTGTGAATGGTGAGATGAAGGAGAAGAGGAAGGGGATCCATCATCATGGCGATGTTTCTTATCCTCTCTTCGGCTGCTTCAGCCCCAATCATTGTACCTATCTAAGTGTCCGTCCTTAGTGTGAGTGGTTGTTCCTACCGTGAACAATTGGTGTTCACGAGGATCAGAGCCCGTAGCATGTACAGTTGATCGAAGGCTCTGATGCCTAACCTCTTCACCATTGTGAGGAGGAGGGACATCATTTCCTAAGAAACCCGTTGTGAGGGGTTCCTCGTCTCCTATTTCACTAAGGACATGAGGGACCTTGCCCTTCAACAATGAGTGTTGGCTCTCCTGCCTTAAGTCCTGAATATGTTGGGCATCTGTGGGATGATAATCCCTTATGTCAAAGTCATCCATAACATATTTTGCAAATAGATCTTGCATGCCAATCTGTGCTAAGGCACGGAAAAGCATGCGAGAGATTGATCGATCTAGGGGTAACACGATGTTACCTTGCAAATCTCTCCACCGTAGTTGTTTGTCTTGGTGGAGTATAAAAGTAAAGTTGGGAATATACTCATCGGGATGAGTATATGTCATCTTGTATTGCTGAGGACTTGGCTGGTTCAGGTTATGTGTATGTCACTGACTATCTTCCGTGTTATCCCTAGGTGAGCTAACCTTATGAGAAGAAGCCATTTTATTGGTGTGCTATTCACCGTTATATATGTTCTTATTTAACTAATTAACCCAAAGGTTCATTAAGGCTCACAACGATGTGAAAGATTTCCTAATGTTCTAATTGGCATACAAACACTTAGTCCCCAGCAACGGTGCCAATGATGAGTGGCGAGGTACCCCTACACTCAACCATACGAAACGAGAGTAGCACGCGTGATCCGGTCGAACTCCGCAGACTAAATGCCTAAGCGCCGCAAGGAACACTTGGGGTTAATTAATCATTATCTTCCCAGACTTACTTGTTGTTGTCACGGTGTATGGTTAAGTAAGTCCGAGGTATATGATTTTTTTGGTCTTTTCAGGTTTATCTCCTATGCTAAAGGGTGAAGGGTTGAGAGACTAAAACTAACTCTAACTACAGCACTATGTCCTAGCATCAGCATCCGTTCCCACTTACCGTACACACCCTGAATTGTGCAACTGTGGCTACCAAACGCTAATTGTTACTGGGATTACCACACGTAACGCACGTGCTCGAAGTGGTTGTACTAAGGCACCTAACTAACCTAAGTGTGACAAGCAGCCGATTCCTTGACTAGCCGTACACATCCGTAGATGCTCGTAATCAAGTTGTACTTGTCCCACGTTCTAGGAGATAAGGGTGAGAGAATCTAATCGCGATGAGTAGCCAATTCCTTGGCTAGCCGTACACATTCGTCAATGCTCGTAACCAAGTCATACTCATGTCACGTTACTAGGAAAGCAATAAATAACATTAGATAAACCTATCCATGTACTGCAAGGTTTATCCACAAAGCTCGTCTTTATTGCCATACACAACTTGCGTTTAGGTACAAAGCTGCTCGAATAAAGAACCGTTCACTTGGGGGACTCCTGCTGCGGGCACATGGAAAATATTCTATCTTTGGGGTGATCAATCCGCCAGAGCTTCACTACTTCTAGCCTAGGATGAGAAATGAGGGGAGTGTCGCCTCTTATTTATAGATTTGGCAACAGACCACGATATCATGTACGCGATAATGCAAGGGACGACGCGATATCGCGGCTTGTGCATATCGTGTCTCATCACCTTCCACCTAATGTACTTAGAAAGTTAACAACAAACTAAGTGAAAGTCCTTCCTTTATTCCATTTGGATCATACTTTTTATTGATTGCTTGTCCTTGATGCCAGTTTCTTCAATGCTACTAATTTTCTTACATCCAGCTTAGCTGCGTAGACACATGACCATTTCTTTGAATATTTTTTATTAAAGATCTAGGATAAGATGTGTGGCCTATGGCGAAAAATTGGGGAACAAGAGGTATCTTTCATTTTTATTTTTTCAAATAAAACACCGTAATTTTTGAGCGCCTTCCCACAGATATTTGTGGAAGAGAGTCTATTCTGCTATGAAGTGTTGGATAAAACTTTGAATAATCTGGTTGTTGCTTTTGGGTTACGGTATCCATCAGCCAATCAACACACTTTTCTATTTAAGATTTTACTTTTCTACTTCTATGAGCTAGGACCTAAATTAATGTTTTCACATCATGTTTTTTTGAAAGCGTCTATACCATTAACAATGTTGGTCAAATTTTGATACTGATAATCATTTTCATGTTTCATGATGCTCTTATTAAGCTAATAGAGTTGTACAAAGATTAATGGATGAATCAGCCATGGGAGAGACTTGTGCATTCCAGTAACACTCATCATCAATAATCTCTCATCAGTAATCTCTGCAAGGAAACTTTCCATTTCTGTTGTGAGGAGTCACCATTCAAACTTTCTCTATCCTTAATTGAGAGCTTTTTTTTTTTCTTATCTAATTCTATGTCATTCTATCTTGTAACGGTCAGCATGGGTGGACGTTTGGTGATGCCCCAATTCGGGTTTCCTTCCTTAATACTTGTTTATTTATAACGTTGGTCCCGAGTTTCATGCATAGGGCTCTCACCTTCCCCCTTCCCCTTAACCCTATGACTTGTTTAGGTTACCGTACCTAATACACTGTTAATCCCCCCAAAAGATTAATGGATGAATGAAAGCTTAACTTCTTTTAAGTGGTTCTATTTGGACTCAAACTTAAGTCTTAAATATTATCGTTATATTTTCCAACAATGCCTAGCATTTGAGCACATTACATATGGGTGGGATATGTCGGTTATTTGGTTGGTTTATAATCTATTTATTTCTTTTGAGTAAAATTTACCATATCAACTCTCCTCATAAGGCAATGTTATGCATGCATAATTAATTTTAGTTTAAAACATGTGATGAAGATACTCTTTATAAACCTTTTATAAAGAGTTTATTTTTATTTTTTACAATTAAGCAATTTAATATATTCTTAGAACAACACCTCCAACCTAGAGTGTTACTAAGTTAGCAACAACTTGAGTGGAAGCCCTCTCTTTAGTCCATTTTGATTAACATATACTTACAAAGATACTCTTTATAAACCTTTTATAAAAAAAATTAGTTTTTATTTTTAAAATAAAACAATTTTATATATAACTAGAACAACACCTTCCACCTAATGTACTTAGAAATTTAACAGATATTGTATTATTCTTGCCATGAAGTATACGTACTGAATTGATTGATCTAAGTCATCGAACCGGGCTGACCGTTACTCTCCCTGCTGACCGTTGCGCGACGGTTCACCTAGTTTCCTCTATTGCGCACGGGGCTTCGCTGCGGTCTCCAGCTCGCTGGCTCTGCGGGGGCTGCTGCGCCGCGCTTTGGTGGTTGTGGCTCTTCCTCCTGCTGCTCGTGGCCACCTCCAATTTGCTAGGATTTGATGTCCTTGCGATCAAAACTTTAGTTTTTGCTTTCTGTCTAAGGACCGTTAGGACCGATCGCGGAAGACCGTTAGGACCCCTAAGCACCGCTTCACGTGCACATCCTCGGCCACCGCGGGAACCACGAGCGCTGTTGAAAAACCCTCAAATCTGAAAAAACCCTCACGTCCATTCAAAGCAACGAAATCTAAATATCGTTTTCTAGTGGAAGATCTGAGCGCGGGGGTTGCAGGTCGGTTTTTCTGCTGGTTGCAGTGGCGCTGCGGGGTGAGCTGCAGTGGGTGTGGTAGGGTACGCGGCGTTCGTGCAAGCGCTCAGCTCTACCAGAGTTGAATCCCCCATTGGTAGATCTGGGAACCCAGATTTGGAATCAGATCTAAAACCAGCATAGGGGAAACTTTGAACAATGGACCTTGGTTGTTCCAGGGCTGCCATCGTGTTCCTACCGACGTTGTGCCAGTTCCAATGGACGAGGAGCTCCTTTCAGGCAAGGATATGGATGAATCTTCAGTGGCTGCTCCTTCTTCTCCTCAGGGGAGTTCTCCCAACTCAGACTCTCTAGATTTTCTGATACCTCAAGATATTTTTGACTCTATTTCTCATGACTTTTCTGCACGTTTTATTTTTTTTCAAATAGTAGGTTATCTACCTCGCTCTTTAAACATCAATCTGCATATTAAAACTATTTTACAAGCCCACGGAATTCAAGTTTCACACGCTCGATATTATGCTCATAATTTTTTCCTTGCTGAGCTTTCGGAGGTGTCTCAAATCGAGAAAGCTCTCTCTCTTCAAATTTTCCCTGCTCATAATGCTACACTCACAATCAGCCCAAGACTCACTTCTACGAGATGAGTTTGTCATTGTCGGGGGAAGGAAAAGGGCTAAAGCATCTAACACCACCACTCCTCCTTCCTCTCCTCTGCCCAAAACTAACCCAGCTTTAACTGTAAATACCAGCAACTCCTTTGCAATTCTTTCCTCTACTATGACAACCGCCTTGTCACTCATAACAACTAGAGCTTCTCCATGAACTTCCTATCTTGGAATGTCCGAGGCCTAACGGATAGGCTTCGTCGCAAAAGAGCCAGCAACTTTATCTCTAGCTTAAATCTCACTTTGGATTTCCTCCTCCTCCAAGAAATCAAGATCTCAGCCGAACAATTATCTTTTTTAGCCCATGGGTTTCTTCCCCATTCTTCCGTTCTTGCTACTTTGCATGAGTGTGGCAAAGGTGGCATAGCCATTCTGTATCCAGCTTATTGGAAAGACAAACTCCTTCAGCACAGGTCCGATTTAGTTCACCGAGTGACCTGGGCTGTTTTCTCATCCTCACATGGTCCCTTCGGAGTTTGTTCTAGTTATGCCCCCAATGACTCTACCGAACGCGCCCAACTGTGGCATGAACTCACTCATAGCCTTCCTTCTATTCCCTGGATTTTTGGTGGCGATTTTAACATGATGGAATTCTCTCATGACAAGCTTGGGGGTGTTTTCTCTCAACTTCCGCATCAAGAATTTCAAGCCTGGTCAAATTTTAAGAAACGTTTCTATCTTTCGGACGGCATCGCACACACTGCTAGTGGCTCTCTAAACAGCTTCACTTGGAATAATCTTCGTAAGGGGCAGGCTCGCATTTATAGTCGGTTAGATAGGTATTACTTTTCCACCCTTTCTTTTTGGCAGACCCTTTCTACTACTATAGTCCACCAACATGTAACCTTATCTGATCATTTCCCTATTACTTTATCTATGCAGATCCATAATAACCACCAACGATGGAATTATCATCTCTTTAGGCTTCATAGCCAATGTTTCTCTTCTCCTTCCGCCCAACAACTTCTTTCTAGCCTTTGGAATGTTGAACCAAGACCCTTAGGTTCAACGGGTTGGATCCACTGGTGGCTTCGAACAACTAGTAGAGTTAGGAATTTTGCCCGTCATTATGGTAAGGAAGTTGCCTCTCGCTCTCGGCAAGAGTACAGCAACATATGCTCTACCATTGAGCACCTTACGTCTAAACTAACTGATGACCCCTTCAACAGTCACCTTCAAGGGGAGCTTGCCAGAGCCCGTATTGCCTTTCAACATTGGGAAGTATATAAGGCACAAAGTGCCTTGATTAAAAGCCGACTCACTTGGCTAAACATTCAAGATGAGCACTGTAAGGAATTCTTTAAGTACCTTAACCGATCCTCCCCTTCGCCCTCTTTAGATAAACTCTCCATAAATGGTTCCATTATCACTGACCAAAATAGTCTTCTCTCTTATCTTAAAGAACACTTTGATGCCTTATTCACCACTACTCCTATGGATCCTCTATCCTTCGCGGCAGCCACTCTAAATTATCCTAAACTGGTTAATTCTTCTATGCTGACAATTTTAGAAGCCAATATTACTCCAGTAGAGCTTCAACAGGCTTACTTTAACCTACGCCCTAGGAAAGCCCCGGGTTATGATGGTTTTCCAATTGAATTTTTCCAAAAGCATTGGGATCTAGTTGGTTCTGACCTCTTCCATGTTATCAAAGAGGCTACGCTTACTGGCTCTTTGGGACCAATCTTAAACCAAGGGATTATTCGTCTTCTCCCTAAAACAGGAGATCCTACTTGTATCTCCAATTGGCGACCTATCACCTTACTTAATGTGGTTTACAAAATTTGGGAAAAATGTTTGGCCTTGCGATTAAAGAAAGTCCTTACCTTTATTATTTCCCCCCCAACAGACTGGCTTTGTTCCGGGAAGATACATATTAAATAACGTAGTGGCTACTTGGGAAGGTCTTAAGTGGGCTGAGGATGAGGGTCAGGATATCCTCCTGATGAAGCTTAACTACGCTAAAGCCTATGATAACATTAAGTGGGACTTCATTATCCAAACCATGACTAAATTGGGTTTTGGCCCTAAGTTCATTCATATGGTAGAATGCTTATTCTCAAATGCTACAGCG
>MNCI01000569.1:259245-343638 GCA_015680685.1 Gnetum montanum | reverse complement strand
TGTACTGAAGGTAACTAGCAATAAAATTCCAAGCGTTATATGGAATCTCACCAATCTGGTTGGGCTTAGAATAGCATCACAAAATTTGGGTGCCTTGCCAAAAGAACTGTGTAGCTTAAGACAATTGCAATATTTAAGGGTAGATGATTCAAATGCCAGTGGCTCTATTCCAGTGTGCATAGGTGATATGGTCCAGCTTGCCTATGTAAGTTTAAGCAGAAACCAGCTACATGGGCATATCCCAAAGAGTATTGGAAAACTGGTAAATTTGTTGTCTCTGGATATTTCTGAAAACAGACTTAGTGGTAGCATTCCGGCAACTATAGGCAACTGCAAGAAGCTGTCCTATTTGTATTTGGGCAACAACAACTTCCATGGTAAGTTTTCTGCAACATTTCCATCTTCCATGGTCATTTTATCTGCCTACCTTAATAATTTCAGTGAATCTCTGTCAAAGTCTTTGATCAATTGTAAGAATCTCACACTATTAGATGTTAGGAGGAATCAGCTTACAGGCTCTCTCCCAGGTTATTTAAGGGAAATGCATAACCTCAAAGTGATAGACATAGGCTACAATATGTTTAAGGGAACCATTCCTGAATGGGTGGCAAATTTCACAAACCTGCAAGTATTGGATCTCTCCAACAATCAATTCCATGGCCATGTTCCATCCCAATTCCAAATGCTCAAGCAATTTCGGCAATCAGCAAATAGCAGAGACTACAATGTTGTACTTGTCAATGTCAGCTATTCATACAATGGTTCAACAATGCACATACCAGTATGGTTCACTGAGGATTTCAATGTGATGCTGACTGAAAAAGGGGTGGAACTTGAAGAAGTTCCCATAATAGATAGCAACAATGTGATTGATTTGTCAAGCAACAATCTGACAGGTGAGATTCCAAATAACATTGGAGATCTCACTACCTTGAGGTTACTAAATTTATCTTATAATATGTTAACTGACACTGTACCTTCATCCATTGGCAATTTAGAGGTTTTAGAAGCTCTAGATCTAAGATACAATAGATTGTCAGGGAAAATCCCATTACAGCTAGGGTCCTTGAACTTCTTGAGCACTTTCAACGTTTCTCATAACAAGTTATGTGGAAGAATTCCTCAAAGCACACAGTTCTCGACATTCGATCAAAGTTCCTTTGAAGAAAACGACTGTTTGTGTTGTTTTCCCACTAACAAGTTATGTAGAAAGTCAAAGTCAGGGGAACCTGTGACAAAGGCCAAGACTAGCAAAGACTGGTGGACCTGGATTGATGAACATGTGTCGCTAATGGCATTGGGATTGGGATTTGGGCTATCATTTTGGATAACAGTTGCCCTGTATTTGTATTTTCACTGGGATGCTTTCCCTCGTTTCACTGCAACCTGCCTAATTTGAAAGCAATTCCAAAGCTTTCAAGATGCAATGCTATTTGCTTATCTGGAAGTACTAGAGAAGGTTCTTAACAAACCTTCTTTTTACTGTTTAATCCTATGCTTCAAGTTTAGTAAAGTGCAAGAGATACTAGTTTAGGATTTTTACCATGTAAATCAGAATAAGAAATCACTTTGTCAGGTTTGATGTTATGTTGCAATATATCTTGCTGTGAGTGTTCTATTTAATCTCACTGGTTAGCAAGCAACAAAGTCATCTCAATGAAAATAACAAAATACATAATAACTTTCTCTTATTTACTATCCACTTGTCTAGCTTTTTATTTTCAAATCGTGGTGAAACTATTATTTTTCTTTCTTTTTCCGGCTTGTCCAGCTTTTTGTTTGCAAATCGTGGTGAAACTATTATTTTTCTTTCTTTTTCCGGTGGTTCGTGGGAACATTGGGAAGGTTGCTATTAATTTTAGTTTTTTGCTCAACAATTCATTGCATGCTTGCCGTATTGTTCCAACATGGGACAATATGTAAAGCTTCTCGCTCTTTGCTAACTGGAGAATTCAAATCACAGAGGAAAATAACATCCAACAACCTTGAAAGGTTGATCTGCTTCTGATAACATCAGTTAAACACGGATAAGCAAGTGCTATTTGGTGTTTTCTTTGCATCAGGATTAACCGTACTATATAATTCTACCATTATCTCATTTTTTATCTTTGCATAGAAATGTAGGATTAAAAATCCAATTATTTTGAAATTCAAATTTGTTTCTTCTCTGATCCACAACTTAAAACTATCTCTTCACCTTAAGCTCCAATTATTTTAAATATACCGAATGATTAGACCCCGTGCTATGTTTTTCAACCTTGCAAGAAATTAAAATACAACTTCCACAGCACAAATCACAGGATTTAAATCTCATGACATTGAATTTCAACTCGGATATTCAAGTCATTGTTGTTGCATAGATTTGGGTTAAGCAACACACCTCACAAAGAACTCATTTTAAAAGACTATTGCCTAGGGCATCTCTCATATGGGTACGGAAACCAGGAGTAATCAGCTGGAAAAGGCAATATAGTATTATATAAACAATGATCAATAAACTGCTATTTAAAAAAGAGGGATTTTTATGTTACAACAATAATGGATCATAGTGTAAGCACTAGAATGAGAGGCAAATAATTTAAGAAAAACATGCATTAAACTTGTTTTGGCTTTGTATTAACCAGACGTATAAATTTTAAACATTAAGCAGTGACTATATGATATAGTGCATTGTTGAATCTGTAAATTTAAGAGGTAATTGTTTTGTGAAACATTCAAAGTAGACAATAAATTGAGAAAATCTAAATAAGGCCGATTCTAAGCACAAAATAAACTAACAGTAATAACACTAGCCCCAAAATGACAAATATAAAGAAGAATGCAAACTTATATTATGTCTAGATGATACAGTAAAACTTGAAATAACTTTTGATAACAACTTGAAACTTGGAACCATACAATTTTAATCCAGTATAAGAGAATTTAAAGAAAATACAATACTATCTGAAACCAGCGTACAAACAACAGATTTAAAAGAAAACTTAGCTCTGTAATGAGTGCCTGTACCTTGAGGAGGTAAACCTCTTTCAGCAAGTCCCTGTATTTAGCCCTCTGTTCCTCCAACAATTGTTGGTCAATGATTCAGGACAAAGGAGCTACACTCAAGGGAATGGAAGGTTGTGACTCCCCAGGAAAATCAGGGAGCACTATATTCAAATTAGACAGAGAATAAAAATTAAAATCGGATGAACTCCCGCCTGAGAGTTTTGAAAGGTTCCAGTCTTCTCCTCTTTGTCCTGCCTTGCTTGTTCTCCTGCCTTCTATTCCGCATCCTTCTGAAGAAGACGTAGAAGCATTTTTAGTCCTGAAAAAGCTTCCCATGACAATATACTTCCTGCATGCTATGCCTCACTGCAACCAACTTATGAATAAGTAGTGAAACTGAAACTGGATGTATTTTTCCATAACTTAGCAAGTTTTACTGGTATTGAACCCTTGATCTTGGGTTTCCACCAAAAGAGTCTTTAATTTCGCTGCTGCAGGGAACCATGTACATGCAGCATGCTGAATTGTGCTCTGTTCGTTCCCGACAAGACCTGAAATTTTCACTTGATTCATCAGGTTCAAACTTTTCAGCTGTCCTTGGTGGATCTTGCTGGGTCGTGAAAATATGCTTCGACGCCTCATGTCTGATTCACTTGGCGGCAATGCCAAGACACTTATGTTTGTCAATATATCTCTTGCAAGATCAAATTTGGATGAGACTCATAACTAGCTGAGCTCACTTATTGATCCTCAAAACAGTTTAGATTATAAATATTATTGCTAGGGATAATCCTTATGTTGAAAAAAAAACTGGGAAGCCGTAGATCACAGCAACCAATTAGCAGTTGCTTATTCATGAACTACACTTTCTGTTTCTATGGTTGGATAGTTTTAGAATTTTCCCTAAAGATGACATAAAACTTCTAAATGTGTTGTGAAGATCTATCTCAGTTAATTTTAGATGTTTCCAATTTTGTAACCCCAAATGTGGCTATTTAAGTCTGTCCTGGGATCAGTCATACACAAGAGTTCTCACATGCATGAGAAAGAGGCTTCTTCTTGTTCTCTCCTTGTGATGAAGAGAGAAACTTGTTATTTCCACATTGCATGAGAGAGAGGCTTCTTCTTGTTCTCTCCTTGTGATGAAGAGAGAAGCTTGTTATTTCCATTGCTGATAATAAGATTCTTCTGCATTTACCTGTGGTTCAATTGCTCTTTATTTTCATCTCATTTCATATTTTTCTGCTAGATCTGCTAACAGCTTATGGTTTCATATCTACTATGTTTTCAATTTCAGCTATGCCTGCCGTGTGAAGGACAGTACCAATACAGTTTCAAGAAACGCTGACACAAGGGAAATTACAAGATTGAAACACAATACAACAGCTCACCAAGGGAAGGAAGTTTGAAGAGATAAACTTTGCAGAAATTAAAGACAAGAAGCACACCTAAAGCAGCCTAAAAAAACCATTATCCTTTAGATTTGTTCTAATCTGACAAATAAGTACGTTGTACCCTTATCATAATTTTGCTCTAATCTGGCAAATAAATAGGGCAAATAGTTGTGTGAACACATATTTTATGAACTATAGTTCAGCATGATTTATATGCCTGTTTTCAGTTGGTTAATTGAACTGTGAAATGCCTGTTAACCATATGCTAATTTGAAGAGACCAATAGAGGAAAGTTCCTGGTATCAAACGTTCATGGTTGCATGTGTTTAACTGATCAGGTTGCAGGGCTGTTTTGTTTTGATTTCCTATGACAACCAAACTCTCTTTCATCAACTACTCCCCACCAGAAAGATACTGTCCATTATGTTCCTTCAAAAATCATGTTTAAAAATTTTGCTCGGCTGAAGCCAAATATTAACCAGCAACTGCAGGCTTCAAACTAATAAGCTTTAAAGGATAAGGAACATGCTTTCAAATTATAAATTCAAACATATCATGTCTCTTGAAAGCCTTCAGAAATCAATACGGTGAGAGCAATGTAATTTCTGATAAAGTTATTGCACAACTACAATTGATGTACCAAAATCATAAATACTTCCTATATATGTATTGGCAATGAGAATCTGGAAACGCATTGGAGCAACTAGGAATGCTACCATTCTCTTGGAGAGAGGTCAAGTTCTTGCCAAAAGAGGCTATAATTGTGAGAGATGTCCTAGAATGGTGGTTCTCTTGGGCTCTCTCCATGGTTCGGGGGCCATGGAACACTCTGAGGTGCCCTCTAGTGGCTCTTAAGTGTTACAAAACCCACCCCGGCTTGGTGGTACCAAGCTAGCAATAAGACACCCTCCTGTTGCACTCTCTTCTAAGTCCTCTTCATTCCCCCTCTTCTCCGTAAAGAACTACATGGCCCTGATTTTACGGCAGTCATAGATATGTAGGTAGCCAAGACTAGATAGTTTTGGTGCGGTGCCATGCCACACCTTGTACCAGATCGTGAGGGATCTGGGGTGTGGTACCTTTCTTTGTAGATGCATCGTCTCCCCTCCCACCGATGTGGTCTATAAGGTTGTGTGTGTGCTTGTTTGCTTGGTTCTCTTCTGCTTGCACTCGTGAGATGCTTGCTTGCTTGAGGCGTATTCCCCAGGTCTTCCGCCCTAGATCCATTGGATCTTCGTGAATTCCTTGGGGTGCCCCGCAACGTTGTTACAATAATAGTTCTTTGATGGATTTTCCTTTTTCTTGCATTTTAGTTTGTTCTTTGATGGAGAACAACCTAAAATTTCAGTGTTTGATGCCTCTCAATAAAAACCGGAGAAGCTGAAACTTTTGGGTTGAACAATGCAAGCAAACCAAAACTAGAGTGTAAAAATAAAAACATTAAAAGGTGGAGCTGGATACGTTTTGTAACTTTGTTTACCGGCATGTATTTAGTGATGGCTGTGCTTCCACCTCCCTTATTACTTCAATCATCGATATGTTTAATGGAGATTGGCTGACTTGTTTTGGTATGACTGACCCTCTTTTTTTAAGAAAAGGTTTGTAAGGTTAAGGTACTACAAATTTGAGCAGAGTATCTGAGAAAAAGCAGGAGTGTGACTTTTATGTATACAAATGTCAGCCTAATTGACTTTCATTATGATTCTAAATAACATCAAAAATTATCTGTCCTATAATTTGCTTCAATAGAGGTGATAGGTTGAAATCATGAAGCTATATCCTAGTGGTTAAACTAATTAATTAATAGCCCTATGCTAGCATGGAAATGTTGACATCAACAGTCATAAAATTTCAGCATCTTATAAAATGCACACTTTTTCCATCATGTATGCACAATGACAATGTAATTCTCTGATACCATGTATACCGAGGCACCCTATTTTAACATTGTTTACCATCATGGAAACAGTATATGGACCATATGACACCAACCCTTCCACTTATTTTCTCAAATTGGTGAAATTAAGTCAATAGGGTCTAATAAATGTTGTTTCTATAATAATGCAGATAAAGATGACAATCATATGTTTGCCCTACAATTGCTTATAGTTGTAATAGAGTTTGAGAAGCTACAAATCAACATTTTATTATGTCAAAATCTTGCAGTAGCGTGGACTTGGATTGGTGGAACTCTATGCATTAAAAAAATTTGGAGTTCTTTACTAGCACATGTGATCTTTAAAATCTGGAAGGGAAAAAATGAAGAACTTTCAAATATAGATAGTGTTATCATTTTCAATATTAATAAAAAATTGATATTTAAAATGGGACTTAAGTGTTCCAGTGTTTGAGCCTTCATCATCATCATCCTAAACTAATCCCAACTACACAGGGTTGGCTACATGAGTTCTTTTTTTTACCATTCACTGCTATTGTGAGCCAAATAAGCATTACTACCTAATTTTGGATAGCTTTCTTTATGCTTGCAAATCAAGTATGTTTAAGTCTACCTCTTTATTATTTCCCTTGAGCTTTAATAAAACAACATTTTATAACAAGAGCATTCTCTGGTCTTTTCAACACATTACCAACCCATCTAAGACAACTTCTCTATAAGTACTACCCACCAAACTTCTCCTAATAAGAGAGTTATTGATTTGATCTTTCTTAGTGACAACCACCCATCTAAGACATCTTCTCATCTATAAGTGCTATCCCCCAAACTTCTCCTAATAAGAAAGTTGTTGATTGATCTTTCTTAGTGACACCAAATGACCACCTTAGCATACGCATCTCTACCACATGCATGTGTTAAGCCTGATGCTTTCTGATAGGCTAGTATTTTGCACCATAAAGGATTACAAGTCTAACAACAGTTTTGTAAAACTTTCCCTTCAACAAAGCACACATATAGTTCCTTTTCATTTCATCTATCTTGCTTCATTTCTATTTATCACATTACTGTTAATCCCACCATCCATTTGAACAAGTGACCTTAAGCATTTGAATTGCTTACATAAAGTAACTTCTTAGTTTTGAAATCTAATCTTCATATCCTCATTACTAACTATTCTACTAAAGATGCAATCCATGTATTTCATTTTACTTCTACTAATCCTTAACCTCTTTGATTTTCGAATACTTCTCTAAGTCTTCATTTTCATAGCTAGGGCTTCTTTAGATCTATCTACCAATACAATAGTATATGCAAAGAGCATGCAAAAAGGAATATCATATAAAATGTCTCCATCAACTATCTTAGCAAGAAAATAGCTTCTATAGTTGATTTCCAAACATAAACTGAATTGATTCTCAAAAATAGTGAAATTTTGCCTTGAATGTTGTTCTATAACTCTTTTCCATAACTTCATGGTGTGACTCATGAGCTTGATAACTCTATAATTCCTATAGTTTTGAATGTCTCCCTTGTTCTTGTTGATGGAAAGTATAGTGAATCTCTTCCAATCATTTGGCATTCCCACACCATCCAATCCTATCATTTTCCCATTCTAAATCTTCATAAGAAGTTTCTATACTTCATAGGTATATATATAGTTGTTTTCTTTAAGACTTACATTATTAGAAATTTTTATGTTGCATAGCTAGGGCTTCCTTAGATTTATCCACCAATACAATGTTACTTGCAAAAAGCATGCACAAGGGAATATCATATAAAATTTCTCTATAGCCGTCCTAGCAAGAAAATAGCTTCTATAGTTGATCTTCCAACCATAAAACCAAATTGATTCTTAAAAATAGTTGATTCTTGCCCTAAACATTGTTCTATAATTCTTTTACATAATTTTATGGTGTGACTCATAAGCTTGATGTCTCCATAATTCCTCTAGTTTTGAATATCTTCCTTGTTCTTGTAGTTGGAAAGTATAGTGCTTCCCAAGTCAATAAGGAATGGACGACAAACTCAAGATAGACTACATCTTAATGTTCACGACAATAGTCATGGCACCTATTAGATAATGGTTAGAAGTGTACCAAGTATACCTTAGGCATCATACACGCACAATGACCTAGGGTACACAAACACACACACAAGACACACATTAATACAAAGTGATGCAAAACTCCACAACAAGACAAGAAGGACCAATTTGAGGCCACACACAACTAGCCCTAAGCCCTTGCTCTATAGAGAAGAGGTGGTACCCAAGCTAAAGAGGCCAAAGCCTCCACAACAAACCTACATATCCTTGTGATGCCATTCAAAAGGAATTAGGGCAATGTAGTTTAATGGGTTTTTATTGATGGTTAAGATAACATTGAGCCCACAAGGATTTCCACACTCCTCCAACCCTTAATCTGGAATGAAACAACCTTTGAACCACCAACAAGGCATGCTTACTGACACCACCCCCCACCCTACCCCACTTTCCTTAATTTTTTTAAATAAAGTTATCAACAAGCTATCCCTATATCTCCCATACAATTCCATACATCTATAGGGAAACTATCCAATCCTATCATTTTACCATTCTAAATCTTCAGAAGAGGTTTGTATAGTTAGTAGGCATATATATAGTTGGTCTCTTTGAATCTTACATGATTATCATTTTTTATTTTTGATGTTAAGATTAGATTGATACCTTGAGATAATTAATTTATTAGAAATCTGATCCTATCATCTTAGTTGATCATTAAGATCTCAAGACTAATCTCATCATACTTCAAATCTTATTTTTCATGAATACATTTTCCTTTAACTTGCTGGTTAAGACATGTTACTTGCATCCTGATGAGTGGCGAGGTACCCCTATACTTAACCATACGAATACGAGCGTAGCACCCGTAATCCGGTCGAACTCTGCAAACTAAGTGCCTACATGCCCCATGGAACACTTAGGGTTAATCATTCGTTGTCTTCCCAAAATTACTTGTAGTTGTCACAGTGTATGGTTAAGTCTGAGGTATATGATTTTCATGTCTTTTTATGTTTTATGTCTCCTATGCTAACAAGGTGAAGGGCAGAGAAACTAATTACTAACTCTAACTAATGAACTAAGTCTAAATTACCTAGCATCAGCATCCATTCCCACTTATCGTACACACCCTGAACTGATGCAACTGTGGCTACCAAACGCTAATTGTTGCTAGGATCACCACGCATAACGCACGTGCTCGAAGCGGTCATACNGGCACATGGAAAATATTCTATCTCTGGAGTGATCAATCTGCCAGAGTTTCCCTACTGTCTAGCCTAAGATGATGAAACAAGGGAGAGTTGCCTCTTATTTATAGATATGATGGTGCATCACAATATCACGTACGCGATATCGCTGGGGACAACGCGATATCATGTCCCATCATACCCCCATGACTAAATGAAAACTCGTCCTCGAGTTCTTTACAATAATATTAGGAAGGTATGGGATTATTGACTCAAAATGAAACTAATGGGATGACATGTGAATGGATCATCATTACAAGACACAATAAAACTGGTGTTCATGACAACAAGAGTGAACACCTTATTACATTGATATCAGGCCTTAATTGGCAGCTGAGAGAGAAGAGAGAAAGAAGTGTTGCTACTGCCAACGCTAAGATTGCGCCTTTCATTGTTCATCCGTAAGTGCACCATTGATCTTGCTCCTTGCATAGCTGCTTCCAGCACTGCTCCATTTCAAATATTCCTTCCAGATCCAATCCGTTGTTGCATTATTGCCATCTACACACACAACATAGTCTTATATTAGCAAGGGTAAATAAATCATCATGTAATTGATACCTTGCTTCGGTGTAAGTCCATTGGCTAGGTTGTGGTATGGCTGATATGGATCTAGAGATATATTAATGATGACTACCAAAGGTGTAGGGGTTAGGAGAAAATCAAAAAAATCGAGGCTAGGAGAAAATCGAAAAAATCGGGCCCCGTACCCCCATGACTAATCGCGAACCTCCGGTAGCATTAGAATGGAGAATGAAAAGGAATAATAAAGATAGATAAAAAGAGACAACTATGACATCGATGAAATGGATGTCAGGATGGAAATGAACAAAATAAAATGGATTGCAAAAATGTTAAGGGAAAGAATTTTAACTGATGCACCAAATAGGAATGTCAGTGGATCCTCCTCAAAGCAGGCTCATGCCCTTAATGCCCTGACAAACCCACATTCAAAGAGTCCGCAAGTTCTAGGAATGTCATTTGGAACAAGAGTTAAAGTTTTAACCACAAGAATTTACCTAAAAGAAAACAATGCATCAACCAAAATATACACTAATGATACAACCGGCAATGAGGTGAATAATGGAGATAAGGGTGGAGAGAAGAGAATGGAATGGAATCCCAAAAACAAGGTGGTGTACAACCCCTTGTGTGTTTCATGATTAATGTGACTTGGCAAATCTCATTCCAACTCTGGCCTCAAACCAACCACATCTAGTGACTTCACATCAATGCATTCGGCTAATCCATCCCCTTGAATAACAAGAATGTTTCTCCCAAGAGCGACCACCATTCCGACAAAACAAATGAGAAGAGGATGGGAAGCGAGAAGGGCCTTAGTTAGAGGGAACATTTTTAGCTCCATAACTAGTGCTTGTAGCCCAAAGGATTATTTTGTCTAAGGGGTGTGCTTTAAATTCTCACTTTTTCTCTTTTTTTTTATTTTTTATGTTTTGTGTTTTTATGCGTGAAAACCACACCATGCAACGACTTCTTATTTTTATTGTCTCAACTTCCGATAATTGGGTAACATCGGAACAGTAAGAAAATTCAAGAAAAAAACATCCAAGCACCCAAGAGAATGGCCAACACAAAAGCATCAAGTTCCCTTGAAGTCACACCCTTGTCAAACCCTGAGTCCTTCCTTAGTTTGAGAAGTGCCCAGTCACTAGTTCGTTAAAGTTCTTATTAGAAAGGGACTGTACATTTCCATGCCAAGAGAGACCATAGACTTTGTGGATGGATGAATGCAGTGGACTCATTGCTTGCTATATCAAAAGAACATACCTTAGTATCAACATCATAACTTAAAGGTAAAAACCAAACATTAACAATCAATGACAAATAGTTCATACCATCGGGAAGAACAATTATTGGGTGACAAACTTACAAGGTGGATCACACACGCAAACACACATAACAAATGGAAAAGTACAACGATATTGTAAAACAAAAACAAGAAAAATTAAAGAAATTTGTAAAACAAAAACATGTAAAATAAAAATTTGTAAAACAAAAATGTGTTAAACAAAAATGTGTAAAAAAAAACTTATAAAACAAAAATGTGTAAAACAAAAACGTGTAAAACAAAAAATTGTAAAACAAAAATGTATACAACAAAAACTTGTAAAACAAAAATGTGTAAAAAAAAAGTGTAAAACAAAAACTAAAAAGAACTGAGGGCCTCCAATGATCAGCATAGGTGGCCATCTCCCCCATGACTGAGTTGCAAGGGAGAGATCCGAAATAATGAGTGCCTGTTTGAATTTCTTAGAAGTGTCCAACTTCTCCCAATTGATGTTCTTAGATTAAGAGGTGGAAGTTGGCGATGCTCATATTCCAATGTGTCTATGCCTTTGTTGTTAACATGAGTTGTACCCCCAATTCGTTCCATGCATATTGAGTTGCTCTTTTTAGTAGCTGTCAACCACGGGGTGTCTACTACTAGTGTGGTTGCTACATACAGGAACCTTTGAATTTGTATTTCTTGGGCACACCAATTACATGGAAGAGATGCTGAACATTCTTCCATGTCATCACCCTCTGAGTCACTGTATGTGATGCATGGAAATTTCTTCTTCTCGATCTTTCCATATATGTTTATCTTAGATATCTGTAAGGAAAGATCGTGGATCCCTAAGTACGCATCTACTGTACTTAGCCATGGCCTTCGCATTATAATTGGGAAGTCCCTTTCATTGTTGTTGACCTCTATCACCAAGAAGTTAGCTGGGTATGACCACCTACACATAGTGGTAATGATGTCCTCCACCAATCCCAAGGGAATGGTGATGGACTGGTCAGCCAACTCTAGTTGAATGTTGCTCTTCTTAAGTTGGGGTAGGTTCCAGGCTTGATACATTTCTCGTGATATTAAATTGACTCCGGAACCTGAGTCAAGAAGAGCCTTATGTGGTTTGTTCCCAGCGATTTGTAAATAGATTAAGGGGCTTCCAGGATCAGTTAGTTTCTTGGGAAGGTGGCCTACCTTGATCTAGTCGATTACGGTATGCGTTAACATAACCGTATGCGTACGGCTCTGATGTTAAACTGAAGGGTGCTTCGAAGTTTTAGATGGTGGAGGAGTGTACATAGGCTCAACCGCTTGTTTTTGTGAGAGTTTGCCTGGGCTTTTGGTTCTGAAGAAAGGTCTTTTCTTTTTACAATTGTCAGAACCAGCAACAGGTTGAATATTTACAACTCTCGCAGTGTTACGTTGTTGCAGTTGAGTGGGGATTTCCCCTTGCATTGTTGGAGCAGGAGGTGTTATGAGAACTACTGTTGGAAGAGTTGCAGATGGAGTTGGAGGATGGTAAGTATGTGGGGTGCCTCTCAGAGGAGAAGGAGTCCTCCTAAAGTATTCCCGAACTTGGTAGTGATGTTGGGGAGTTGTGTGACCCATAGAGTCACTTGGAGAAACCGGCTGTTGCACATAATAGCCATAAGGATCAGGTTGCCGGTAAGGGTACTGTTGTGTTGGTGGTGGCATCCTCCATGACTGTGGGTATTGCCACTGCTGATGCTGTCCGATGGATTGTGGTGGAGTTCCACTTGGATAGTATGTTAGTGGTTGGTGGAACTGCCTTGGATTACCTTGAGGATAAGGTAACCTTCAGGGTGTTTGCTGTTGGTTAAGTCTCGGATTAAGTGTGCATACACCCCAGACTCCTGTAGATGTGAGATGATTGGACAACATCCCTTAGGATAATCATAATGGCAGATCTCACATCCACTGTCATTATCTGTGTCTGAATCCACAACTTCATCGGAGATAGTAATTTTCTCCTTACCCTTGTTATGTGCAGGCCTTGAATTTCTCTGCTTTGTCTTACCTTTGTCACTACTTCGTTCCTTCTTAGACTCTTCTACAATTTTCAAAACAATTTCAAGTCTGGAGTCTAAGGAATCCCATAATTGATCCATCTTAGCCGATACTTCTGTTGTTAGTTTTTGAATCAGCGAGGTTTTTTTGTTCACCAACTCTTTGAGTGGTGACTCATCCTCTTAATCGCAAAATTTCACTCCCTTCTTCCGAAGAAAGGGATCACGATTGTATTCTTCCGCACTGTCTTTTTTTCATAGTTCACCTTCTTCTTTTGCTACTTGTTTCAACAAGCGATGAATTTCATGGGCTCTAAGTTCTGATAGTCTCCCTTGGGCATAAGTCCCTAGGGTTCTTCTAGTCTCATGCCTTAGCCCATCCACGATGTGGCAAAGTTGATCCCGCTATGCGTAACCATGGCTCAGGCAACAATGTAACAATGCGTAGTAGCGGCCCATGACAGCATCCAAGGGTTCATGAGTACCTTACTTCCATTCTTGGATCTACTTACGCAAATTAGACACTCTAGAGTACGTTTGATACTTATCGTTGAAGAGTTCTAACATCATACTCCACCTCCTAATGGTTTCTGGTTCTAAGGACCGGTACCAACTCTCTGCTTCCTTGGTGAGTGTCCTGGGAAACAACTTTAGTTTTTGCCACTCGTTCTCTATGTTCTACAAGGCGCAAGCATCATGGAATGCCTGTAAATGATGTTGCGAATCTGAGTTGTATCCCCCTTCAAAGTGTGGGATATTGTTCATGTCTAAGCGTTTGGTCTGGCTATCTTTTAAATGCCTTGTTGGTATCTTAACTACCTCCATTATATCGAGCATATTTCAGGTTGCAAGTAGGGGCTCGTCATGATCATCTCTTTCATGACGCCTGTGATGTCTTTGTTGTTCCCTACTTTCCCTTCGTTCATGCCTTTGTCCTCTCTCTCGACTCTCTCGTCAAGGTCTCTCAATTTACCTACCTCTATCCTCACCGTTATGTTCATGGTGGCTACACTTAGATGTGAAAGGAGAGGGTGAATGATGTGAAGAAGGGGAAGAAGAAGGAGAACCATCGCCATGATGATGTTTCCTACCTTCACTTCTGTGGCTTTGGCCCCGATCGTGATGACAATCTAAGTGCTCGTCCTTATCATGCATTGTAGTTCCCTCTGTGAATAGTTAGTGTTCACGGGCATCAGAACCAATGTTATGTATCATTGAGCTTAGGTTCTGATACCCAACCTCCTCACTTTCGTTAGGAGGGGGAACATCTTTGATTTCACTTAGGACGTGCGGGACCTCTTTGCCCTTCAACAATGTATGTTGGCTCTCCTGCCTTAAGTCCCTCATACGTTGTAAAGTTGTGGGATGGTAATCCCTCACGTCAAAAATTTCTGCAACGTATTCAGCATATAATTCTGTGATGCCAATCTGTGCCAAAGCACGGAGAAGCATGTTTGGGACTGCCCGATCCAGAGGTAACACAATGTTACCTTGCAAGTCTCTCCAGCGCATCTGCTCATCTTGATGGAAGATAAAAGTAAAATTAGAAATATACTCATCGGGATAAGTATATTCCATCCTATATTGTTGAGGAACTGGCGAATTTAGGTTATGTGTTTTTGATTGCCGACTGTTTCTTGTATGGTCCTTAGGTGGTGAATTGCTTTTGCTAGAAGAAGACATTGTTATTTAATTCGGTGTGCTAATTACCGTTATATAATTTTTCTTTTAATTAACCCGAAGGTTCGTTTAGGCTCCCAACGATGTGAGTGATATCCTATGTTCTATTCAGTGCACAAACACATAGTCCCCGGTAACGATGCCAATGATGAGTGGTGAGGTACCCCTACACTCAACCATACGAATACGAGCGTAGCACGCACGATTCAATTGAACTCCGCAGACTAAGTGCCTACACACCCCATGGAACACTTAGGGTTAATCATTCGTTGTCTTCCTAGACTTACTTGTAGTTGTCACAATGTATGGTTAAGTCTAAGGTATATGATTTTTATGTCTTTTTATGTTTTATGTTTTCTATGCTAATAAGGTGAAGGGTAGAGAAACTAATTACTAACTCTAATTAATGAACTAAGTCTAAATTACCTAGCATCAACATCCATTCCCACTTACCGTACACACCCTGAACCGATGCAACCGTGGCTACCAAACGCTAATCGTTGCTGGGATCACCACTCATAACGCACGTGCTCGAAGCGGTCGTACTGAGGCACTTAACTAGGAGAGAAGGGTTGAGAGAGAAAGCTGTAAATAATAGATAATAAATAACAATAAATAAAATCCTAATTAACCTATTCCATGCACTACAAGGTCTATCCAAGAAACTCGTCTTTATTGCCGTACACAAACTTGTGTTCAGGTACAATGTTTGCTTGAATAAAGATCCATTCACTTTAGGACTCCTACTGCGGGCACATGGAAAATATTCTATCTCTGGAGTGATCAATCTGCCAAAGTTTCCCTACTATCTAGCCTAGGATGATAAAACAAGGGAGAGGCGCCTCTTATTTATAGATATGACAGTGCATCGTGAGGGATGCGATATCGCGACGGCCACGATATCGCGTCCCATCACATCCTTTAGCTCACAAGCTTGATCCTAGTCAATTACATAAGAGATATATAAGAATTGTACAATAGGTACTGGCTGCAACTAAACTGGTTAAACAGCCAATCATGATCTAAGACAACTTTTTAAAAAAGACCTGCAAAGTATAAGATTGGAATTTTACTTTACCTCAAAATCAATTTCCACATGATGAGAGTAGGTCTCACTGGTAATCAAAACCATTCAACATTAGCAAAGTAGAAGATTGGAATTTAAGTCACCTCCAAATCAAGTGGCAAGGATAGGTCTCATTGGTCATTTGAACCATTCAATATTAGCAAAGTAGAAGATTGGCATCGAAAATACTTCATAATTAGGTTCTACACGAGGGTAGGTCTAACCGGTAATTTTCAATGGAAGATAAAATAAGTACCTCATTCACATCAAGGCCTCTACTACATCAATCATGCTTCCCTCAAATTTGATACATTTGTTTTATTTTATAAATTTTGCTTCCTTCAACTTTAAACACATGGTAAGTTGTGGATTTGAGCTTTGCTTATATGGTTCTAACAATAGAAATGTAAGACTTGAGGTTCCACCATCCACCTGACAACAGCTTATTCAAGTAGTGACTCCTCCATGTATGCATATAGTATCATTAAATAGTTTGCAGAGAATGGTTTACATAGCAGTAAAAACATCATATTATGTAATTCTCCAATTTAATAGAACGAGTTGTGATTCCCAGTTATATATTAGAATGTGTCTGCTAATGCTCAAGTCAAATTACCTGCCCCTCAGTCTACACCTGCTCTGCATGCCGCTGTTAACCGCTCATCAGAAGGACCATACGCACTTGTACAAATACATCATCATGGCCCCTTCGTATTTGCTAACCAACGCTACCGTGTATAGTATGTTGAGAAGCAAAGTCAGCTGTTATACTTCAGCACTTTGATTTTAGTAAGCTCGTTATCATAGTAATGGACTTTAGCTATTATTAACACTTTACCTATTTTAACATCGTGTGATTGCTGATTTTTCCTTGTTACGGAAGAACTTATCAATTGAGAAGTTTCTTAAAAATTGATGAAATCATTAATGCTCATCCAACCTAACAAAATCAAGCCAAAACTTTAACTCCATTGCAACAAGGTCTTTATCGGCACAAACTTGCTTCCACACTCTATATATGTATGCCAATGTAGCCATGCCAATGTAGCCAAACAAAACTATGAAATTGCATTCAACCTTATCAGTTCCAACAACGCAGCATGAAAAACCCATCCATTGAAGAGTATGAAAACAAACATTAGACTTCGGCCATGGAAGCTCCAATTTTAAGCTAACCTTAACAGAAAAGAACCCATATGTACTTGCCAGTAATCTACACAGGAGGATGAACCATCTTTAAAATAATGAAAACGAACTTGATCCCTTACAATAATCTCTCTCTTTAAAACCCTTGCCATGAATTTTATTGCAAGGTGGCAATCATTGCACATCCTAAAATTTCTAAATATTCTTATGGCTTGGCCAGCAGGAGTGACTATGTGGCCAAAAGCAATGGCCAACTTTTCACTATGTTGATTGATGGACTTTTCTTCCGTTTCTTCTTCCACATCATGGAGAAGAACATTGGTGTAACATTTGTTGTATCCGTCAACTCTGATTTGAATATGCAAACTCTCCAATACAGCATGTATTTTCTGAGACTCTTCGTGTGATTTATCATTCATTCTAAAGTTATGAACTTTGTTTTTGTGAAAAATCCAACTGCAACTTGGTAACCGTTCGTATCCCTTTTTCATAGCCTCAAGCTTCAACTTTTTTGCATCATCCAACAGCCTCAAGGTTCAACTTTTTTGCATCATCCAACAATCCTTGATTACCATATATGGTTGACAACAACATATATGCTGCAGGGTTTTCTGGACAAAGATTTTCTCAGCTGCTGTTATACCCATCCTGACATTTCCATGACTGCGACAGGCACACAATAAGGCTCCCCAAAGAAGAGAAACAGGCTTACATTTTGCCCACCTAATAATCCTTGCTGGTTCCTCAAGCTTGCCTGCCCGTCCCGTGAGGCCAATTAGCAGAGCATAATGCTCTGCTTTTGGCACCATAGATTCAAAGATAGCTATGCCCTGTTTCACAAGCCCAGCATTCACACAAGCCAACATCACACAGCTGAAAGTGCAGTCATTGAGTTTCACCCCGCTTTCCTGCATATCTGCAAAGATTTCCAAAGCCTTTGATCAGCTAATTCCAAGATAATTGCATTCCATGACTCAACAGTTTAGCATAAATCAGCCTGAAAACAAACAGAGCATCCTCAATTACCCCACAGCCTGCATAAATGCTCAGCAGTGAACTTCCCAAAAAACAGTTCAGTTCTGCACCTGATTTTGCAACATGAGCATGGAGCTGCTTCCCTTCTTCCAGTAAACCCAAACTGGCACAGCCTCTGAGAAGTTCTCGGAATGTTGCAGTGTCCGCAATGAATCCAGCTTCTACCATTGACCTATAAAGTTTTAAACCTTCCTCGCTCTGCTGATTCTGCAAATGAGCAGAAATAATCAATCTCTAGGATACAAAAGTCCTCCTTGGCATTTCATCAAACATATTCTTTGCATCATCAAGCCCGCTAATCTTCCCATACCCCGCAATCATGGCGTTGCAGGAATCCATGTATCCGGATCTTGTCAAACACACGGCGCGCCTTCTCAATCTGCTCGATCTGGCAATATCCACTAACCATGGCGTTCCAGGAGAGGGCATTTTTTCTGGGCATTTGGTCAAACATCTGGCGTGCCTAGTCAACTCTTCCATTCCAGCAATATCCAGAAACCATGGCGGACCAAGAAAAGTTATTGCGGTCTAGCATTTGCAGGAAAAGATCCTGTGCTTCGTTCATGCGCCCGCCTCGGGCATATGCTGCAATCATGCAATTCCAAGAGGAATTCTGCGAGGAATTCTGTCGAACAGCTGACGACCTTCCTCGGTTCTGCAGTTTTGCAAAAACCCTGACAACATCATATTCCAGGAAATCTGAGGTCTGTTAGCCGTATGCTCGAACAAATGCAATGCCTCATCGATTTGATGTCTGCGTAAGTAGTGGAATAGCCTTGCTGTCTATGAGATCAAGTTAAGCATTTTGGCCGCGATTTTCCACGCTCCAACATTTGCAGAGTTGAAAGCCGTTCAAAGGCTTGATCTCTCCGGTTTCTAAAGGCGCAATTTAATTGTTTGACTTCAGAAATGAAATATACATAGATACCAGTTAAAAAATGCATTGTCATGTTGTTGCTGATCAGCAAAAATTTTTAAATGCCTGAATCGATGCTTAACTCGTAAAATCAATGATCCTAGAAAGTTATAAACTTAAGTTTGATGCATCTGTGGGTGTCAGCATGAGAAATTACATTGTTACGTAAAAAAGGGAGGACGACTTAACCATTTCCATAAATGTTTTTTATACTTTTTATTTTTTTTTGGCTTACACACAATTATTTAACAAAATTTTGAAAATTACAAAAACACTAATAATTGCAGAAAAAGCATAGTTGTCCCCATGTATTAAAACAACAAAGAGGTATAAAATTGTGCAAGCTTTAAAGGGATCAAGGGATCAAGGTAACGAGCCTTACTATGAAGCTTTAAGAGAGAGTCATATAACACTATTAAAAAAATTAATTTGGATTTATGATAAGGAGATCTACCATAAAAGCTATTTTCTTGATTTGACAATAAAAGGAAAAATTCAAGAAAAACATAGAGAAATCTACATATGATCTTCATTGACTTGGAAAACCCATATCACAAAGTGCCTAAAGTTTATTTGATGGGCCTTACAAAGGAAAAACATCCTAATAAATATATGATTCAAGACATGTATAAGGGAGCTACCACTAAAATTAGAACAACTTGTAGAACATGATTTTCTACATCAAGTGTCTATGCTTAGCCCGTACTCATTTATCATTATTTTAAAAGAATTAACAAAAGAAATACAAAAATCTTTTGGTGTATGCTATTTGTAGATGATGTTGTGTTGGTGGTTATAGGCTCAAAAAATATTGCTTCTAAAATGGAGAAGTGGATACATGCTATAGAATTAAAAGGCTTAAAAATTAGTAGAAGTGTGAAAAAATATGTGGAATGTCATTTCAACAATAGTATAAATAGTAGTAAAACAAAAGTGACAATTCAAGGCCAAAAAGTCCCTCGCTGTAAACACTTTTGCTACCTATGATTAGTGCTCCAATTAGAAGGTGAAATTGATAAAGATATAAGAAATGGAATTAAGGGATAATGGTCAAAATAGAGATAGGCTAATGGTGTTCTATATAAAAAGAATACTTATAAAACTAAAGTGAAAATTTTAAATGATAACAATCAAGCCTACTATCTTATATGGCATTGACTGTTGGGTAGTACAAAAGAGGCATGAACAACAAATCAATGTGACAAAGATGTGAATACTTATATCGATTTTGTATATCACTATAAGAGATGAACTACACAACACATTAACTTTTTGTTTTTTTAAATAAGTTACAATAATGACAACTTAAATGGTTTGGGCATCTACAAAGAAGATCAAACAACAAGCCTATAAAAAAATAATACTACATCATTGTTCTAGGAAAGCTAACAAAAGGAAGACCAAAAAAGATATAGGAAAAACCACTTGGAGATGATCTAAAAAAATTGCAAATAACCAAAGATCTAGTGATAAGACACTTGATTTCAAAGCTCCACGTCATGAGTTCAATTCTGGTGGGCAATGTTGAGTTATATAAAGTTCTAATTATTTCACTTCTTTTGGGTTCCACCACCCCCAAAAATCTAGCTCTTTATAAAGATGAATGACGAAAAAAAATTCATGTAGCTAATCTCATTTTATTGTGACAATGTTGGGATGATGATGATGATGATGATTTCTAAGCCATTGATAGGTGGTATTAGTGGTTAGCTCATTTGTTAGTTATGAGGTTGCCATTTCAAGTTATATTCTTCCATGTATCTTGGCTATATGCCTTCAAGAATACCTATAGTCAAATTATTTCAAGTTCAAACACCTCTCCCCTAGGCCACCACCATTATATTCTTTATGTTATTTTCTAGGTTTTACCAAGTAATATGTGTTGATACCCTTCCACAATGCACTTAATTCAACCCTTCCAACTAATGTTATCAAAACCAAAACCTGTCATTATATTCTTTATGTTATTATCTAAGTTTTCCCAAGTATTGTGTGTTGACATTCCTTCTCCAAGGCACTTAATTCAACCCTTCCAAGTAATGTTGTCAAAACCAAATGTACACCATACACACCTCAAGATTGTCAACACATAGTAGTTGGTAAAAATTAATCAATACTGTAAAGAATATAGTAATGCTTGAACTACACCATGAACTTTTAACCTATTGCATAGAAAGGAAAAACTTAAATATTAAAGTTCCCTACCACAAACAAGTTAGTAACAAGATCACATATAAAATAATCTATTTAGTAAAAAGCCAAAAATCTAACTTATTTATCATCGTCGTTGTCATCCTAGCCTTGTCCCCAAAAAATGGGATAAGCTACATGAGTTCTTTTTTGTCATTCCCCTCCACGAAAAGCTAAATCTTTGTTGATTTGCAGTTTCTTCTAATTATCTACACGATAAGAACTACTAAGAGGTAGCTCAAGTGGTTAACTCATTTTCTAACAAGGGTTTACAAGAGTTTGATTTACAATTGAGATATGGTTATATTCCTTTATAATTATTCTAAAGTATCTTATTATGATATAAGTAAAGGGCCATCATTTTAAGTGATGTTAAGGTACTTGTTTTTCAATTCTTAAAACATGGATTTAAGTGTAGGTGCATCCACTTGAAAGAGGTTTGGCTTTCATTCATCCACCAATCCTCCTTTTTTCTCATCTTAGCAAGATGAGTATCAAGCCTCTAAGTGATGATCCTTTATCTTATTGTAGTATAAATCCATCTTAAATTACCTTCATAATCTTCTTAGCTGGTCTTTTTTTTTTTTTTAAGGTAAGAAAACTCAAGGCTAGTAGCACAACCCCTATCCACACTAGAAGGTAACCAATCTCAATTGGAATAAGACTCATGATAAGCAACAAATATCTCCTATGCCCAACCATACAAACCACAAGCACTCACGTGCAATCTGGTCAAATTCCATGGATAGTACTAGTGTGTTATCTAGATTGTTAATCATCGATCATAGGTTGCTGTCTTCTCACTTTGACTAGTTGTAGCTTTGTCATGTATGGTTTAGTCTAAAGTGAGGCATATGATTATTAATGTTGTTGTGGACCCTAAACTAACTAAATAATAATATAAGAATTAATTATGTAATCTAACTAATAATAAAATTAAATCCTAAACTATCCTAAGGATGATGAGTGTATGTTCCCAACTTGCCATACACATCTTAAACTCATATACCCACTATTGAGATTACTAAACATTATGCTACTGAGCAAACTAAGCAATAATGCTGCTAGGATTACCAAGCAAATACATGTTTATGCTCAAAATTGGTCATGCTTATTTCGTCAATTGATTAACATGCATGGAAAGGAAAATATTAACTAAGTACATAGAAAACAAATTGTATTGTAAGTAAATCTATTCTAAGTCAAAGTGTTGCAATGAACATGAATCAATCTCAATCTTACTATCATTCATAGAATGTGTCAAGGTACAATGCCACTTAAATAAGGCACCATACAACTGACTCAAATCCATAGTGTGAGCACTCATTAACTATTTGCTAAGATTATGAGACAAAATTACAAGAGTCTAGCTACACTACTAACTAAATGGTGTCAAATACATGGCAGGTGCTTGCATATTTATAGATTTTAATCAACAGATCATCGACATATATGATTCAACACATCTAAGATGCCTTAATGGGAATGCATCAATGTGTACTCATTGATGCATATGTGCCAACGCATCTAAGATGAGTTGACAAGGATGTGTCAATGAAGTTACTTGACATATGGTGTTTCATCATACCCCCACAACTAACTAAAAACTCATCCTCAAGTTATATATATATAAATGAATGAAGTTCCATTAAAAAAATTGTGGGGTGATCAAGGCTAGATTGACTACCATTATAAAACTGAAGTGCCACAATATAAAATTTTATTTGAGTATATGTATTACAAATTGACAAAAAGATTAGATAGATATTAAATTTTACAAAATTTCAATGGTCTTCAAAAAATCTATCGAAGATGAATCTTCTTATTGTCACTAGTAGTGGCAAATTGTCCAACCTTGATTATTATGTTGATGCTTCTCTTTTATGTAGAACATTCTTGAAGGATGGACTAAAATTTCTTCTCATTGTCCCATAGGTACAATAAATATGTGATGTTTGAGCTTTAATCCTTGTATTTGCTACTATTTGTCCATGGGCATATCCCCTCTATCCTTCTCTTGGCCTCTTTTCCTTACCTTGTAAAAGACCTCAACCTTAGGTATTTTGTGTGACATCATCTAAAATCATCAAAGGATCACCATTAGTTTTGGTAATTTTTCCTTGATGATTAACCCTTTCTCAATCCTTAGTTAGCTTAAAATTCAAAAAAAAATTAGCATTTAGGCTCAAGATGATTTCATAATGATGTCCTCAAAGGCTTTAAGATAACTAAAATCATCAAGTTGTTCAAGCTATTTTAATTATTTGTACAATTAGCTATCATAATGTTCAAAAATATTGTGTTACAAAAATTTCAAAAATTACATCCTTAACCCACCCCCTTTCTCCTCTCATGATAAATGAGCTTAACTTTGAAAGCTCACAAGTTTTCAAACCATTAAAACCAAAGGTCTAGTTCACATGATGGCCAAGAAATTTTGAATTTAAAGGAAATTTCAATATAAAAGCATTAAAGATAATTTAAAATTGATGAGAAGTATTCGCATAATCATGAAAAAATTTAGAGAAGCTATCCATGATATCCTTGAGGATGTGAGGTTTGGTCCAAAGCCATGATCAATAAAAGTCTTGTAAGTGGATCCTTCCTAAAGTAGGCTCCTATCATAATGCCCTTGCATAATCACTTCTATAGATGTCTATGGGTACCTTAGAAGTCAAATGTAGATCATGTATTTATTTCAAACAACACACAATTGCCTTGGTTAGGATCCTACACTATACTATACAAAACCATTAGGCTCATAATTGCATGCAACAATGAGGTGAATAATGGTATGAGAAGGAATTGCAGAGATTGGGATGTAAGGTACTTAACCATGTCTACAATAGGGTCTTGTGTCAACTGTGATTAAAATGACCATCATACCAATCTGTCCAAGTTTCAAACCAAGTCCATATCATTAACAGTGGCCTCAGGTTGATGTATCCCTTCCTGCCTACAATCATGAATCCACAACAACCACAAAGAATGAGAATCACTCCAAAAGAGAAGAAATGAAAAGAAGCAAGGAAGGTCCTTAGTTAGAGGGATACCTTCAAGCATGGGTAACATGTCTTTCTAGCCCCATAACTAGTGCTTGTAGTCCATTATAATGTCTAAGGAGTGTCCTTTGAATTTTTATTTATTTTTTGTATCATGGGAACCACACCATGCAAAGACATGCTTCCTATTTATTAGTTGACAATTAGGGGTGATAGTACATTCTTAGATGTGTCATAAACCACAAGAAGAAAGTTAAGAAGAGAATCCAACAAATCTTCTTGAGGTCACACCCTTTGCCATTCCCACTTGGTCTTTCTCTCTTTCTTCAAGGCATAATGATCAGTAGTTAATATTAGTTTCATGTGAGAAGAACCATATTGTTTTCATGATAAAGACCTTTTATTTACAAAAACTAGAGGGATGGATGATGTGTTCTCACTACATTACAAAATTATTTATCCAATCATCTTGATAGCATAAGACAAAGACCTAACACATGGTGTTGACTTCTGCATCATGATTGGAAATATCATTGTTAGCAAAAAAACATAGTAATCATTCATAAAATATAAAGGAAACGAATCATCAAAAGAGAAAACTATAAAGAAAATAGAATAATAAGACATGAAAAACATATTAAGAATTGGAAAATTTTGAAGAAATAGTAAAATGATAAAAAATTATAAAACAAAAAGTGAAAATACACTTATTAGTTCTTAATTTAAGATGAGGTATCTTCCCCACAACTAAACTCATGGGCAAGCATTCAAAAAATGGACTACACATTCCCTTAGTTATACACCATAAGTTTTCCATTTATCATCTTTAATTATTTAATTTTTCTTTTATCAACACATTTAACATTGATGATAATTAAGTTTTGATCATTTGGAGACATATATTCACTTGGACTTGAAGGTGTTTTCTTTTTAGAAGGTGTTTTCCCATTTCTTTTTTAGCTTTTAGGTTCCCTTATATAACATATTTTTTTGGTGTATAGTCAAAGTGTAAGATTTCGTTTTCTGAGTTCTTTGTTTGGTTCATTTTCTTAGGACTATAACTAATAAGTGGATTTGATGTTTCCATACATCTTTTGAATGATTTGGTATTCTCATTTTCTAACCACTAGGTATCGTTTAGTTTAGTGGCTATTGTGTAGACATAGTTTTGCACACACACTTGTTCCTCAAATTTGTTGTGGATTAGTATAGGGATTGTGTTAATACTTTGAACTTTTGGCCCACAACTGCATCCTTTACCATTGTTAGTAATGCATGAAATTTTTTGTCTTTCTACAATGATAGGTTAATCTTTTATGTTTTATATTGGAGTGCTAATGGTTGATCACTTTTGCATAGGATTAGGAGACATTGTTTTTGTAAGGAAGGGGATTGCACTAAATTGGTCTTGTATTGGTTTTGATAAGCTAGTAGGTTTGGTAGTTTTATGCACACTTTTGGAAACCATCTTAAAGAAAGGATGTTTTCGAGGCTTTTGATGAGGACTACTAGCACTATTATCCCTTTATATGTTCACACCAAAAGTTGCATTCTTCTATTGAGGTTGTGATGCCAATCCTTCCTACATTTTTGGTGGTGACATATATTGGTGGGAAGTATGAGAGTATTGAGAATGTGATGGATGACGAGAGGCATGGGATGGTGATCTCATAGGAGATGCTACAAGTTGATGGTATTCATGAGGGTAGCTGTAGTACATTGAGGTATGGGAAGTAGAACCATTAGGAGAAACAAGTTGTTGAACATAATATCCATGAGGGTTTGGTCAACAATAGGGATATTGGTAGTTTGGTTATGGCATCCCCCACGACTATGGATTTTGCCCTTGTTATTGATAGTAGTATTAAGGTTGATAAGAAGTCCCAGTAGGATAGTACTACTAGTTGTAGAATGATCTATAATTGTCTTATGGGTAAGGCAATCTCCTAGGCATTTTCTTTTCTATGAACTTGGGATTTAAAGTAAAAACCTAGACTCCTATACATATAACAAATCTAGGTAATAGCCCTTTGGATGTTTGTATTAACAAATGTCACATCCATCCTCTCCTCGGTATTTAAGTCTGCAACCTCTTCTACTATAGCTATTTTTCTTTTTTGTTTATAAGTGTCCTTATTCTTTTTCCACCTCTTATTTTGATCACTTGATCCTATTTTCTTTACATTTTCTATGATTTTTAAGTTGGTTGTAGCTTTTTCATTCATCAACTCCTACGTCTTATCTACCCTTACTTAAATGTTAACAATAGACTTTTGTATTGACAAGGTTTTGTGTGAGATCAACTCATCAAGAGCTACCTCTTTTTCCTAATCATAAATATGGGTCTTATTTTTGTAAAGAGTTGGATCCTAGTTATATTCCTCTATGCTCTCCCTTTTATACAACTCTCCTTTTTCTTTTGCCACATATTCAATTAGCCTTTGTATTTGATAGGCTCTCAATTCTAATAATCTTCCTTGAGCATAGGTACCAAGGGTCTTCCTTGTTTTGTTACAAAGCCCATATATGATGTAACATAGCTATTCTTTTTAAGAAAATACATGGCCTAGGCATCTATGTAGTAGAGAATAGTATCTGCCCAAGGCTACATCCAAGGATTCATGGTTTTCTTGCTTCCAACCTTGGATTTGTTTTCTTAGATTAGACATCTTGAATATGTTCGATATTTTTCATTGAAGAGCTCAAGCATTGTGGACCACTCGTGGATTAAATTTGGTTCCAATGATCTATACCAAATTCCAACTTCTTCTATTAGTATTATAGGGAAGAGCTTAAGCTTTTGCCACTTACTTTCGATATTTTGTAAGGCTTACGCATCATGGAAGGCTTATAAATGAGGTTGTGGATCACAATTATAACCTTCCTCAAATTTAAGAATGTTATTCATATCAAGCCTTTTGATGCGGCTTTCCCTTTGATGCTTATAGGATATTCTAACTACCTCCATGATATGTATCATACTTCTAGTAGCCAACAAGGGTTCATCATTATTAGACATGTCATAGTGATAATCTCTATTTCTATTTGTCTAATTATGATGATCTCATCTATGCTTCATTTGATACCTTATATCTTATATTTAATTTCCATGTTTGTCTCTATCATGACCCTTTAGTGGAGATTTATCTCCATACCTATGTTCATCTTTGTTAGAACTAGACATTGAAGAGGAAGAAAAAGATGATGAACTAGGAGAATTATCATGGCTCATATATCTTGTTATGTGGTTCCTTGATTCATCTCTTCTAGGTTTGGAGGAGGTCCTTGACCTTGAGGACCTCCTTGTTTTAGGACTTACTCCATCCCCTCTAGGATTGTTTGCATCAATTAAACATAGTCTTTGAATGTAGTAAGGGTTTAATGAGCATATGAAACCTTCACTCATAATGATTCACTCTAATTCTCTTCAATATAGATCCTACCATTTCACCTACTAGTGTCCTCATCATGTGATGGATTATTGGTCCTATGTGAAGAAGACATATTTTCAATTAATAATGTTTATGAGTTAAAATAGTAATTTTTCTTAAAAGATAAGTCATTAATTCTTTTGCAATAATTGTTTATAATATAACTAATCTAGATCACTAGCACCATCCCTGGCAACAGTGGTGAGTATCCCCTATGCTCAACCATATGAATCACAAGCATTCACATGCAATCTAGTCAAATTCCATAGATGGAACTAGTGTGGTATCTAGATGGTTAAGCATTGATTGCATGTTGTTGTCTTCTCACTTGGATTAGTGATAGCTTTATTACCACTTCATTGTTTTAAACTGTATTGCCTTAGTATTTCAATCCTAAAATTATCAAATTTTTTGAAAGCTTTATTGAATGCAACCCTTGACAACTATTAACTAGCCAAAATAGAGACTTGTACTTTGTCATTTACGTAGCATTTTTGATAGTATAATAAGATTGTCTTTTATGAAATTGCTTGTTGGGATTAGTGGGTTTGGACAATTTGTAGTTAGATTGAATTGGTATAGCTTTATTGTGAAGTATTTCCTCGTGTTAATTTATCTTGCTTAAATATTTGAGATTTTATGTAAATATTCTTTCTTTTCTTTCTCTTTCTAAGACCATTGAATCTTACTCTATTTCTAGTTTTCCTGTGGAATTTTCTCTCTAGGGGAGATTAGAAGTAGATTGGTAGAATTGTTCTCAAATGTTTTTGTAAAATTTTATTTGCTATAAGTAATGTACTATAGAGACCATATAAAGTAAGTGATTGAACAAAATAGGAATCTTCAACAACTCATAGTATTTAACAAAGATAGCTGAATCTCTTTTATGATAGCCAATTATAGTTTTATACACAACCCAACCATTTCAACATTTGCAATAGTAAACACATACTCATGATTAGTTCACTTTATAACTACTAAGTCTATTTTGAGGTATCTGGGCCTTGGTGTTTCCAAAGACCAGCAAGCACCTAAACCTTGTTGAAGAACACCTTCAATCCTATGACTCCTAAGTTCATGAGACCCAGAGGTCCCCAACATTGGTAATCCCAAACAGTTGCCAACACTTCTTATTGAGTTCTACAAGTAGTTTGGCTTTCTTTGAAAAATTTTCTATGAATCTTCTATAGTATCCTGTGTGGCCCAAAAATGATCTCACATCTTTTACTATTTGTGGCCTTTAAGTGATATTTTGTATGACTCTAATCTTTTCACGATCTACATCAATACCTTTCTAGGAGATTTTATGTCCCAACACTATGCCTTCCTTGATCAGGAGATGGATTTTCTGCTAGTTGAGCTTAAGGTTAGTTTCAACACATCTTTTAAGTACCTACTCCAATCGGTCTAGTGCTTACTAGAAATCAAGCCCATATATTGAAAAATCGTTCATAAATACTTCTACATCATTTCTAATTTTTTTCTGGAAAATGCTAAGCACAAGTCTTTGGAACATAGTAGGCACATTGCAAAGACCAAATGGCATCTTCTTGTAAGTAAACATTTTCCATGGACTGGTCAATGTTTTTTTCTCCTAGTCCTTAGGTGCAATGTAGATCTAATTATATTTGCTATATCCATCCAAAAAATTGTAGTACTCATGTCCTGTAAGGTGTCCAAGACTTGATCAAAAAACAACAAAGGAAAATGATCTTTGAATGTAGTAAAGTTCAACATTCCAAAGTCAATGCAAACTTGTCATTTGTTCCCCTTCTTTGAAACAATTACTAAGGAACTAATCATTCACTATCCACAATAGGATAGACGAATCCTACCTTCAGCAATTTCTTCAATTCTTGCTTGACTACTTCTTTGAGTTTAGGGTTGAGCCTTCATTGGCGTTGGTATTGTGGTTTTACTTATGGATTAGTGTATATCCAGTATTGAAAAATTCTTGGATCAATTCTTGTGATCTCATCATAAGATGGTGCAAATGTAATAGGCCATTTGTTAATCACTTCCAACAAATTCCTCTTCTGTTTTCCTTTCAAATTGGCATTGGTTATTACCAACTTCTTCTTATTCAAAAATGCATACACCAATGTAGTTGGTAGGGCCTTCAATTTCAAAAGTTCTAGTTCCATAGTGTTTGAAATCTCTAGTTGTCCTTAGTCTATCTCTTCTTCTTAATTTGTTCATGGGTAGAAGTGGCTTTTCCTTAATTGCTCTAACTTATCAGTTTCATTCAATGTAGGCACTAATGATTTGATCTTCTAGTTCCATGTATTTTTAGGATTGAGAATCTTCATTTGTGATCAGCCACTAGGTGCCTTCCTACTGAGTGGCTACCACATATAGACATTTTTGCATACATATTTCATCTACACAATTTTTGCATGCCTTGGTATCCTCTTGTCCAATAGTCCATATTCTTTGCATGCAATTGCACCCATTATTAATGTATGCGATACATGGAACTCTCCATATTTGTATAATTTTGGCTTCATCTTCCTTGGAAATCTCCAAGGACAAGTCATAAATTTCAAGCTTAGTGTCAAGAGTGCTAAGCCAAGCACTTTCCATAATAATTGGAAATTCCCCTTTGTTTTCTTCCACATGAATGACTAGAAAATTCATAAGGTAAGACCAATCATTGATGGTTGTAATCACATCTGATGAGCAACAAGGTACCCCTATGCCCAACCATATGAATCACAGGTGTTCACATGCAATCCGATCGAATTTCGCAGACTATAATTACTAAGTACGCTAGATCTAAATAGTGCATGTGTGTTGTCCATTCATTGTCTTCCTAGTCCCACTTGTGGAATACAATTGTATGGTTAAGTGTGACTGAGGTATAAGATTTTTATTATTTTTTGTTTTTATGAAATTATTCACCTAAAACAAAGATGAAAGTAAAAGTAAGAGTGACTAATTGCTAAGTAGACTATGGTCTAATCTAACCTAACACAAGTAACCATTTCCACTTCCTGGACACATCTTGAACTTTGTGTAAACATTACTGGGTTGTCACATGCTAATCATTTCTGAGTTACCAAGTGTCACACATATGTTCGAACAGGTCATGTTTGTGTATTTTAATCAATTGTTTGATTAATCAAAATTAATTACTATATCAATAACATTAATGTAAATTGCATAAAATCGCAATGTGTAAATGCATAAGAAAGAAAGTTTCAAGTGCTGCAAGGAATAAATTAAAGAGTTCATCTTTATTGCCAACACAATGGTGTGTTCAGGTACATTAATGCTTGAATAAAAATTTGTTCACACTTAGACCTCCTATTCTGGGCACTTGGAAAATATTCTAACTCTCAAATAAACAAACTACAAGAGTTTTGCTACTTGACTACCAAAAACGTCTTCCAATGGTGTGCTTGGGCATTGTATTTATAGACCCAGGAGTAACCTTGTGATATCAAATGTACGATATCACATCTTGGGCCATGATATTGTGTACCTAATATCATGGCCACCCTGATATCAGAGTGTATAAAAACACAATTTCTCATACCCCCACAACTAAATGAAAACTTATCCTTGAGTAGAAAAGAAGAGGAACAAGTCTTTTACAAAATATAGCAAGGGATATGGAGTATTTGACTAACATGCAAAGTGATGCAGAGAAAACAGACAAATACAAAAGTGCCCAAGTATACAACATTACAATTGTGTGCAAAATTGGGTGTTCATGACAATAGGAAAGAAAACCCATGGATCTAAAAGACATCCAACCCCTCTTGGCAACAGAAGAATAAGGGAGAGGTAAAAGAAATCCAGCAATCATGAACAATCTCCCACGAGTGATATGGTTGCATCCTCCTTAGTGAAGATAGTCTTGCTTCCAATCCATGCTTCCCACTGTAATTATAACAAAACCAAGGATTAGTGTATATAGTGTAACAAATAATGGTTGAATACCTTGTCTTGTTGGTGATTTTATCTAGCTAAGTTATGATTGTGATAGATTGGTTGCTTGATATTGTTAGCGAAAAGACTGACGAATGGGTTAAGTAAGAGATGCAATTCCTAAAATTTAGAAAAATCTTAACACAAGGAATACTGGAAAGAGGGTATGCACAATAATAAAAAGGAGTTCATTACAAACAGTTGTGAAGGTGCGTAAAATTGGATAACATGGATGGGGTAAATAAAAAGAATTTCATTGTAACAATGTCTAAGGATAAAGAACTTAACTTAACCAAACCAAAAGATATGCAATTTGATCCTCCCCAATGTAGGCATAGGCCTTTTATGCCATTGCATAACTTCAAAACAAGGAGTCTGTGGACACCATGGATGATTAATGGTTACGAAAAGTTAAGTACAAAAACCCAAAAGTAACTGACTAAGAAACCCGACACATCAAACCAAAATATTGAATCAAAACATGAAACCAACAGTGAGATGAGGCATAAAAAGCATAGATGGATGATAGTGAGAGTGGAATGGAGTTCCTAATTATGGTCACATGCAGTCCCTTGTGGAGTTTGTGATTAAATGACCTGGTAGGACCCATCCTTAGTCTAGATCAAAACCAACCACTTTCAGTGACTTCGCATCGACATTCTAAGGCTAGTCCATCCCTTCAAACATAAGAATGCTCCCACAAAACAACCACTATTCCAAATTAGAGAGCAGGTAGGAAGTGAGAAAGGGCCTTAGTTAGAGAAGATAAGACAAGTCTCATAACCAGTGCTTGTAGCCCTTTTATTTGGTCTAAGGGGTATGCTTTGAATTCCCATGTTTTTTTGGATGGGAACCACACCATGCAAAGACCCATGCATTTTTGGTATTTATTTTGTCCAAGGGGTGTGCTTTGAATCCTCATCTTTTTTTTTTGTGATGAGGACCACACCATGCAAGGACTTATTTGACTTCCTATTATGAATGACGCGAACACTCCTGCACACAGGAAAATAGAAAAGCACAAAGAATACCACATCCCTTGAAGCCACACCTTGTCCAAACCTTTGATTCCTTCCCAATTTTGGAAACTACACAAGTCATTGATTTATTAAAGTTTCATTAATGAAGAAGAGATTGCACATTTCGAAAATAAGAAAAACCATAGAGTATGTGGATGGGTGGATGATGTGGACTCACTACCTATTACATGAAAAGAAACCATGTCCTAGTCATCAGTAATGACATTCAAAGTCAAAAACTAGACATCAACAATCAAATTACAAATGAAGCATATCACCATCGAGTAGCACATTACCATTGTACCTGTGATGAGCAGCGAGGTATCCCTACACTCAACCATACAAATATGAGCATTTCATGCATGATCTAGTCGAATTCCAAGGACTACGTGCTTACGCGCCTTTGCAAAACAAGGATGGGTTGGTTGATCATTGTCTTCCCAAACTTACTTGTATGTCATGATTGTATGGTTAAGTAAGCTTGAGGCATATGATTTTTATAGCTTTTATGTTTTATATCTTGTGCTAGTAAGGAGGGAGAGAGATGACTGACTAAGTAGCTAATTTAATTTAACTATTCATTAACTAGGTTCTAACTAATCCTAACACCAGTATCTGTTCCCACTTGCTGTACACACCCTAAACTAGTGCAATGTTATTGGGATTACCAAACGCTAATCATTACTGGGTTACCAAGCATTACACACATGCTCGAAGTGGTTGTACTGAGTGTATTTACTTAAGAGAGTTACAGGGTGAGAGAGAATCATTAATTAACTAAGGAAAGCATTTAATAACATAAATTAACACTAATTAATCTATTCTGGATGTTGCAAGGTTTATCATAAAGTTCATCTTTATTCCCATACACAAGGTGTGCTCAAGTACACAATGCTCAAATAAATATTTGTTCACTTTATGACTCCTACTTTGGGCACGCAGAAATAATTCTAACTCTTGGGAGAAGAAAAGGTAAGAGTTTGGTTAAGGACTAACTATCTATTATCAAACCAAAGGTGCCCACCTCTTATTTATAGGCAAGGGTACAAGTCTCAATATCGGGTATTTGACGTCACATGGTTGGCTCCGATATTGCAGACCTGATATCGTGGTTCATCATACCCCCACAACTGAATGAAAACTCATCCTCGAGTTCCTTACAAAATATTGGGAAGGTATGGGATTATTGACTGAATGACAACTAATGATAGAATGGGATGACAGACTCAACATGCCCAGTGAATGGATCAACAAGCATAGTACAACATAAGTGTTCATGACCATTTAAATAAATGACATCCAATCCTTCACTTGACAACTTGAAGAGAAAGAGAGAGAGAAAAGAGAATGAGGTGTGTTACTGCTAATGCCAAGATTGCACCTTTCGTTGTTCATCCATAACCATGTATCCAGACTTGCTCCTTTCGTAAATGCTCCTGCTTCAATCCATCCTAAGTCCTTCCTCCAAGCCTAGTTCGTTATTTGTATGATCGCCATCTGCACACACAACACGGCCACAAATGAGCAAGGACAAATAAACCATAATGCAATTGATACCTTGCCTCGATATAAAGTGCAATGGCTGAGTTGTGGTTATGGTAGATACTGGTTCAAAGATTTATCACTGGTGACTACCCAAGGTGTAGGGGTTAGGCAAATAGTAGAATGAAAAAATTAAAAAAAAAATTATGCCAGGGCCCCCACGACTAAGAGCAAACCTCTGGTAGCTATAAGATGGAAAAATATAAGGAACAAGAAAGATAGGAAAAATAACAACGGAAACACTAATAAAATGGATGTTAGAGATGGGGATGAAACGAGAAATGGTTGATTGCATAGAATGTTTAAGGAAAAGAATTTAACAATTGCACTGAAAAGGAATGCTAGTGGGTCCTCCCCAAAGCAGGCTCATGCCATTTATGCCCTAACAAACCCACAAACTAAAGAGTCCATAGGCTCTAGAAATGTCATTTGGAAGCAAGAGTTAAAAACTTACCCACAAGAATTTACCAAAAAAAAATAATGCATCAACCAAGATACAGACAGATGATAAAACTAGCAATGAGGTGGAAAATGGAAAGAAATATAGAGAGGAGAGAATGGAATGGAATCCCAAGAACAATGTTGTGTAAAGTCCCTTGTGTATTTTATGGTTAATGTGACTGCATAGAACTCATTCCAAATCTAGACTCAAATCATGCACATTCAATGACCTCACATCAATACACTAGACCAATCCATCCTCTTGAAGCAACAAGAATGCTTCGACAAAGAGTTACCACTATTCCAAGGAGAGCAAGATGGAGAAGGTGGAAGTGAGTAAGGGCCTTAGTTAGAGGGAACCTTCAGGCATAGGTAACATGTCTTACTAGTTCCATAACCAGTGCTTGTAGCCCATATTTCTTTATTGTGTCTAAGGGGTGTGCTTTGAATTCTCACCTATGTTTTTTTTTCACATGAGAACCATACCATGGAAAGACTTATATTTATTTTTTATTTACTCAACTTCCTGATATTTTGATTGATGGCAGAATGGTAGAAAACCCAAGAAAAAACATCCAAGTGCCCAAAAGAATAACCAACACAAGTGCATTGAATCCCCTTGAAATCACATCATTTTCAACCATTGAGTCCTTCCTTAGTTTGAGAAATACCCAGTTACTTGTTCATTAGCAAGTTTATTAGAAAAAGAGACTGTACAGTTCCAAGTCAAAGAAGATCATAGGATTCCATGGATGCATGAACAACATGGGCTCATTGCTTGTTTTATCAAAAGAACAATACCTTAGTATTAGCATTATAATTCAAAGGTAAAAACCAAACATTAGTAATCAATATGATATAATTCAATCCACCATCATGAGCACTTATTGGAGGATGAATAAAACTATATCAAGCAAACAAAGAGATAGTAAAAATGTGAACGATGGTGTAAAACAAAAATAAGAAAGATTGGAAAATGTGCAAAACAAAAATACAAAAAGAACTGAGGGCCTAGAATGGTTGGCATAGGTGGCCATCTCCCCCATGACTGAGTTGGAAGGAGGAGATCCAAAATAGTGAGCAAGGTTGTCCACCAACAAAGGTAGTATGAGTATTGACTATCCTGAGCTCATGGAAATGTTTGGTTTGTTGGATGTTGACCAACAGTTTCTTATTCGGGCTCTCAAGTTTGTATATCATCATGGTCCCTAAAGGAAAAGTTGCATGAATGAAATAAGTTCCTTTCCACAGTGTTTGAAATTTGGTACGTTGTGGCACATATGTGGGATTCCAGTAGAGAATCTTATCTCCTTGTTGATATTTAACTTTCCTAATCCTTAGGTCATGACATTGTTTATTGAAGGCCTTGTGTAATTCGTTAGATGACAGGGCGGCCAATTGGTTCTCATCTAGCAGGTTAAGGGACATCAACCTTTGTTTTTGTGCTAGATCAAGGTCAAGGTTGAGGTCACATGTCGTGGATAGTGTACGAAGCTTAGTTTGAATGGGAAGCATTGGTAATTTACCATACACTAACTCATAGGGAGTTTCCATGTGGAGCGGTATGCCCAAAGAGCATCATTCAATTTAGTACTCTAGTCTCACCTAAACTTGCTAATGGTTCTTATCAATATCTTTGTAATCTCCCTATTGGTGACTTCGGCTTGACCGTTTGCTTGGGGGTGATATGGTGTAGTCAGTTTGTGCTCAGCCCCTAAGCGTTGCATTAATTTGCAAAAAGTCGCACATGTGAAGTGTGTACCATTGTTTGAAATAAGTGCACAAGGAACACCAAACTTGTTTATGATTTTTTATTGAACAAATCGTGCATCTATGGAGGATGTACAATCCTTAACAGCAGCTACTTCTACCCATTTTATTAGGTAGTCAATGGCAACTACGATATAAGCTTTTCCATTGGACATTGGTGTAATGGGCCCCATAAAATCAATTCACCAAATTTCAAGGGTTCTAATGATTGAATCCATTGTTGCGGACCCTCCATTCTAGTAGTCATTCCCCCATCACATTGACAACGCTCACAAGATTGGATGAATTGATGGACGTCCTGAAACAATGTAGGCCAATAATATCCTGCAAGCAAGATCTTGATGGTCGTTCATCTCCTAGTGTAATGACCCCCACAAGGACCCTCATAAGCATCTTAGAGAACTCACAGTTGATCTATATTAGAAACACACCATTGAACCAAGCCATCGGGCACACCTTGCAAAGTTGCCCATTGATCTCCATAAAGTACTTGCCTCGATGAAGAAACTATTGTTTCTTCTTAAGGTCTAACTCTTGTGATGTTTGTTGGATGAGGAGATAGGTAAGAATGCTACTGTACCAGTTTGTCGTCGTGGGTGATTGATTATTCACTACATGGGCAAAGAGGAATTCATTAGGGAAATGATCAAAAATTGGATACTCATCCTCTTTGTTGTTCCATCGCAACCGAGATAAATGATCAACAACTATGTTCTCGGTACCTTTACAATTGATCATGGTTAAATCGAACTCTTGTAAGATTACAAGTCATCGATGATATGAGAACTTACCATTGGCTTATTCATTAGGAACCTTATTGCACTATCATCCATGTGTACAAATACCTTATAACCCAAGACATAGTACCTAAATTTCTCTAGTGCAAACACTACAACCATTAATTCTTTCTCTATTGTAGTGTAGTTAAGTTGTGCACCAGCGATACTTTTACTTGCACAGTAGATGTAATAAGGACGTTTTTGGTCATCTAAGTATGTAAGTATAGCTCCTAAGGCAAAGTTGGATGCATTAGTCTTTATGTGGAATAGCCTGGACTAGTCAGGAGCTTGTAGAATAGGTTTTTCTACTAGCTTCTATTTTAAAGTTTGGAAAGTTAGTTTGCGTTCCCTAGCCCATTTGAAAGGTACATCCTTTTTCATTAATTCAACCAATGGTTTTGCAACCTTTGAAAGGTTCTCTATAAATCTCCTATAGTAGCCAATGTGTCCAAGGAATGACCGAATATCTTTTACAGCTTCTGGTTGATGGGTAATTCCTTGGACAACTTTGATTTTCTTAGGGTCTACCTCTATCCCTATGTGTGAGATTTTATGCCCTAGTACTACGCCTTCTTGGACCATCAATTGGATTTTCTACCAATTGAGCCTCAAATTGGTTTCTACACATCTTTTTAACACTTTCTCTAATCGGTCCAAGGCTTGATTAAAGTTTTCTCCATAAGTGGAGAAGTGGTCCATAAAGACCTCCATGCCATTCCCTATCTACTATTGGAATATGCTTAGGACTAGTCATTGAAATGTTGCAGGGGCATTGCACAAGCCAAACAACATCTGTTTGTATGCAAACGTTCCCTAAGGACTGGTCAACATAGTATTGGCTTGGTCTTCTGGGGCTATTTGTATTTGGTTATATCCGCTATATCCATCTAGAAAACTGTAATAGCAATGCCCTGCGATGGTGTCTAAAACTTGGTTGACAAATGGCAACGAAAAGTGATCTTTGAATGTTGCCATATTTAGTAGCCTAAAATCTATGCACATCCTCCATTTGCCTCCCTTTTTAGGCACAATAACTAAGGGGCTAACCCATTCACTATCAACAATGGGGTATATGAACCTAGCCTTGAGAAGTTGTTTGATTTCTTCCTTCACTACTTGCTTCAACTTTGGGTTCAATTGACTCTGCGGTCATCTTTGAGGCTTCATGGAGGCGTCGGTGTAAATCTTGTGCTGGCATATCCTAAGGTCTATTCCAATTAATTCAGGATATGACCAAGCAAAGGATTTTGACCATTTATTTATCACCTTTAGCAATCTCTCTTTCTGTTGCAGAGCATGGTTCACGTTAATAATTACCAGTTTTCCATTTTTAAGGAACATGTATTCCATATCGGTTTTCAGCTTGAGGGGCTCCTACTTAAATTTCTTAGGGATTTCCAACTTCCCCCAATTGATATTTTTAGGACTAAGACTTGGAAGTTGGCAGTGGACTTGCTCTAATGCATCTATGCTATCAATGTAAGTGCAAGTCAAACCCTCAGTTGGTTTCATGCATATGATTGAACTACTTTCTTGATCAGCTATCAATCATTGGGTGCCTTCCTATTGCGTGGCTGCTGCATATAGGCATCCTTGTATATTGATCACTTGTACACACTGATTGCATGCAGGCAATGTTAAACTTTGCACAAACCATGACCTCTACACTTAATTACACCCTATGTCACTGTATGCGATACATGGAACTTTCTTCTTCTTAATCTTCCTGAATGTATTTTCCTTTGATATTTCTAGGGAAAGATCACAAATTCCTAGGCATGTGTTGATGGTGTTAGTCATGCCCTTCCCATTATGATTGGGAAGTCCCCCTTACCTTTGTTCACCTAAATCACTAGGAAGTCAACTGGATATGACCACCCACAAATAGTGGTGATAATGTCCTCCACTAGTCCCAATGGGATAATGATGGACTGGTCAGCCAGCTCTAAATGGATGTTGCTCTTTTTCAATGGAGGCAGGTTCCAAGCCTTGTACATTTCTTGAGAGATTAAATTGACCCCAGAACTTGAATCCAAAAGAACTTTGCATGGCTCATTCCCAGTGATTTGTAAGTATATTAGAGGACTCCCAAGATCAGAGAATTTCATGGGAAGGTGGCCAACTTTGATCCAATTGGTGATGGCATGTGTTAACATAACCGTATGCGTTAAGTGCAGTGTTTGGCTTGAAGGGGGCTCTGAAATTTTGATTGATACTAAGGTGTCTAAAGAATTAGCCGCTTGTGATTACAAGGGCTTGGTTGGACTGTTGGTTCTAAAGAAAGATCTTTTCTTCATGCGGTTGTCAGAACCAACAATAGAGTTAATGGCCCTTGTGACATTACGTTGTTGCGGCTGGGTAAAGAGTTCACCTTGCATAGCTAGAGTAGGTGGTAATGGCAATATTAGTGGAAGAGATGCAACTGGATGAGAAGGATGATATGCTTGCGAAATATTGCCTCTGGGAGAGGGAGTCCCATGATACTCTCAAGCTTGGTAGTGATGTTGAGGAGTAATGTGATTAGTAGAGTCACGTGGAGAGATTGGGTGTTGCATGTAATATCCATATGGGTCAAGTTGCTAGTAAGGATATTGTTGCCTTAGTGATGGCATTCCCCATGATTGTGGGTGCTACCACTATTGATATTGCTCAATTGGTTGTGGTGGAGTTCCACTTGGATAATATGTTAAGAGTTGGTGGAATTGTCTTGGGTTACCTTGGGGATAAGGTAACCTTTGCGGTGTTTGTCATATGTTTAATCTAGGGTTAAGTGCATACACCCCAGACTCCTACAGATGTGAGATTATAGGGAAACATCCTTTAGGATGGTCATATTAACATATCTCGCATCCACTATCATTGTCTATATCTGAATCCACAACCTCTTCAATGATGGCAACTTTGCCCTTACCTTTTCTACGTGCATGTTTCGCTTCTCTCTTTTTTCTCTTTTTGCAATCACTACCTTGCTTTCTAGACTCCTGTACTATTTTGAGAACAGTTTGAACTCTATTATCTAGGGAGTTCCACATTTGGTCTACCTTTGCGAATACTTCTAATGTCAACTTTTGGATAGGCAAAGTTTTACTATTCACCATCTCTTCGAGTGGTGACTCTTCTTCATCCTCACAAAATCTTACTCCCCTCTTTTGGAGGGAAGGATCTTTTTTATACTCTTCCACACTTTCTCTCTTCCATAGCTCACCTTCTTCCTTAACAACTTGCTCCAATATTCTTTGAATTTTATGGGACCTATGCTCAAATAGTCTTCCTTGGGCATAAGTCCCAAGGGTTCTTCTTGTTTCATGCCTAAGCCCATCCATGAGATGGCATAGTTCATCCCTTTGCGAATAACCATGGCCAGGACAATGATGTAGCAATGCATAGTATCAGCACATGACAGCATCCAAGGGTTCATGTCCTCCTTGTTTCCATCCTTATATTTTCTTTCGTAAGCTAGACACTTGAGAGTACGTTTGGTACTTATCATTGAAGACTTCTAACATAGTACTCCACCTACAAATGGATTTCAGTTCTAAGCACTGGTACCAACTTTCCACTTCTTTAACTAGTGTTTGTGGGAACAACTTAAGTTTTTGCCATTCACTTTCTATGTTTTGCAAGGCACACGTATCATGGAATTCTTGTAAGTGATTTTGAGGATCAACATTGTATCGCCTTTCGAATCATGGGATGTTGTTCATATCTAACCTCTTGATCCTACTATCCTTTTGTTGCCTTGTTAGAACTCTCACAGCCTCAGTTATGTCTAACATACTTCGAGTAGCAAGTAGGGATTCATCGTGATTGTCTCGTCTGTGGAATCTATGATGCCTATGTTGTTCCCTACTCTCCCTTCTTTCATGATGTGTTTCTATAAAGTGCCCTTATCCCCTCTCTCAACTATTTCGTCTATGACTCTCATTTTGCTTACCCTTATCCTCATGTTCTTTTTCCTTATGACTGCATCCAAATCTTGAAGGAAAGGATGAAGGAGATGATGAAGGTGAAGAAGAAGGAGGACCATCACCATGATGGTGTCTACTACCTTCTTTTCGATGGTCTCTACCTCGATCACGATTGCAATCAGAATGTCCACCTTTATTATGTGTTTGTGTCCCTTTTTTAGACCTTTTGTGCCATTAGGTATCAGAACCTGGGTTATGAATAGTGGAATGAAGGTTCTGATACACAACCCCTTGACCAAATTCAAGGGGAGGAACATCATTTCATGGAAAACCTCCTAAGGCAAGTTCACCACCCTTATTTTCACTTAAGACATGTGGAGCATCCTGGGACCACTTACCCTTCAAAGACTTATGATGTCTCTCCTATTGCAAGCCCCTTTGATGTTGTGCCTCTATGGGATGGTATTCTCTCAAGTCATGGTCTTGCACAACATATTCTACATGTAAGTGTTGCATGCCAATTCATGAGAGAGCACGAAGAAGCATGCTTGGGACTGAACGATTAGGAGGTAACACCATGTTACCTTCTAAGTCTTTCCAACACAGTTGTTCATCTTGATGGAGGATAAAGGTGAAGTCTGGTATATACTCATTAGGATGAATATATGCCACATGAAACTATTGAGGGACTAGCGTATCAATATCATGTGTATTACGTCGCCAATTGTTTCTTATCTTAGACCTAGGCGGTTGATGAGTGGCGAGGTACCCCTACACTCAACCATACAAATACGAGCGTTTCACACATGATCCAGTCAAACACCAAGGACCAAGTGCTTATGTGCCTTAATGGAACACTCAGGGTTAATCAATCGTTGTCTTCCCAAACTTGCTTGTATTGTCACGATTGTGTGCTTAAGTAAGCTTGAGGTATATGATTTTTATAGCTTTTGTATTTTTTTATGTCTTCTGCTAATAAAGGAGAGGAACAGAGAACTAAGTGGCTAACTTATATTAGCTATTCATTAACTAAGTTCTAAATGTTCCTAACACCAATATTCGTTCCCACTTGCTGTACACATCCTGAACCAGTGCAATGCTGCTGGGATTACCAAATGCTAATCGTTACTGGGTTACCAAGCGCTACATGCATGCTTGAATTGGTCATACTAAGTGTATTTAACTAAGGGGGTTGAAGGTTGAGAGAGATATTAATTAACTAGGAAAGCATTAAAAAATCATTAATTACTAATTAGCTTAATTTGTATGTTGCAAGGTTTATCATAAAGTTCATCTTTATTGTTGTACACAAAATTGTGCTCAAGTACAAATTGCTTAAATAAATATTCTTTCATTCTATGACTCCTACTACAGTCACACAGAAATAATTCTAACTTCAGAATGACAAAACTACAAGAGTCTGGCTAAGGGTCTAAATTTAATTGTCTTTGAACCAAGGGCACTGCCTCTTATTTATAGAAGATGAGGTAGGACGCAATATCGCATATGTGATATCGTGTGGTGGATGTGATATTGTGTATGCGATATCGCGTACACGATATTGCGGTTCATCATACCCCCATAATTGAATGAAAACTCATCCTCAAGTTCCTTACAAAATATTGGGAAGGTATGGGATTATTGACTTGAATGACAACTAATGGTGAATGGGATGACATGTGAACAGATCAACATTACAATACATGACAACATTAGTGTTCATGACTACAAGAGTGAACACTATACACAATTGACATCCAGCCTTATTTGGCAGCTGAGAAAGAAGAGAGAGAGAAAAGGAGAAGACGTGTTGCTACCGATGCCAAGATTGCACCTTCTGTTGTCCATCCATAATCATGCCATCAATCTTGTTCCTTGCACAACTGTTCCAGCACTAGTCCATCCTAAGTATTTCCTCCAAGTCCAATCCATTGCTATATGATTGCCATCTACACACACAACACAGTCACATATGAGCAAGAATAAGTAAATCACAATATAGTTGACATCTTGCCTCAGTGTAAGATCCATTGGTTGAGTTGTGATATGGCCAATACGGATTCTAGAGATATAATAATGGTGACTACCCAAGGTGTAGGGGTTAGGAAAAATTGAAAAAATTAGGCCAGGGCCCCCATGACTAAAAGCGATCCTCCAGTAGTGATAGAATGGAAAAAGAAAAGGAATAAGAAAGATGGAGAAAAAGAAACAATGACAATGCCGATAAAATGGATGTCAGAGATGGGAATGAATAAAACAAATGTTGATTGTAGAAATGTTTAAGAGAAATAAGTTAACTGATGCACCAAATAGGAATACCAGTGGGTCCTCCCCAAAGCAGGCTCATGCCCTTTATGCCCTGACAAACACACATTCACAGAGTCTGTAGGCTCTGGAAATGTCATTTGGAAGCAAGAGTTAAAGACTTAACCACAAGAATCCACCAAAGAGAAAACAATCCATCAACCAAAATATAGACTATTGATATAACCGGTAATGAAGTGGAAAATGGAGAAAGAATGATGGGGAGAAGAGAATGGAATGGAGTCCAAAAAACAAGGTGGTGTACAACCCCTTGTGTATTTATGGTTAATGTGACTGAGTAGATCTTATTCCAAATATAGCCTCAAAAAATCCACATCCAGTGACTTCGCATTAATACACTTGGCTAATCCATCCACTTGAAGTAACAAGAATGCTTCCGCCAAAGAGTCAACACCATTCCGAGGAAAACAAGAAAGGGAGAAGTAGGAAGCAAGAAAGGGCCTTAGTTAGAGGGAACATGTTTGTTTAGTTCCATAACTAGTGCTTATAGCCAAGATGATTATTTTGTCTAAGGGATATGCTTTGAATTCTCACTATTTTTTTTTTGCGTAAGAACCACACTATGCAAAGACTTATTTTTATTGGCTCAGCTTCCCGATAATGGAGCAATGTCGGAATGGGAAGAAAAACTTAAGAAGAAAACATCCAAGCACCTAAGAGAATAGCCAGCATAAATGCATCAAATCCCTTTGAAGTCACACCCTTTTTAGTCCTTGAGTCCTTCTTTAGTTTGAGAAATGCCTAGTCATCAATTCGTTAATAGTTTTATTATTACAGAAGGGGACTATATAGTTCCAAGCCAAGAGAGACCATAGAAATTCATGCATGCATGCATGACGTGGACTCATTGCCTATTATATCAAAAGAACCATACCTTAGTATCAACATTATAACTCAAAGATAAAAATCAAACATTAGCAATCAATAGAATATAGTTCATACCACCATCAAGACCACTTATTAGGTGATGAATCTAACAAAACAAAGATAAAAATAAAAACAAAGAAAAAAAATAAAAACAAAAACAAACAGTCACACAAAGAAATGAGAAAGTATAAACGATGGTGCAAAAAAATAAGAAAAATTAAAGAAATTTGTAAAACAAAAATGTGTAGAACAAAAAATTAAAAAAAAAAGGTAGTGAGGGCCTTGAATGGTTAGCAAAGGTGGTCGTCTCCCCCATGACTGAGTTGGAAGGAGGAGATTTGAAATAGTGAGTAGGGTCATCCCTTCTCAGAGGTATTATGTGCACTGGCCATTCTAAATTCATGGAAGGGTTTGGTCTGTTGTACATTGACTAACTATCTCTTATCAGGGCTCTTAGGTTTGTATATGGTCATGGCCCCTGAAGGAAAGGTTGCATGAATAATGTAAGGTCCTTCCCACAATGTTTGAAATTTTGTGCATTGTGGCACATGTGTGGGGTTCTAGTAAAGAACCTTATCTCCTACTTGATACTTAACCTTTTGAATCTTCAAGTCATGACGTTGCTTGTTATATGCCTTGTACAACTCATTTGATGATAGGGCAGCTAATCAGTTTTCGTCTAGCACGTTTAAAGTTGCCAACCTTTGTTTCTATGCTAGATCAAGGTCAAGGTGGAGGTCACAAGCCATTGATAGTGTACAAAGCTCGATTTGAATCAAAAGCGTTGGAAGGTTTCTATACACTAACTTTGAGGAGAGTAGCCTATAGGAAGTTTCCAAGTGGAGCGGTATGCCAAAAGAGCATCATTTAGTTTAGTACTCCAATATCGCCTATACTTGCTAATTGTCCTAGTCAATATTTTAGTGATCTCCCTGTTGGTGACCTCAGCTTGTCCGTTAGCTTGGAGGTGATAAGGTGTAGTCAATTTATGTTCAACCCCTAAGCATTGCATTAACTTTCAAAAAGTTGCCCCTATGAAGTCTGTTCCATTATCTGAAATAAGTGCATGTGGCACACAAAACCTATTTACGATTAGTTGTTTCACAAATCGTGCAGTTGTAGATGATGTGCAGTCTTTAATAGCAGCTACTTCAGCCCATTTTTTAAAATAGTCTATGGTAACTATAATGTAAGCTTTTCCATTGGACATTGGTGTAATGGGCCCCATAAAGTCTATTCCCCAAATGTCGAAGGGTTCTAATGGTTGAATTCATTGTTGTGGACCCTCCATTTTAGCAGTCATTCCCCCATCACGTTGACAACGCTCACATGATCAGACAAATTGATGGGCATCCTAAAATAATATTGGCTAGTAATATCCTACAAGCAAGATCTTAATACTCGTTCATCTCCCCACATAGTGACCCCCACAAGGGCCCTCATGAGCATCTTGGAGAACTCTCAGTTGATCTACCTTGGGCACGCACCATCGAACCAAGCCTTCAGGACACACTTTGTAAAGTTGTCCATTGATCTCCATGAAGTACTTGGCTCTATCAAGAAGCTGTTGTTTCTTCCTAAAGTCCAGCTCCTATGGTGTTTTTTGAGTAAGGAGATAGGTGAGAATGCTACTATACCAGTTCGTCTTCGTGGGTAGTTGGTTATTCACTACACCAACAAAGAGGGCTTCATTAGGAAAATGATCAGACATTACATATTTATCCTCTTTTCTATCCCATCATAACCAAGATAAATGATATACAACTACGTTCTCGGTGCCTTTCCAATCGATCATTGTTAGATCAAACTCCTATAGAATTACTAGCCACCGTATAATATGAGGGCTAACTGTTAGCTTGTCCATGAGGAACCGAATTGCACTATGATCCATGTGGATGAACACTTTGTAGCCTAACACATAGTGCCTAAACTTATACAATGCAAACACTATAGCCATTAATTCTTTCTTTGTAGTTGTGTAGTTAAGTTGTGCATCGACGATACTTGTACTTGCATAGTGGATGTAGTAAGGGTGTTTTTGGTCATCTAACTATGTAAGTACAGCTCCTAAGGCATAATTGGATGCGTCAGTCATGATGTGAAATGATCTGGATCAGTCAGGAGCTTGTAAAATGGGAGTTTCTACTAGCTTTCATTTCAGGGTTTGGAATGCTTGTTCACATTCCCTAGTCCACTCACAAGGTACGTCCTTCTTTGCTAGCTCTAACAACAATTTGGAAATCTTGGAGAAGTTCTCAATGAATCTCCTATAGTAGCTAGTGTGTCCAAGGAATAATCGAATGTCTTTGATAGTTTCCGGTTGATGGGTGATTCCTTGGATAACCCTAATTTTATCTGGGTCTACCTCTATTCTTGCATGTGAAACCTTATGCCCAAGTACTATGCCTTCTTGGACCATTAAATGGCTTTTCTGCCAATTGAGCCTTATATTTTTTTCTACGCATCTTTTTAGCACTTGCTCTAATTGGTCCAAGGATTGATCAAAACTTGTTTCGTAGGTGGAGAAGTCGTCCATAAAGACTTCCACTCTATTCCCTATTTCCTATTGGAATATGCTTAGAACTAGGCGTTGAAATGTGGTAGGAGCATTACACAAAACAAATGGTATTTGTTTATATGCAAACGTCCCCCAAGGACTGGTGAACGTTGTCTTGGCTTGGTCTTCTAGGGCTATTTGTATTTGGTTGTGTCCACTATAGCCATCTAGGAAACTATAATAGCGATGCCCTGTTATGGTATCTAGAACTTGGTCAATGAATGACAATGGAAAGTGATCCTTAAATGTTGGCATGTTCAGCAGCCTAAAATCCATGCACACCCTCCATTTTTCTCCCTTTTTAGGCACAATTACTAGAGGGCTAACCCATTCGCTATCAACAATGGGATATATGAACCCAGCCTTAAGAAGTTGTTCTATTTCTTCTTTTACTACTTGCTTCAATTTTGGGTTCAATCACCTCTACAATTTTTTTCAAGGTTTCATGGAGGGGTCAGTGTAAATCCTATGCTGGCATATCATAGGATCTATTCTAGTTAATTTGGGATATGACTAGGAAAAGGCTTTTGACCACTTATTTATTACTTTCAGCAGTCTTTCTTTTTGTTTGGCAGCAAGTCTTACGTTAATGATTACTGGTTTTCCATTTTCAAGAATCATATATTCCAGACAAATGGGCAATGGTTTTAATTCTAATGGCTCTTGTTTTAATTTTTCAGGAATTTCCAACTTCCCCCATTTGATGTTTTCAACGTTAAGGCTTGGAAGTTGGTAGCGTACTTGCTCTAGTGCATCTATGCTTTCGATGTAAGTGCAAGTTATTCCCTTAGTTAATTCCATGCACATTAGTGAGTTTCTCTCTTGATCAGCTATCAACCATTGGGTTTCTTCTTGTTATGTGGTTGCTGCATACAGGCAATTTTATATGTTAATGTTTTATGCACACTAGTTGCATGCATGTAATGCTAAACTTTGCACAACCCATGATCTCTGCACGCAACTGCACCCTGTATCACTATATGCGATGTATGGAACCTTCTTCTTCTCAATCTTTCCAAAAGTGTTCTCCTTAGATATTTCCAGGGAAAGACCATGGATTTCTAGGCATGCATCTATAGTACTTAGCCATGCCCTTCCCATTATTATTGGGAAGTCCCCTTTACCTTTATTCACTTGTATCACTAGGAAATCAGCTGGGTACGACCACCCACACACAGTGGTGACGATGTCCTCCACCAATCCCAAGGGAACAGTGATGGACTGGTCAGCCAAATCTAGGTGAATATTACTCTTCTTTAATTGAGACAAGTTCCAATCTTTATACATTTCTTGCGATATTAAGTTGACTCCAGAACCTGAATCTAGAAGAGCTTTGCATGGCTCATTCCCAATGATTTGGAGATATATTAGAGGGCTTCTAGCATTAGAGAATTTTCTGGGAAGGTGGCCAACCTTGATCCAGTCAGTAACAGCATGCATTAACATAACTGTATGCGTTGAGCTCGGTGTTTGGTTAAAAGGGAGCTCTAAAGCTTTATTTGATGGGGAGGCGTTCAGAGGTTCAACCGCTTGTGGTTGTAAGGGCTTGGTTGGACTATTTGTTCTAAGAAAGGTTTTTTCTTCATACAATTGTTAGAACCAATAGTGGGTTGAGTATTTACAGCCCTTGTAGCATTGCATTGCTACGATTGAGTAGGGAGTTCCCCTTACATTGCTGGAGTAAGTGGTAGTGGAGCTATTGGTGTGAGAACTGCAGATGGATTTGAACTATGGTATATTTGTGGGTTATCTCCCCTAGGAGAAGGAATTCTATAATACTCACAGGCTTGGTAGTGATGTTGTGGTGTAACATGACTAACAGAGTCACGTGGAGAGATTGGATGCTACATGTAGTAGCCATATGGGTTAGGTTACCGATATGGGTATTGTTGCCTTGGTGGTGGCATCCCCCATGACTGTGGGTATTTCCATTGTTGATGGTACTCAACAGGTTGTGGTGGAGTTCCACTTGGATATTATGTTGAAAGTTGGTGGAACTACCTTGGATTACCTTGGGGATAAGGTAACCGTCGGGGTGCTTGCCGTTTGTTTAGTCATGGGTTGACTGCATACACCCCAGACTCTTGTAGATGTGAGATCATTGGGAAAGATCCCTTAGGATGGTTGTATTGGCATATCTTACATCCACTATCATTTTCTGTGTCTGAATCCACAACCTCTTTTATGATGGCCATTTTTCCCTTACCCTTGTTACATGCATTTTCCACTTCTCTCTTTTTCTTTTTGTCGCGGTCACTACCTCGCTCCCTAGACTCCTCTACAATTTTAAGAAGAGTTTCAAACCTACCATCCAGGGAGTCCCACATTTGGCCTACCTTTTCTGATACTTCTAATGTTAACTTTTGGAGAGACAAAGTTTTCCTATTCACCATCTCTCCGAGTGGTGACTCCTCTTCCTCCTCACAAAATCTCACTCCCCTTTTTCAGAGGGAAGGATCTCGGTTGTATTCTTCTTCACTTTCTCTCTTTCATAGCTCACCTTCTTCTTTGACAACTTGCTCTACCAATCTAAGAATTTGATGAGACCTAAGCTCCAACAACCTTCCTTGGGAATACTTCCCAAGGGTTCTTCTTGTTTCATGCCTAAGTCCATCCACAAGATGGCATAGTTGATCCTGCTGCGAATAACCATGGCCAGGGCAATCATGTAACAGTGCGTAATAGTGACCCATGGCAGCATCCAAGGGTTCATGATTTCCTTGCTTCCATCCATGGATTTGCTTCCATAGGTTAGAAACTCAGGAGTACGTTTGGTACTTATCATTGAACAGTTCTAACATTGTACTCTACCTCCAAATGGATTCCGGTTCTAAGGACCGGTACCAGCTTTCAACTTCTTTCACTAGTGTCCTTGGGAACAACTTTAGTTTTTGCCATTTGTTTTCTATGTTTTGCAAGGCACATGCATCGTGGAATGCTTGTAAGTGATTTTGAGGATCATTGTTGTATCCCCCTTCAAATCATGGGATGTTTTTCATGTCTAACCTCTTGATCTTACTATCCTTTTGATGCCTTGTTGGAACTCTTACGGCCTTCGTTATATCTAGCATGCTTTTAGTTGTGAGTAGGGGTTCTTCGTGATTGTCTCATTCATAGCATCTATGGTGTCTACGCTGTTCCCTACTCATCCTTCTTCTATGCCTTGATTCTTTAGAGTGCCCTTGTCTTCATTCTCAATTGTCTCATTGATGACTTCCACTTTCTTTTTCCTTATCCTCATGATTGGTTTCTCTATGATTGTTTTCAGACACTGAAAGAGAGGGTGAAGATGATGATGAAGGTGAAGAAAAAGGAGAACCATCACCATGACGATGTTTTCTACCTTCTCTTCAGTGGTCTCGGGCTCGATCGTGATCACGATCAGAACGTCCGCCCTTATTGTGTGTTTGTGTTCCCTTGTTGAACACTTCGTGTTCATGGGTATCAGAACTAGGGTTGTGAATAGTGAAGTGGAGGTTGAAACACCACAAAATTTCAGCTTAACACTTTGAAACAAGAACAACTCAAGCCCCTTTCGACATTCAGGAGGCAAAACTTGACTAAGGCATAGAACTCAAGCCAGCTTTTTCAAGCTAGCTTGCTCAAGCCAACTTGCTCATGCTGTCGAGCTAACTTGCCCTCAGCATGCGCAACCTTTAGAGCTTCCAAATCAAGTCAAAACAGTCCTAATTTGAATGGACAAGGCCCGTGTAAGGTCCATTGATGACTACTCCAAGTTTTAGCATCCAGAACCCAAGATTTCAAGTCAGAATCGCACAAATCTTACTACTCACACTGAGGTCAAACTGAGGTCACACTACCTAGCATGAGTACGACATGAGTACAACATGACCAACCTTCAGAGCCCTAAAACCAAGTCCAAATAGTCTGAATTCAAGCACACAGACTCCCCTTGAGCTTTCACTAATGTTCATTGCAGCTCCCGACCTTTAGAACCTTAAAAATTAAGGTCAAAATCACATGATTTGTTTACTCATGCCCAGGTCACACTAGGGTCATGCTGGGGTCACGCTGACAGCATGAGGTCAGCGTGACCAAATAAAAATAGATCAAATCAAGTAGTCCCAAGCACAATTTTCAGCATCAACTCAACCCCCAAGGATAGGCAATAGTTCTACTGGTTCATAGGCTCCAAAAAATCAAAATTCAAGCGTGAAACACAGCATTTTGACTTGGTCACGCAGTGATCACGCTGATAGCTTGAGCCCAGTGTGACCTATCAAAAGTGGCTCAAATCAACATAAGAACAAACTCAAATTCAACATCCAAGACACCCTGGAGAGTAGGCAGCAATTGCACTTCAAAGAATAGGCGTCAAAGGTCAAAATTCAGCTCAAAATGTGTCACTTCTAGTTGGTCATGCCCAGGTCACGTTGGGGTCACGTTGACAACATGAGCCTAGCGTGAGTTGCCAAAATAACCTAAATCAAGGCACAAACAGGCTCAGACTCATCATGCAAGTTTTCCCCAAGGGTAGGTAGCAGTTACACTTGAAAGACAGATCTCAAAAATCAAAATTTGGTGTGAAATGAACCATCCCAGCTTGCTCATGCCTAGGTCACGCCCAGGTTATGCTGACACATGCTGAGGGAATGCTAGGACAAGATCAACTCACGTTGACAGCCTTGATGAAGCAAAAGCATCTCAAACAGCCATAGGATCACTCATGTTGGCATCCTGCAACAACTAGTTCATGGATCGGGAAGTTCCAAGTAAGCCAGAATCAAGATCTCTTGTTGTACACTATCATTTTATTGTAAATTTGCAACATTTGTGAGCTTGTCAAGCTCTTACGCTTCAAATTGTATGCATGACATAATGTAAATCAATACACATTATAAGATATAGTGCATCCGGTCCAGAACATAGTCTGCCCATATACACCTATCACGTGATCTATTTTTCTCTCATCTCACTGCCATTGATCTCATTCATAAATCCTACGCCCGAGCCTAGCCAAACCCTATAAATACCCTATCAATTCACTTAAATGAGGTTGGAAATTTTGAAGAAAGAGCAACTTTGAACCTTGGATGCTCAGGCACATGAGACTCCTAGCATCCAAGCATCCGCAAACACATCACCACATCACTCTGGGGCTTAGCGCTTGATTTGCTATCACACATGCAACTACACTTTGACCGATGCACACTCTTGTTAAATAATACAATACAGTTTCATTATTGCCTTCCATTTATATTGTTTACTCTGTTTACACTTTGTTTACAATATAGCTCTGTTTATGCTTCATTTACAAAATTCAATCTCTATTTACGCTCTGCGCTTTGTTTACATTTCGCATCACCATTTGCATTTCGTTTACATTGTTTACAATAATCCTAGCACAAGCCATAGCTTACGCTCGGGGAAGTCCTTGGTTGATTTGCTTGTAGACCATCCAAGGCACTCTGCCTTCATTTTTTCAGCTTGCCCTCATGCAAAGGCAGGGTCAGCTGTATCTCTTCGGAGATCATTCAGCTTTCATTTTTCCTCCAGCCTTATGCCAACGATTTCGAATAGTACAAAAATTGGCGCTAGAAGGAGGGTTGCTTGTTTTCCATCCCAATAAAACATTGATTCTGTTACCCTTCACGTGATGCAGATTAGGTGCGAAACACATGCTTACCTCGCTTGAACCATGCCAATCTGTTTACAATTGGATTAAACCCTCGCAAAACTCTTACACTACTGCCAATACAATAATTTCTACGACCGTTGCTGAAAATATTAGGTATAGCATACACATGCTACAAAACCCAACATAGCGTACACACGCTGCTGCACATGCTGCAAAACACACACCACACATGCATGCTGCGGTGCATTACACTTACGCTGCACGTACGCTGCACTTGCATACTGTGCACAAGCTAGTGTATGCACGTTCAGGTTGCGCTCACGCTGACGCTTATGCTCGGCTTGCTTAAGCTCATATTGCATACGCTTGGCTTGCTCAAGCTCATCTTGCATACGCCTGGCTTGCTCAAGCTCATCTTACATACGCCCAACTTGCTCAAGCTCAACTTGCACACACCTGGCTTGCTCAAGCTCAGCTTACATATGCTTCTTACACACATTCAGCTAGTCAAGCTAGTTACACACATGGAATCTTCTCTATTCAAAGCAACATTGCCCGTTTCTGACCTTAATGTTGAAATCTCAAATCCTGTGACCGCAACTGAACCCATAGTCACCATTGGAGAGATGAACCCTCAAGGGCCAACTCGTCAGTCACTTAGGTTACAAGGCAAAGACCCCATGTATACGATTCTCATCTCAGAACTTCATCTATGTGAATATCCAAGCTAACCTGCCCATTGATCGCTTAGAAATGGAAGCAAAACAACATTATGAACTCATCTATAAGGGAGGCCATAACTTTATCCCTTTAGCATATGACATAATTCCCCTCTCTAAATCCCATCATGAACTCATATCCCAGCTCCTCATGGAAAGGAATCAAACCTTGCAGCAACCCACCGTAGAGCCTCAAAACGAAGATGAGGAAGATGATTTCATGGCTCAATATGAACATGGGGATTTGTACCACACTCTCAGTCCTCATACTTATGCAAACCCATTATTCCACCCTTTCATGGGAGAGACCATGCCTCTTCACGCATTTAAAAGTACTCAAGCACCTGTTTCTCAACAGGAAGCACCCACCCCCATTCCTACTTTCCCTACGACCAACACCCAATTCAATATGCCCATCCCTGTTATTCCTCTAATCATCACATTACCCTTTCTTCTACAAGTACAACCCCAACAACTATCTTCTCAAGCTAATATAGGAGTGACCTTCCCACCCCAAATAATTGGGATGCCATCCGTGATACCCGCTTCTACATCTACTCATTATATACCACGAGTGCAAATCCAAGGAACACCCTTCACTACTTCAACTCAACAGGTTCAAGGTGTTTCCTCACAACTTGTAACTAGGAAGTGGCCCACACTTAGCATTCAACAACATCAACCAGCTCATTACAGCATACCACCTATTACAATCCCATCCATGAATGTCCCTCAAGTACAACCATCAACAACCCTATAGTCATCTTTCCCACAAACCACACAACAATATAACTATTATCATGCTTAATCTAACCAACTAGTCGGTCCACCTAGTGCCCAAGAATGAGTAGAGGCTAGAAAAATGATGCAAGTATTGACCAATGAGGTAAAGCGCCTCAAAATTGCAAACACTGAAGAAGTCAAGGTGATGGATTTTTATCAGGATGATTCGATTAGCTCTTCAGTGCCCCCATTGACTCTACCAAAAGGAATTTCATTGCCGTAGTTGACCAAGTATAACGGAGAGGGAGATCCAAATGCTCACCTAGTGACATTCCGATTAGAGTGTTTGTTACTTCAAGTTTGGCCTCATGCAATCTTGTGTGTGTTCGCCATGTCCTTAACTGGAAAATCCTTAGACTGGTACCGAGCCTTACGCCATAACTCCATATCCTCTTTAGAGGATTTGTTACATCAATTCGTTACCTATTTTAAGTATAACCTGAAGCCTGAAGCCACACTAGACAGTCTAATCCAAATAAAACAAGCACCATTAGAGCCCGTACAAAAGTTCATCCAAAGATGGAGCGCTTCCCTTAACAAACTTCATGAGCCTATCCCAGAAACGTATTTGCTTACAATCCTCAAAAGTGCCGTGAATGATTTCATTAAGTCAAAACTCTATTATTTGAGTGCTCGTACTTTGAGTCAATCATTCGCACAAATCAAGAGCATAGAAGAGGTGGCACAATCAAGCAATGACCCAGCTCATGTGGCCTACAAAAATCAACATACTCACAAGCAAAACACGACCGAGGCAACAGTAGCCACAAGCACAAAAGTAACCAACTGGGGCCCAACAACTAAGCAACCCAAAGCCCTAGCTAACAAAGCTGCCAACTTTGGTGCCAACTCACCTACATTGGTAGGGGCCACTCTAAAGCCCAACTTTCAGCGCAAGGATCACTGAAAGTATACATCACTCCGAACCTTCTGAACTACTTAAGCAACTATTACAAGTCGGGCAAATCCAACATAAACACGTGTCGGTAACTACCCACCAAAAACATGATAGGTACTGTGAACTACTAAGAAACCCCACCTTGGTAGTACCAAATGAGCCCCCGGTCCCACAACATTTCAAATTGGACCAATACTGTCATTACCATCAAATGGCTAGTCATAGTACAAACAACTGTCATGCTTTACAAGATGACCTGCAGAGAATGATAGAACAAGGCCAATTGGCGATCGACATGGCAAGTCAATCCAACATAGACGATGCCTCCTACGTCATAAACTCAATTAGCATACGTGGCAAACCAAAACTTGTGCAACAACCCTTTGTGATTCATGTGCCTCCCAGCAAGGCAAAAGCCCCCTCCACCTCCACAAGTAAGAGGCCTCCGTTTGTCATCAAAGTGCCACCTCATAAACCCACAACACCCTTTGTGGTAAAGGTCCCACAACAACCGTCCGCTAAGACAATAAACTGGCAACAACTATCCATTGTGACGTTAAACACATAAGTTGCTCCGACGACACCAACACCAAGCCCAAGTTCCAACAACTTGGCCACATACAAGAAGTGGCAACACAAGTCACCAATACCTAAACCACAAAGTAGCCTTAGCTCTACCCCTAGGCCCACTAAACAACAACCCTTATACATTGCCCCTCCATAAGAGCTCTACATCATGGCTCACGCAATAGAAGAGGCTCCCACCATGACAAATATAAATGACAACCTTGCAGACGTACTATCTCATGCACACAATGCATTAAAACATAAGAATGTAATGCCTACCTTGCTCAACCTCATCTTAACATCACCAGAGCATCGTCAAGCACTAACACACATGCTCTCCTCCATCCCCGCCATAGAAAACATGTCTCCAACTGAAAACACCATTCGCCTAGCCATTACATCCCATGTACCACAAGACACAAACACAACAACTCTAACCTTCTACAACAATGATGTCAAGATCAACCCCAAACAAGGGGAGGTCACACATGCACTATTGAACATTAGTGTAAGCATTGAAAAATACATAGTACGCAGAGTACACATTGATGATAGTATGGTAGAAAATGTTGTTGCAGACTCCATCGTCGAACGACTAGGCCTAACACACAACATTCAATCGATTGAAATCGAGTCTCTAAACTCCTTCGATGGAGCACACATAGCCGTTAAAGGCACAATCCACATTGCCTTCACAATAGGAGACCATCACCCCACATTTGCAAAATTTATAGTCATCAACAAGATGCCAAACTACAACATGATCCTAGGATGCCCTTGGCTAGCTAGGCCATGCGTAGTGTCATCTCCCATCCACCAAGAACTCCACCTCCTCCACAAAGAACAGGAGATCATCATACGTGGTGATAATGCCCCATCCACCCAATAGCCCTTCAAAACCTCTGTCCAAAATGATGTTAAACTATCCCACGTCCGAAATGATGTTAAACTAACAAGGGCCCAAAAAGGCCTTAAAATAGCTTATGGCCTGGAACGGCCTAAAACTATCACTTCTTGCATTGCTTTTCTTTCATTTTAACTCTATGTACAACAGGTGTCGCTTGATGTTGTTTTCTTCCTAGTTGATTTTTGCAGAATCTTGCAAACACACAGCATGACCATGCATATAGCATCACACCTTACACAAGCAAGGTAAGCACAGAGCAGTCATGGCATCATGACTTAAAACTGATACCACAGAACAGTCTTGGCATCATGACTTAAAACTGATACCACAGAGAAGTCCTAGCATCATGACTTAAAACTAATACCATAGGGCTCTATCCGGTATGACACTAAACTACCACACTTCTCCACCAAAGTCCACTAAGACTATAAACTAGCTTGCCTGTTCATAGTCCACCATGACTCTAAACTAGCACTGCATCGTCCACTATGACGATAAACTGGCAAGGTCCAAAGGATTATGATGTTAAACTAATCCACAACATTCTGCAAAGACTACAAATTGGTGACATCATCAACAACCTGGCGTTATTTGAAAAGACATGTTGTTGTAATCGCCTGTATCTGCTCACCAAAAACCTGCTGCATGATCTATCACATATACCTTAATGAAACTAATGTTGTTCAAGATTTTGTTTGCCTTGAAACTCCACATGATGGTCCCATTCCATTGGCTATGTTCAAGTTTAAAGTGCTTTAGCTAACTGAATCATTTATGGTTTTCTTGTTCCCTTGGAGTTGTGTTTGCAGGATGGCACGCTTGAGACGTTCATGCATAAATGCACTTTATCATGACGATAGGGTATCACGTTCTTCCTGACGCACGTAACTGGGTTAATCAATCCATTCATGAGTACATTCCCAACTCCTGATATATCCCTTATTTCCATATCATGTCTCAATTATCCTATTTGATTATACCCCTGGATACATTCCACTTAGCTCAGCACTCTTGATACACTGTTGCATACTATAATTCTCCAAGTAGTTGCGATGTAAAACACAAAACACAATGCACAATGCAAGCGCTTGAAAAAGAGTGCAGCACTAAAAGTAAGCTCTTTCAAAAAGATCAAAAAGAAAAAGAAAAATAAAAGAAAAAGAAAAACAAAACAAAACAAAAAAAAAGAAGAAACAAAGAAAAAAGAAAAAGAGAACAAAAGGGTCAAAGAAAAAAATGCACGGAAAAGATCTTCATGACCCCGTTGACATCATAGACTAAAGACCATTGGTTCTTCTCATACAAGCCCCAGGCGAGAAGGTAATTGTCTTGGAAAAACACTCGTGTCTCAAATGATCATGTTGCACATCATCGTGTGGCTTTGGTTGTTTACAACGGGCTCCCTCAAACATGACACAAGGGTCCCATTTCTCCAAAGAACGCACCTCCTATGCCTTGGTTCCAAGTCTACTATATTGGCTGTTGACAAGGACCAAAAATTGGCTCGTTCACATGAGAGCATTCCTCTCCCGTAGTTCAAACAACGACACTCTTCGACCAATCCCTAATCCTCCAAGTCATTACCTTATTTCCTTAAACTAAATTTTCCTCAATCCAATGTACTTTTGAACATGGTGTGATGACATCTGGCCAGGGGCCAACGGACGATGCTTAGTACCAGGTTGTTCATGGTGTTTTCCACTTCTTTGTCGATGTCTCTCGGGTGAATTCCTCCAAACGTCAACAAAGAGGGGCCAATGAAACACCACAAAATTTCAGCTTAACACCTTGAAACAAGAACGACTTAAGCCCCTTTCGACATTCAGGAGGAAAAACTTAACTAAGGCATGGAACTCAAGCCAGCTTGCTCATGCTGTTGAGCTAGCTTGCCCTCAGTGTGTGCAACCTTCAGAGCTTCCAAATCAAGTCAAAATAGTCCTAATTTGAACAAGCAAGGCCCTCGCAAGGTCCACTGATGACTACTCCAAGTTTTAGCATCCATAACCCAATATTTCAAGTCAAAATCGCACAAATCTTGCTACTCATGCTAAGGTCATGCTAAGGTCACACTGCCCAACATGAGTACGACGTGAGTACAGCATGACCAACATTTAGGGCCCCAAAACCAAGTCCAAATAGTCTACATTCGAGCACATGAACTCCCTTCAAGCTTCACTGATGTTCATTACAGCTCCCGGCCTCCAGAACCTTGAAAATTAAGCTCAAAATCACATGATTTCTTTACTCATGCCCAGGTCATGCTGGGGTCACGCTGGGATCATGCTGACAGCATGAGCCCAGCGTGACCAAATAAAAATAGGTCAAATCAAGCAGTCCCAAGCATAATTTTTAGTAACAACTCAATCCCCAAGGATAGGCAATAGTTCTACTCATTCACAGGCTCTAGAAAATCAAAATTCAAGCATGAAACATAGCATTTTAGCTTAGTCACGCTGTGATCACACTGAGGTCACACTTACAGCGTGAGCCCAGCGTGACCTATCAAAAGTGGCTCAAATAAACACAAGAATAGACTCAAATTCAACATCCAGGCCACCCTGGAGAGTAGGCAATAGTTGCACTTCAAAGAATAGGCGTCAGAGGTCAAAATTCAGCTCAAAATGTGTCACTTCTAGTTGGTCATGCCCAGGTCACGCTGGGGTCACATTGACAGCGTGAGCCTAGCGTGAGTTGCCAAAATGACCTAAATCAAGGCACAAACAAGCTCAGACTCATCATGCAAGTTACCCCCAAGGGCAAGCAGCAATTACACTTGAAAGACAACTCTCAAAAATCAAAATTTAGTGTGAAATGAACCATCCCAACTTGCTCATGCCTAGGTCACGCCCAGGTTACACTGACACATGTTGAGGACATGCCAGGACAAGATCAACTCATGTTGACAGCCTTGATGAAGCAAAAGCATCTCAAACAGCCATAGGATCACTCATGTTGGCATCCTACAATAACTAGTTCATGGATCGGGAAGTTCCAAGTGAGCCAGAATCAAGATCTCTTATTGTACACTATTATTTTATTGTAATTTTGCAACATTTGTGAACTTTTCAAGCTCTTACGCTTCAAATTGTATGCATGAGCGTAATGTAAATCAATACACATTGTAAGATACAGTGCATCCGGTCCAAAATGTAGTCTGCCCATGTACACTTGTCACGTGATCCATTTTTCTCTCATCTCATAGCCATTGATCTCATTCATAAATCCTACGCCTGAGCCCAGCGAAACCCTATAAATACCTTGTCAATTCACTTAAACGGGGTCAACAATTTTGAAGAAAGAACAACTTTGAACCTTGGACGCTCAGGCACATGAGACTCCTAGCATCCAAGCACCTGCAAACACATCACCACATTACTCCGAGGCCTAGCACTTGATTTTCTATCACACATGCAACTACGCTTTGACCGGTGCACACTCTTGTTAAATAATACAATATAATTTCATTATTGCCTTCCATTTATATTATTTACTCTATTTACGCTTTGTTTACAATAGAGCTCTATTTATGCTTCGTTTACAATTCAGTCTCTGTTTACACTCTGCGCTTTGTTTACATTTCGCGTCACCATTTGCATTTCGTTTACACCGTTTACAATAACCCCAGCACAAGCCATAGCTTACGCTCGGGGAAGTCCTTGGTTGATTTGCATGTAGACCATCCAAGGCACTCTGCCTTCATTTTTCTAGCTTGCCCTCACGCGAAGGTAGTGTCAGCTATATCTCTCCGGAGATCATTCGGCGTTTGTTTTTTCTCCAGCCTTACACCAACGATTTCGGATAGTACAAAGGTTCTGATACACCACCTCCTAACCAATGTCAGGAGGAGGAACATTATTTCGTGGGGAACCTGTTGAAGCAGGTTCACCATCCTCAATTTCACTCAAAATGTGCAGAGCGTCATGGGGCCATTTGCCCTTCAAAGATGTATGGTATCTCTCCTGTCACAAGTCCCTTTGACGTTGTGCTTCTGTGGGATGATAGTCTCTTGAGTTATGATCACATGCAACGTATTCTGTGTATAAAAGTGGCATGCCTATTCGTGTGAGAGCATGAATGAGAATGTTGGAAACTGATTGGTCTAGAGGCAACACTATGTCACCCTCCAAGTCTCTCCAACATAGTTGTTCATCTTTGTGGAGAATAAAGGTGAAATTGGGTACATACTCATCGGGATGAGTATATACCACACGAAACTGTTGAGGAACTAGCGAATCCTGGTTATGTGTATTATGTCATCAACTGCCTCTTGCTTTAGTCCTAGGCGGTGAAGTGCTCTTATGCAAAGAAGAAGACATCTTGTCTTGTTCAGTGTGCAATGTAATGTTGTCTTGTCTTTCTTTGATTAACCCTAAGGGTTCATTCTAACGTTTCAAAGATATGAATGATTTCCTACGTTCTACGTAGCACACAAACAAATAAGTCCCTGGCAATGACGCCAATGATGAGTAGCGAGGTACCCCTACACTCAACCATACGAATACGAGCGTTTCATGCACGATCCGGTCGAACTCCAAGGACCAAGTGCTTATGCACCTTAATGGAACACTTAGGGTTAATCAATCGTTGTCTTCCCAAGCTTACTTGTATTATCACAGTTGTATGGTTAAGTAAGCTTGAGGTATATTATTTTTATAGCTTTTGTATTTTTTATGTCTTCTGCTAATAAAGGAGAGGAACATGGAACTAAGTGGCTAACTTATACTAACTATTCATTAACTAAGTTCTAATTGTTCCTAACACCAGTATTCGTTCCTACTTGTTGTACACATCCTGAACCAGTGCAACGCTACTGGGATTACCAAATGCTAATCGTTACTAGGTTATCAAGCGCTACATGCATGCTCAAAGCAATTGTACTGAGTGTATTTAACTAAGGGAGTTGAAGGTTGAGAGATATTAATTAACTAGGAAAGCGTTAAACAATCATTAATTACTAATTAGCTTAATCTGTGTGTTGCAAGGTTTATCATAAATTTTGTCTTTATTGTCATACACAAAATTGTGCTCAAGTACAAATTGCTCGAATAAAGATCTGTTCACTCTATGACTCCTACTACGAGCACATAGAAATAATTCTAACTTGGGAATGACAAAACTGCAAGAGTCTGGCTAAGGGTCTAAATCTAATTATCTTTGAACCAAGGGTACTACCTCTTATTTATAGAAGATGAGGCAGGACGCGATATCGCACAGTGGATGTGATATCGCGTATGCGATATCGTATGGTGGATGTGATATCACGTATGTGATTTCTCATACACGATATCGCGGTTCATTAGCGATGAAGCACTTTCATACAAAGAAGGGAACATACTTGTTTTTTCAATGTGCAATGTATTATTTTCTTTTCTCAACCAACCCTAAGGGTTCATTTAAATGATTTGAATGATTTCCTCAGTTCTAATTAGTGCACAAAAAACTAAGTCCCCGGCAACGGTGCCAATGATGAGCAGTGAGGTATCACCACATTCAACCATACAAATACAAGCGTTTCACACATGATTTGGTCAAAATCCAAGGAATAAGTGCTTACATACCTTTTCGAAACAAGGATGAGTTGGTTGATCATTATCTTCCCAAACTTACTTGTATGTCACGATTGTATGGTTAAGTAAGCTTGAGGCATATGGTTTTTATAGCTTTTATGTTTTATATCCTGTGCTAGTAAGGAGGGAAAGAGATGACTAAGTAACTAATTTAATTTAACTATTCATTAACTAGGTTCTAACTAATCCTAACACCAATATCCATTCCCACTTGTTGTACACACCTTGAACTAGTGCAATGCTACTAGGATTACCAAACGCTAATCGTTACTTGGTTATCAAGCATTACACACATGCTCAAAGTGGTCGTACTGAGTGTATTTACTTAAGAGAGTTATAGGGTGAGAGAGAATCATTAATTAACTAAGGAAAGCATTTAATGATATTAATTAACACTAATTAATCTATTTTGGATGCTGTAACGTTTATCATAAATTTCATCTTTATTGCCGTACACAAGGTGTGCTTAGGTACACAATGCTCAAATAAAGATCCGTTCACTTGATGACTCCTATTGCAGGCACGTAGAAATAATTCTAACTTTGGGAGGGAGAAAAGGCAAGAGTTTGGCTAAGGACTAACTATCTATTGCCAAACCAAGGACACCTACCTCTTATTTATAGGCAAGGGTATAGGTCCCGAGATCGAGTATCCGACATCGCATGGTTAGCTCCCATATCGCGGTCATCAGCCTACCACCTTATTAGCAAAAAAAGTAGAGCAACACATCAAATGCAAGCAAACATAAAAGAAAGTAAAAGAGTAGGCAATAAATATTAAATATATTAATGATGGTGTAAAAAAACTAAGAAAATATTAATAACTTGAAAAATATAAATATGTAAAATAAAGAAGATGAAAACATAAAATTGTAAAACCAAAAATGAGTAAAAAAAAAGTCAAAAACTAAGGAGCCACATAAAGTGTTAGTATGGGTGGCCATCTCCCATGACTAAGTTGGAAGGGGGAGATCTAAAAGATTGAGCGTGGGTGTCCATTTGACAAGGTGTTTGTTGAGTTGGTTAGCTTGGACTCATGGAAAGGTTTTATTTGTTGAATGTTGACTCATTGTTTCTTGTCTAGGCTATCAGGTTTGTAGATAATCATGGCCCTAGATGGAAAAGTCTCATCAATAATGTAAGGTCCTTCCCACAATGTTTGAAATTTGGTTCATTGGGATACATGTGCAGGATTTTAATAGAGAAGCTTGTCTCTTGGTTAAAACTTGACTTTTCTTATTTTGAGATCATGGAATTTCTTGTTGAATGCCTTATGTGTTTCATCAAATAACAAGGCCACTAACCAATTTTCATCTAGCAAGTTGAGATTCATTAATCATTCTTTCTATCCTAGACTTAGATTGAGGTCAAGATCACAAGTTGTAGAGAGTGTATGGAGTTCAAATTGGATGGGCAATGTTGGTAGTTTTTTGTACACAAGCTCATAGGGAGAATAACCTATGGGAAGCTTCCATGTGGAGCGATAGGCCTAAAGGGCATCATTTAATTTAGTGCTCTAGTCCCTTCGGTACTTGCTAATGGTACGCATTAAAATTTTTGTAATCTCCCAATTCGTGACCTTAGCTTGACCATTGGCTTAGGGGTGATATGGTGTTGTGAGTTTATGCTTAACCCCCAAGTGTTGCATCAGTTTCTAGAAAGTGACACCTATAAAATGAGTTCCATTATTAGCAATTAATGCAAGAGGCACACCAAACTTGTTTACGATGTTTTGTTGTACAAACCGAGTAGCAATGGTGGATATATAGTCGATGAAGGCTACTGCTTCTACCCACTTGGTACAATAGTCAACTACGACTATTATATATGCCTTTCCATTTGATAAAGGTACGATGGGACTCATAAAGTCCATGCCCCAAATATTGAATGGCTCAAGAGGTTCAATCCATTACTGTGGCCCCTCCATTCAAGCTATCATTCCACCATCACTCTAGCAACAATCACAAGTGCAGACAAATTGGTGTGCATCCTTGAAGATTGTTGGTCAATAATACCCTACCATGAGGATTTTTATGATCGTGCATCTCCCAACATAATGGCACCCACAAGGACCTTTGTGAGTATCTTGGAGAATGTGTAGTTGATCCATATCAGGATTACACTAATGTACTAGGCCATCAGAACATACTTTGTAAAGGTTTCCATTAATCTCCATAAAATACTTGACCCGGTGAAAAAATTATTATTTCTTTCTAGTGTCCAACCCTTGTAGCAGTTCTTTCTTAAGCCGATAAGTGAGGATGGTGTCATACCATTTTGGTTCATTGGGCATTTATGCATTAATAGCCCATGCAAGGAGAGATTCGTCAGGGAATTGGTCAGATAAAGAACTCTCTTTCTCCTTGTCATCCCATCTTAGTCACGATAAGTGATCCACGACCACATTCTCCACACCTTTATAATCTAACATCGTGAGATCGAATTCCTACAAAATCATGAGACATCGTATGACATGGGGGGCTCACTATTAGTTTATTCATCAAAAATCGGATGGCACTATGAGTGTGCACAAACACTTTGTAGCTAAGCACATAGTGCCTAAACTTTTCTAAGGAAAATACCACTGCCATCAACTCCTTTTCTATGGTGGTTTAGTTTAGTTGTGCATCTGCAATGCTCTGACTTGTGCAATGAATATAATATGGATGTTTTTGATCATCCATTTGTGTAAGCACTGCCCCTAAAGCATAATTTGATACATCGATCATCACATGAAATGGTCTAGACCAATCTGGTGCTTGAAGAATGGGGGTTTCAACAAGCTTTTACTTCAATTTCTGAAATGTTGCTTCACATGCAGGAGTTCAGATGAACGATGCATCCTTCTTTGTCAATTCTACCAATGGCTTGCCAATTTTAGAAGAATTCTCGATGAAGCATTGATAGTACCCAGTATGACCAAGGAATGACTGTACTTCTTTGACTGTTTCAAGTTGGTGGGTTATTCCTTGGATGACCCTTATTTTTTTTGGGTCCACCTCGATTCCTACTTTTGAAATGTGATGTCCCAAGACTATGCCTTCCTAGACCATAAGATGGCTCTTTTTCCAATTAAGTCGCAGGTTTGTTTTGACACATCTCTTCAACACCTACTCAAGACGATCTAGGGCTTGCTTGAACATAGCTTTGTAGGTAGAAAAATCATCCATGAAGACTTCTACCCCGTTACTAATCTATTGTTGGAAAATGCTGAAAACTAATCATTGAAATGTGGTTTGGGCATTACATAGACCAAATGGCATTTGACAGTAAGCAAAATTCCCCTAAGGACTTCTAAAAGTTGTCTTTGCCTAGTCCTCTAGTGTAATTCGGATTTGGTTATAGCCACTATAACCATCCAAAAATTTATAATAGTAGTGCCCAGAAATGATGTCCAACACTTGGTCGATAAAAGGTAACAAAAAATGATCCTTGAAATTTGCCATGTTATGTAGCCAAAAATCCATACACACTCATCATTTGCCTCCTTTCTTGAGTATAATCATGAGTGGACTGACCCACCCACTATCTGCAACAAGGTAGATGAATCCCACCTTGAGGAGTTGTTCAATCTCCTCTTTGACAATCTACTTTAATTTGGGATTCAAATGCCATTGCGGTTGTCATTTTAGCTTAACGGTGGGGTCAGTGTATATTTAGTGCCAACATATTCTTGGATCTATCCCAGTGAGTTTGGAATATGACCAAGCAAGGGCTGCTAACCACTTTTCCATAAATTTTATCAACTTTTTCTTTTGTTATGTAGTAAGCTTGGCATTACTGATAACTGGCCTCTCATTTTTCAAAAATACATACTCCATTCCAATTGGTAGTGTCTTCAATTCAAGGGGTTCTTGTTTAAAATTGTCAAGAATGTCTAGCTCACCCCAATTGACATCATCATTTTCTCCTTCAAAGAGTTGGTGATGAACTTGCTTGAGTTCATCCATATTTGCAACTTATTCGTACATTAGACCCTTAGTAGGTTCCATGCATAATGTACTGCTAGTAAAATCAGCTATCAGCCACTAGCTACCTTCTTGTTTTGTGGCTATTGAATACAGATATCTCTAGATCTCAGCTTCTAATGCACATTGCTTGCATGCAGAGATAGATGTTTGTTTTACTAACCATAACTTTTACACATAATGGCACCCTAAATCACTATACTTGATACATGGAACTCTCTTCTTCTTAATCTTTCCAAACTCATTTTCTTTTGATATTTCTAAGAAAAGATCTTAAATGCCCATTTTGGCATCAACAGTATTTAACCATGCCTTTTCCATAATAATTAGAAAGTTCCCCTTGTAGTTCCCCACTTTGATTACTAGGAAATTAGTGGAATATGACCACCCACAAACAGTGGTGACAATGTCCTCAACTAGTTTCAATGGAACAGTGATGGATTGGTCTGCCAGATCCAATAGGATGTTGCTCTTCTTCATAGGAGGAAGGTTCTACATTGTGTACATCTCATGCGAGATCAAATTAACACTAGAACCAGAGTCAAGAAGAGCTTTACAAGGCTCATTCCTAGCAATTTGCAAGTAAATAAGGGGACTCCCGGGATCAAGTAACTTTCTGGGTAGGTTACCAACTCAAATCCAATCGGATACAGCATGTGTCAACATTACAGAATGGATTCGAGAAGGATTTTGGTTTGAAGGGGACTCAAATAAAGAGGAAACAGAGGAAGTTGGAGGAGTAGGGTTACCAACCACCAATGTGTTCGAGGGCTTTGATGAACTGTGAGGTTGGAAGAAGAGCCTTTTCTTTATTTTTGGTTCTGACCAACTTAATGGGTTAACTGATTGCAAATTAACTGCCCTCGTAGTGTTCCTTTTCTGTGGTTGTGCAGGCAATTCATCTTGCATGGACGGAGTAAGTGGTAGTTGTGTAGGAAGTGGAGGAGTAGGTGTAAGGATAGGAGGTGCATGAGGGTAGTAGGTGGCATCCCTCCTTGGATAGGGTGATTGTTATGCTTTAAGAGTGTAGTGGTGAGGTTGGTAAGTGGCAACATGACCAGAGGAGTCTAGTAGAGATGAAGTTTACTAAACATAGTAACCGTAGGGATTTGGTTGTCGATAATTGTATTGTTGTCTTGAAGGTGGCAATGCCCATGATTGTGGTTGCTGCCACTGCTGGTATAATTCATAAGGTTGTAGTAGAGTTCCACTTGAATAATACTACTGTGGTTGGTGGAACTGTTGAGGATTTCCTTATGGATAAGGCAATCTTTTGGGCATTTGCCTTTGTGCAAGTCATGGATGTAAGACATACACCCCAAATTTTTGCAAGTGTGATACAACTGGATAACATTCCTTAGGATGTTTTTACTGGCAAACATCACACCCAACATCATCATTTGAGTTGCTATTCGTAGCTATCTCTATCACAACCATTTTACCCTTACCCTTAGATATGGCACATTCAACTTCCTTATGTCTCTAACACTCATGTTCACCACTTTGCTCCTTGGACACTTTAGCAATTTTTAAGATAGCTTGAAACCTATTGTCCATGGAGTCCCATAATTGATCAAACTTAGCCATAATTTCTGATTGCAATTTTTGAAGTGGCAAGGTTTTCTGATTAACCACCTCATCTATAGCAAATTCATCCTCACTGTCACAAAATCAAATCCCTTTTTTCAAATAGAAGGATCCCTGTTTTATTCTTCTACACTTTCACATTTTCTTAGTTCTCCCTCCTCCTTAACTACTTGCTCAATTAATTTTTAAATCCAATGGAAGGTCAACTCTGTCAATCTCCCTTGGGCATAGACACTAAGGGTTTTCCTGGTTTTAGACCACAACCCGTCTATGATATGGCGAAGCTGAACAAGCTAAGAGTATCCATGGCCAAGACACCTATGAGAGAATAGTATCAACCAATAGCAGTATCCAAGGGCTTATGATTTCCTTGTTTTTACCCTTGAATTTGTTTTCTTTGATTGGATACTTGAGAGTATGTTTGATATTTGTCATTAAATAACTCCAGCATTGTACTCCACCGCCCTATTGTTTCTAGTTCCAAGGATTGATACTAATTTTCTGCTTCATTTATGAGTGTCCTTGGAAATAATTTCAGCTTTTTCCAATCATTCTCAATATTCTGCAAGGCACATGCATCTTAGAAAGCCTGGAGATAATTTCATAGATCAGCATCATATCCTCCCTTGAACCGAGGGATGTTGTTCATGTTTAGCCTTTTTATTCTACTATCTTTCACATGCCTTGTTGGAATTCTCACAACCTCTGCAATATTCAACATGCCCCGAGTAGCAAGTAGAGGTTCATCAAGGTCATGATGGTGGTGCCTATGATGTTCTCTACTAACCCCTCTTTCCTGATGATGGGCCTCTCTAGATTTCCCACGTCTTCGATCACGACTGTCCCAATGGTCTGTCATGTTATTCTGGTCCTATTGGTCACCTCCATCATGGTTATTTCTTCTATAGTCACGATCTAAACCGAATGAAGAAGAAGATGACGACAATGAAGGGGAAGAAGAAGGGGAACTTGCTCTGTGCTAATGCCTATCAACCTTTATTTGATGCTTGCAACCACAATCATGATCATGATTTCCTTTGTTCCCCTTTTCCTAACTTGCTTCTCTAGATCCATTTTTGTCATTAGATCTATTTTGACTAGAACCTAGATTATGGATTGTGGATTGTATATTCTAGTTGAGGGCTCCTTAACAAATTCAAAAAGAGGAGAATCACTAAAGAAGTGGTCACCTTCATCAATTGGGCCAAGTGGAGGTGAAAGATATTTGATCCCTTGTCCTTCATAAGCTCATATTGGTGCTCCAGCTAACGATCCCTTAATCTTTGTGCTTCAGTGGGATGATAATCCCTTGAGTTGGGATCTCGCATCTCATATTCTCCATGGAGATGTTGAAGCTCATGTCACGTGAGCATTAGCTAGAGCATTGCTAGAACAAATCAATTAGGTGGCAACACAATGTTTCCTTCCATATCGTGTCACTGCATCAGTTCATCTTGATGCAAGATTAAGGTAAAGTCTCGTACATACTCATCAGGATGAGCATATACCACTCGGTATTATTGAGGCACTTGAACTACCCTGGGCTGAGATGGGCTCCTATGAGAAGAAGATATTTTGTGTTAATAAACTTGTAAATAATGTGCAATTAAGGTTTAATTTAATGATAATAATTTTTTTTGTTTTCATAGGATTTGACTCTTAGGGTTCAAACAACAAGGTTACAAAGTTTCACTAGGTTTAGATAGCGCACGAAGAACTATAGTCCCCAGCAATGGCACCAATGATGAGCAACAAGGTACCCCTACGCTCAATGATATGAATGATAGGTATTCACATGTAATCTGGTTGAATTTCGTAGACTATAATTACTAAGTAAGTTAGAGCTAAATAGTGCATGTATGTTGTCCATTCATTATCTTCCTAGTCCCACTTATGAAATGCAATTGTATGGTTAAGTGTGACTGAGGTGTAAGATTTTTATTATTTTATGTTTTTATGAAATTATTCGTCTAGAACAAAGATAAAAGAAAAAGTAAGAGTGACTAATTGCTAAGTAGACTATGGTCTAATCTAGCCTAACACAGGTAACCATTCCCACTTCCTGGACACATCCTAAACTTTGTGTAAACACTGCTAGGTTGTCACACACTAATTGTTTCTGAGCTACCAAGTGTCACATGTATGTTTGAAGAGGTCATGCTTGTGTATTTTAATGAATTGTTTGATTAATCAAAATTTATTACTATATCAATAACATTAATGTAAATGGCATGAAATCACAATGTGTAAATGCATAAGAAAGAAAATCTCAAGTGTTGCAAGGAATGAATCAAAGAGTTCATCTTTATTGCCAACATAGTAGTGTGTTCAGGTACATCAATGCTTGAATAAAGATCCATTCTGGGCACTTGGAAAATATTCTAACTCTCAAATAAACAAATTGCAAGAGTTTTGCTACTTGACTACCAAAAACATCTTCCAATCATGTGCTTGGGCATTGACCCAGGAGCAACCCTGCTATATCGAATGTATGATATCACATCTTGGGCTACGATATCACGTACTCAAGATCGTGTACCCGATATCGTGGCCACCTCAATATCGAAGTGTATAAAAACATAATTTATCAACATCGTTCACCTGTCTTGGTAGAACTGTGATTAACTAGTTCGCAAGCTCTAATCATATGTTACTCCTCCTTAGCAATGATAGATTCTAGGCCTGATAAATGTCTTGTGAGATCAGGTTCACTCCTAACTCTGAATTAACTAGATCTTTGCATGGTTTCTACCCCGCTATTTGGAGGTAAACTAAGGTAATTCCTAGATTAATTTGCTTTTGTGGAAGAGTCCCTACCTTTATCCAATGAGTGATCATCTAAGTAAGCATGATAGTCATGATAGTTGGATTTGATGAAGAAGAAGCTTACTATGTTGAGGAGGATTTGATGTAGATGGGGTGGAAGTAGATGTGTTCCCCATTCATCGAATCTTTTCAGAACTCATTCGAAAGAATGGTCACTTCCTGGTTTATGATTGGTGTGTAATCACCTCCTCTTGCATACTAATTGCCCTTGTTACATTCTTTTTCCATGATTGTGATGGCAGTTCCCCCTACATGACAAGAGGTGGCATTGATGATAAAGTATTTAAGTGTTGGTTTGAAGGACCAGTTGTTGATGGGTGCACGTATGAGTTTGGATCTATCCTTGGAGGTGTAGATCTATGATACTTTGTTAGGTAGTATTGTGGAGTTTGGATATCAGCATTACCAGGAGATTTGACATTAGACAAAATATCCTTATGGATTTGGTTGCCAATATGGATATTGTTGGCAAGGTGCTGGCATGGCCCACAATTAGGGCTATTGCCACTTTGATAGTATTGCTCTTGTGGCTGTGGCAAACCTCCACTAGGATAGTACATGGGTTGTAAGTTCTACCTATAGTTACCTTGAGGATAAGGTAACATTTTGGGCATCTACTTCTTAACAAATTTGGGATTAATTGCATATGCCCTTATTTTCTATAAATGTGCCATTACTAGACAACATCCTTTTGGATGTTCCTACTGACACACGACACATCCTTCCTCATCAATGGAGCTTATGTCTAAACACTCAACCACTAAAGCCACATTATCCTTTCATCCAAAGTCCTTTTTCTTTTTCTTGTCCTTACCTTTTCCAAAGGCTTCCTCTACTCTCTCCTCCATAATCTTCAAGGCTATTATACATCTCTCATCAATTGAATTCCACATCTTTGCTACCTGTGCTACTACATCGATGATAGATTTTTGGATTAGTAGAGTTTTCTTCTAAATTGTTTGATCCAAGGTTTCTTCCTTCTGTTTGTCACAAACTCATGCATCCCTCTTTCTAATTGATAGATCTCTATTATACTCCTTAGCTGATTCTCTCTTTCTTAACTTGCCTTCTTCCTTTGCCACGTGGTCAATTAATCTCTAAATTTGATGGGCAATCATTTTAGATAATCGACCTTGGGGATAAATCCCAAGGGTCACTCTAGTTTTGTTTTGTAACCCATCTACAATGTGCCTAACTTGTTCCCATTGTGAGAGTCCATGCCTTGGGCATCTATGCAGTAGTGAATGGTACCTATCCATTGCCACATCAAGTGTTTCATGAATCCTTTGCTTCCATCCTTGGATTTTCTTCCTTATGTTTGACACCCATGAGTAGGTTTGGTACTTGTCATTGAAGATCTCTAACATGTTACTCCATCTTTTGATTGATTCAAGGTCAAGTGATTTGTACTAGCTCTCAACCACTTTCACAAGTATTCGTGGGAACAACTTCAACTTCTGCCAATTACTTTCAATGTTTTGTAGGGTGCAGGCATCATTGAATGCTTAGAGGTGATGTTGTGGATCAACATTATAACCATCCTCAAATCTTGACATGTTGTTCATCAAGTTGTTTGATGATTATCTCTCACGTGCCTGGTTGGTATGTGTACAATAGATACAACAGATTGTCAGGAGAAATTTAGAGCTTTTGGAAGCTATTGATCTAAGATACAACAGATTGTTAGGAGAAATTTAGAGCTTTTGGAAGCTATTGATCTAAGATACAACGGATTGTTAGGAGAAATCCCATTACAGATATGGTCCTTGAACTTCTTGAGCACTTTCAACGTTTCTCATAACAAGTTATGTGGAAGAATTCCTCAAAGCACACAGCTCTCGACATTTGATGAAAGTTCCTTTGAAGAAAATGACTGTTTGTGTGGGCTTCCCACTGACAAGTTATGTACAAAGTCAAAGTCCAGAGAATTTGTGACAAAAGCCAAGACAAGCAAAGACCGGTGGACCTGGATTGATGAACATGTGTCACCAATGGCATTGGCATTGGGATTTGGGTTATCATATGGGACAACAATTGCTCTGTATTTTCATTGGCATCCCTTTCAACGTTTCTTTGGAAGGTATCTAATTTGAACGTAAGCACAAACCTGTCAAACATCCTATCTGGTTTGTATACAGATGTTTCTGCACTGACTTTTTATTGTACTAGTCCAGTATGTCTTTAGTTTCTGCTAGTTTGTTTGTATACAGGTAGCAGAAAATGTTTCTGCACCTGCTTTTTATTGTACTAGTTCAGTAATCTTTAGTTTCTGCTTCAGCTTCTGTTGGATGATAAGTTCAAATTTGTTTACCGCCATGTACCAAATGAAGTCAAGATAAAGTCCTTAGATGCAAATTTGCTGACAAGACGCTCTGGCTTTAAATTTAGTAAAGTGCAAAACTAACAACTTAAGCATTTGTAATTCTTAGTTTTTCTAAAATGCAAATAAGATTACATTTTAAAAAATCATGTTTGCAAATAGATGTAGCTGAGATGCAAAGAATATCAATGACAACAAAAGTAAGCTTGATAGTTTAACAAAACACATGCATTAATTAGCTTACTTTAAGATAAGGATGCACCACTGTTGGGTGTTTTGTTATTGACTGCACATGCAGAGTTTGCCTGCTCCTCACAGTAAATCAGTTCATGTGAGAATAAAATGACATGATTGACATCTCAGTCTTTCAAACGTCATGTTGCATTGATTCCCTTTTATATGAACAGGACTAAGTGTATTATGTCGGGGTTGGTTTCTGTGCTTTAGCATGATCTCTCTATGGAATACTATCATCAGTATTTCATTTTCAAGGAATGGAAAATTAGGTCCCATTGCTTTGAAATTAAAATCTGTCTCATCTTTGATTCCAACTTTAAATCAGCTTGGGCTAGATTTATTTAAAATAAGAGGAATAAGTAGGTCTCCTGTGTCGTGTTTTCAACATCTCAAAATCTCTGATCTGTTACGGTAAACTATACCAATGTTGTGAAGTTGGACTTTAAGCTCATGTTTTTCTCAACCAAGTTGGAGCTTGCTTCTGAATCTCATACACATTCAGGTAGCGAAATTTCGAGTAATTTTCTGTGTATCGTCTATAGCTTGTATTTTGTTTTGTCAAGACATTTTAAATCACGTTAGATTCATCTTTAGTTTTAACTGATTTCTCAAAGATTCAATAGAATAAATAACTTTACAATTGACGGCTAATGAATTATTTTCTGATACCATGTGTGAAGGGACACCCTGCTGTAACACGGTTCTAAATCATGGCATCAATATACAAAAGTATTTATACTCGTGATGCCTTCCATTCATATGCTGAAATTGTTGAAACAGAATTCAGTAAATTATAGGCAAAATAGAACAGGGGAACCTAAGTTACCTCCGAAAGACAAACGACAGAAGCTCTGTTGGAGCTAAAAAAGGAAACACTTTTATTGCCCTTACCTCGATATTCATCCAATTTCAGCACATTCTTTTGATATTGCAGTACCTATTTTTATTCTTTTTCAGGCCTGAAAAGCAGCAAAAACTTGGCTTATCTGTCATTTTAGTTGTAGGTATAAGATCAACAATTTCAACTTTGAACAGTTTGAACAATTTTAGGTATCTGGCCGTATTAGTGCCAGCATTGTGAATCAGGAGATATCTGATCTTTGAATCTATGACATACAGACATACAATGGATCACTGCAGTGTGCCAAAAGTAGAGCATTATGCTTATCTAATCTCAGCCTTGGTATGTTTTTATGTAGCACTGGCCCAATACCTTTTCCCTTATCTGCCACAACTTAGTTTTTATAGTTTGGGGAGACTACCTTACACATGGAATTTCAAATAGGCTGAAAGTTTTCAAGACGTACAGACTTGAATGCATCGAGGCTAACTGCAAAAATTCTGTTAATTGTGAGTGAACCTTCCAGTAAGCTGATGCACAGAATGATTCTTTCTCGCTAATAATAAAATTTTGAGGATAGTACATGGTACCCATTGTCAAAACACATTAAATGGCTTAGAGTGATCTCCACTAAATAAAACCATATCACGCTTGAAATAACTCCTTTCAAATGTTCAAATTTATACATAACGAGTGAATAAGTCTACATGATAGCAGGTTCAAAGGTATTCCAGGACTAACCTTAGCTCATATGAGCTCTTCATATTAAGGGACATCATAGGATCCGTTTTCCATTATTACAAAGACTGAAGGACAATATTTATGTCATACGCCACCTCTTGAATCCATAATTCCTCAAATAACAAGACAAGTCAGTGAGCAGCTTACTGTCTACACCAAACTTATTTAAGCTGAATCACCTTATTTGTAAGTTTTGCAATGCAAACCGCTGATTCTCAAATCTCCAAATCGGTGGTGAGCTTGAGTGATCTTCTAATGGCCCACCATTAGTATCTGAGCATGTTCTTGACCGATCACTCTTTGTAAGAACCTTTCTTCACCTCCCCTAATATGGTCGGAGGAAAAATAATGAATTCTTTCAATGTTGCATTGCAAAAGAAGGCCAATAATAATCTAGATGATAGGGTTTTGCACTTTGATTTTTTGAAAGATACATTTGATCAAACAAAACATGCATATGTACTGGGATTTTGTACATGTTACCAGGGAATGACCCCCTCATCACAGGATCAGTTGCAAAGTAGGCATCCATCCAATGCGGTGAGGGAATCCTTTTTGCAACGATTTCTGGAGATTAAATTATTTTACCCTAAGAATCAGAAAATAGTTATTTTGCTCTATTGTGCAATCAACCCTTTTGTATTGTGTGAGGTCCTAGACTTGCTAGCAAATCTTGGAAGAAAGTTAAATGATACGATACAATTTACTTCTTGAAGCATATATGATGCCCATACAAATAGAAGTCCTTTGTTGATTTGTAGCATATGTTCATAGTCTCTCTTGTAGCACAATGGCTTAATTTTCAAAGTCTTATTTGCTACACAACATAAGAGGTGGTTCCATAAGAGAATAACTTGACTTTAAAAAAGGAACATTGATGTTGAGATTTTACATTGTAATATAAAGTAGCTCCAAAAAAGTACCAAAAACAAGGTACTTTTGCACATTTGGGGCAACCTAGCAAGAGAGAAACAATTCTTTCTAGGTAGCATTAAAGGAGGCATCAACAAGAAAGCAATGTATTTGTCTATCCCTATATCTCATCACCTACGATGTCAAATTAGCTAAGCAAGATTAGGCTCCCATTATTTTAGAATTAAAACAAGAAATTGGTCAAAATCTCAAGAAAAGACAAAACCTTTCATTTATTGAAACCAAGAGCAAATGAAGATGAGCATCACATAGCACTCCAAAAACCCAATTCTTCATGTTCAAGCTTTAAAAATCTATAAATTCATCATCAAAAGTCATCCTAATGTCTACATGTTTTTCATGGTTAAAGACCTTTCTTATGGCTCTCATTTGATATTAAAATTGCCCAAAAATGTCTAAAAGTTTAAGGAAAATTGCATAACTAAGCCTCATTGATACTGCAATGTCAACATAGAGCCTTAGTCAACATAGGCCCATAGACAAAGTAGCATTAACAAAGCAAGCCTTTCAAGAACACCAAGGCGATACATGATAGCTCATCTTTAGTGGATTTAATTCATACAATCAAGTTGAAATCCATATGAAGAAGCTAAAAACAAAAAAGATGATAGAATACATAAAGCTAGCCAACCTCCATTATGCAAATCTAACTATGCTTATTGCTAGTAGGTCAAGAACCAAGTTAGAAAAGTAAGTGACTAGCTCATACCTATTGTATAAGAATTAGTACAAGCTTCATAGGGAAGCATGCCAAAAATTGTAAATCAACAACATGAAGCTTGAGGTCCTCAAGACAAGATTTGAAGATCAAAGGACCATTGTAGAGAATTTCTCCAAGAGGATGGTGGACAACCAAGAGTTGAAGTACATTATCAAGTCATTTAACATCAACTAGAAATATTTTGCTACCTAGTTCATTAATGCCAATGAAATGTTTTCAGCTTTATCATGTTCTTTGAAGGTGCCTACAATAGCAAACTTAGGTGAACTTACTTGGACCATTCACAATCCAAGAACTAAGGAAAAGAAATTGAAGATATTAATTGATGTATTCTAGCTGAAAGCAATAATAGGATAGCCACAACCAATACCAAGGCATAAGGAGCCACCATGGGAGTTGTCACCACCAAAAATATCATAAGGCATATAAATGCTTAATTAGAACCAATAAAAGGTAATTTATTGGGAAGCAACAAGAATATTTTGCTTACATCATTAAAAAGGAGCCTAGACATTTTTGGTAATGTTTTCGTCGTAAAGACTCTTCATCATTTAATTTTTCTTTTCAAGATATTTTGTCATTTTATAATCCACTATTTATAGGAGAAGATGATAATGCTACTACTATTGTACAACAAGCACCTCTTCAATTTACTCTGGCAAAATTATAGATTCAAATGGTTTATATGCAAAATCATTAAAGGGGGTAGGACGTGCTATTTATAGAGAAATTTGGCCCAAATTAAATTCAATATGGATTAAGGATTAGATCAACATTGGAAAAATAGTGAACCTATCTTGTTAAATAAAAGGGGATAAAAATAGTTTTAATAATTATCAAATGATCATTGAGAGTAATATTTTTGATAAGTTGTTGGGTACATTGCAAGAAAAGAGAATCAATTCTTGGGTTAAAGGTAACTAGGTTAGGACAAGATATCAAGCAGGTTTTAGACAAATAACTCCACTATTGATTACTTAGTTACTCTGAAACACTACATGAAGTTTACAAAAATGCCTAATAAAAGGTTTTTATTTATTTTATGATTTTCCAAAAATATATAATTCAGTGTTTCGTACAAAACTTAGCCTTCCTTTAGATTTGATTATAGTAACTTAAAGATTTTATGAGGAAGTAATTATTGAAATTACAAATAGCAATTCAAAGAAAAATTTTGAATTCTAAAGCAAAATTGAAGTTAAGCAAGGTTGTCCACTTTCTCTAACTCTTTTTGATACTTTATTGATGAAATACAAAAATGGTTGTGTAACAAGCAAGATAGTCATGCTCTCAAAATTAGATCCTAAGCAGTGAATCTTCTTTTGTATACAGATGATGCTACCTTGATTTCCACTACAACAGAAGATATAAAACATATATTGCAAATATTGAAAATTATTGTCATTCATCTAGTCTTCAAGTGAATATGAATAAAACCAAATTGAAGATCTAGGATACAAGAAATACTTGTTATAACTTCCATATTGAGGATACCAATGTACAAATAGTAGGCTTTTTTAAATAATTAGGGCTTATATCTATGAATAATTACATGTGGGAACTGCATCAAAGAAAGAATAGCATGAGGTTTCCAATCTCTATATCTTTTTAAAATCAAGTGCAAGAATTTAGGACTTTGGGCTTGGAAGGTTAGAAAACAAAATTTTCAAATTTTTATCTATCTTACATTATTCTATGGATGTAATGTTTTGGGACCTAGACCTAGCGCTAAACTTTTGAAAAATATTGAGAAAGAGCAGAAAATAAAAATTTTCTTCTTAATGAGTTCAAGGTGAAGATGCAAACATCTTGCTCAATGTTATTACATGAATGTAATTTATTACTTTTAAAACTAAAAGCCTTATGTAATTCATTACATCCACTCATGGCTTGCATATCTTAAGGCAACAAAAATTCTTTCAAGTAATGCTTGAGGACTCATGAAACTGTGGTTGGTATTTTCATGGTATAAAATGGTTGAGAGAATGTAATATCTCTTGTGAGGATGTGCAACAAAATCCCAAGCATATTCACTAGCTAGTCAAACAAAAGGTTTTAACATAGATGTGGTCTAATGTAGAAGGCAAAAACCAATTTTATTTATATCACATTAGATCTAATAAACTGGATGCAAAAGCTCAATATCTCTTTGCTACTATTCCAATCAAGTATCATATTGCTATCAACAAGTTTTGCTATTGATGAACAATGAAGCATCCAACACTCTACCATACAAGTCACAAGTGCTCACACATGACCAGATCGTAATCTGCAAATGGACAATGTTATTATGCTACGGGTTGATATTAAGTTTGTGATTATTGTCTTCCCACTTCAAGTTAGTGAAGACTAAGCATATGGTTTAACTCACAATGAGGCGTATATTAAGTGATATTATTAGGCCCTTAATACTCCTAGTTACAAACATAATGAAAATTAAAAATATAAATCTAAATCTAAGTAATGACTGTAATGAAAATCTACTCTAGCCTTGAGTGATGAGCATCCAGTCTTGGCTTACCATAAACATCTTGGGCTCATGTAATTGTTAATGGCCTATCAAGCATTATGCTACTAGGAAAACCAAGAAATAACATTACTAGGATTACCAAAAAATTACACTTAAATGCTTGAAACTAGTTGTACTCATTTCGCTTTATTAATGAACAAGTAAAGTAAAGTACTTCAAAATGTAAATGATTAACTAGAAAAGCAGGAAAATTAAACTAAGTAAAACAAGTAATCTAAGTGAATGCTGCAATGATGAGAAGCAATCTTGATCTTTATTTTTAGCCATGAATTATGCCCAAGAACACTTCACTCGAATAACGATTCCATACAACAACTAAACACCACACTACAGGCATTCACTCTATTGCTTAAACTATGAAACCAAACTACAAGAGTCTAGCTAAGGATGGAATGAAAAGTTTTGGATTGTGTGCCAAGTGCTAGTATTTATAAGGCTACACACATCTTGAGACATCATATCAACAATGACGTAGCATGTACCCCAACATCGTATCTATGACATCATTGCTACGATATTGTATTACAACAACAATTGACTTTATTATACCCCCACAATTGACTGGAAACTTGTCCTTGAGTTAAAACAAAATGAGAATAGAGTCCGTTACAAAATTTGGTGGTAGATTTAACTTGACATGACTTACTAACTATTTACATGACTTAGAATGCTGCAATAATATTTTTACAAAATAACACAGTTACATGATGAGACAAAAACAAAATTTGAAGTAGCTCGATGTAGATCATGTTCTAGGTGGTGGAGGCTCTTCCATTAGCTTCTTTCCTTTATCATCAAGCTTTTGGAATTGGTAGCCGTTGAGGAGTGCGAGAAGTTTCTCTTCTTCTATCCTTGGGTCATGTACCATCCATACTTGTTAAGCAATGTTAAATGAAGTGAGCACATCCCATGGGCATGGTAGTCACGCAAACATCTTATTTTCTTTCACATACCAAGCTGCAAAATGTCATCTTTTTTCTTTAAATGCTATAGTTGTCTTCATTAATTCTTGATAGTTAGATATGTGATGCACCAAATTTGCTGCTACATCTTTATGTCCATGCTAGCTAGCCTTGATAATTTCTAGTTCTGAGTTTGGCACATGTAGCTTCTATAATGCATCTTTCCTATCAACAAATTCTCTTTCATACATGGCATACAAGGCCACTACCTGTTGCTCTAATTTGTTTCTAGCCTACTTCTTGTTAACATGGCCAAATTAGCATACTAGAGGATTGCTAATCCTATGTACTTTGTTGAGTCTTCTATCTACAAGTCCTTGTTCTTTACTTCGGCTTGGTGGACATGGGTGAGACTATCCAATATGGGTTGCCAATCTAGATTTTGTGTAGAAAGGGAACTAATTTTGGCTTTTGCCATCTAGATTTCTTTTTCATTGATTTGCTTGTACATGCCCACCAGATCTCTAAAATTCTCTTTGAGTCTTTCGTGCTTCTTGGTCTTGTTTTTCCATATGCTTATTTTGATTACTAACTTCTTGCAGATGATGCAAACTTCTTCCATTGATAAGGTTCTGTTCTTGTGGGCCAAGTGACTCATGTCTTGGTTGACTCTAACCAATTGTTCTCTAAGTTGTTGAATGCTTTCTTCAAGAATAGTTTTATGCTTTTCAATGTTGGTCAACTGAGCATTATCAACAACTAATTCTTTATTCTTCTCTTGTAATGCTATGAGTGCTTTGACATGTGCATACGTTTGAGACTCTACCACTAATGCATCCCCCACTACTTTCTCCTTCTCCTTCTTCATTTTCATGTTGTGGGGAAATTAGTTACTTCACATGGTTAGTTTTGAATTGTTCTAGTTGCTTAGGTGCCACAAATTGTGTAGGGTCTCTTCTTTCAACTCTTAGATTTTCCAACTCTACTTGTAACTGCTACACTTCGTTATCTATGTGTTTAGCTCTACTTTTAACCATGACTATGGCTATTAGATTAGACTAGACCGTAGTGATATTGCTTAGGATGTCAAAAAGATCTTGCATTACTTGGTGCATCTATAATAGTTTGTCCAAAATATCTTCATGCTCTATAGGGGTGATTGAGGATTCAACAAGCATTTGAGCATTCCACGCTCTTAAGATATTAGTCGGTGACATAACAAGAACATTGAAAGATTCCTTAATATGATCAATCATGATCACTATGGCTCTTGCTACATTATAATGTTTCATGACTACAACAGTGGCACCTTCACCATTTTTGAGCATTACTTGAAATGATTTAGCATTCCCAAAAATCTATTGTGTCAAATCTTCCTTTCTCCTACTTGCAATAACACCTGCCCACTAGCTAGATCTATTGAGATTTTGGGCCTTATAGAGCTCTCTTGTACTTTGTACAGATTTTCTCCTTCCCTTGTTTTTCAACTTATTATCTCTGCAATTTGTTACATGTGGCTTATGGATGGTTTGTAATCCTATAGCAGCAACAATGGTACTTCTTGTTGTTGCTATTGCTACTACTGACTAGTAGCAAGAATGTTACCAGCAAGCATGGAACCTATAGCTCATTCGGTGCTTATTGATTTTTCTATTTGATCCTTCTTTGATGGCACTAGCTTCAACATATCTACATAGGAAGCATTTTGGGCCTTCCTTGGGACATCATGATTCCAGCTTGCTTGCACACCTTCCTAATGAGAAAAGAGAATGGAAGTCTTGGCTTTCTTACCTTCTTCTCTTCAAATCACCTTAGGATTTCAAGGAAGAATATATAGGTAATTTTGGCATTGAGTTTTTCCATCAAAATTGCACTTCCTCTGCCACATCTATGGATATTCTATTGAGCCTTTTTGTTGGAAACAAATGATAGGTTCCAATCTTGAAGTATATTTTCTCTTCTACCAAGAGCTCAATGTAGTCCTTATCATCTTTTTCATATGCCCTTTGCAACCATTTCTTCTTAGCATCGGTGTCTAATCTTGTAGATATCTATGCAAAATTTTCCCCTTCAATTGGGATGTTAAGGACTTTAACAGTTATCTCTACAAAGTATGACATAGAGACTCCTTCAATTCTTGTCGTAGCATCAACCTATTTGTTCTACCAAAACTAATATGTTTCTCCTATATACCATTCTCCACTATTAGACAAAGTAGGCCATAAAGAAGATTCTTGGAGTTACATCTTTATAGTTCCTGAAGCAAACTCAATGAAATGATCAAAATTTAGCTCCATGATGACCATGAACATGATGGATTTTTCTTAGATTTCTTGATGACATTTAGGAGACAATGTAAGGTGTTGTCCTTGTTTAGGCACTAATGGAACTTTGACTTCTCCCTATGCAAAATGCTCAGTAATAGGAATTTTTTAGTGAATGCTAAATGATTGGGCCTCCTATTCTATGTGCTTAGCTTGTGGGATTTGTTCCCCTACTTCAACTCTCCCATGGCCTCTCGTTCTTTTGCTCCCATGCTGGAAGGTCCTTCAGCTACTGGTCTCTTTGGGATCATCTACAATCGACAAGAATTCAAAAATTATTAAAGTGTCTAAATTAGTTCGTAATAGTTCTTTAGTTTTCTCATATCCTTGGTTAGATCAAATCCTTTTCTTATTAGAATTGTAGAGTTGCCTTAAAATAGTTAGAATGATCTACTAGAAGAATTCATTAAGTTATTTAGCCTGATTTTTATTGATTCGTGATGATATCTTTATTATTTCCTTATACTTACCCTTATACTATCTTCCAGGTGTTAGAAAACTTTTGGCTCAAATTTCATGATGTCAACATAGTGTACCTTCAAACGACTAAGTTGAGTGCTCTAGGATCAATAGGGTTTAATAATTTTGGAAATTAGAGCTACAAGGATGAAGTTATGGCCTTGGGAAGTTAGTGTGTAAGAGCTATGAGGAGAAACTACAAAAACTTTTCTTGCTACAAATGAGAAGAATGAAAGATTTCACTAACTCCCACACTTATATATACTATTTTTATATGTGTGACATCATAAGGGCTATGATATCGTAGCTACAATGTTACCATCAAAAAATTTCAAATTTTTGTTAAATTTTTTGCAAACAAAATGAGTCAATTGGAATGTTTGAAAGATGTGAAACTTGTTTAAAGGATCTTGGGCCATTAACGATGCATAGTTTTTGAAAGTTTGGCATTCAAAGGTCATAAGGAAGGAATCTCGAGAAATGAAAGTTCATTGAATGGATAGGAGATGGGTTTAGAATTTGAAATGTATGGATAGATTATTAGATGATATGGAAAGTATTTAATAGATCTTGATTATTTTGAGAAGGTACAAGATGATGTGGAATTGCTTGCCAGGTATGAAATACAAGAGTTATACAAGTGGGTCATTCCCAAAGCAGGCTCTAGTCCTTAGTGCCCTTGTATAATAATGCTTAAAAATGTCTTTAGGCACTCAAGGAGTTGAATGTAAGATATGCTTGTCTAGCAAAACACACATGTTAGTATCGCCAAATTGGGAAAATGATGTTCTATTATGCAAAACCATAAAGTTATGATTAAATATACAATGAGGTGAGATGGATTGTAGAAGAAATTGCTAAAACTTGGGATGTGAGGTGTCTTACCATAGGCATAATGAATTCTTGTATGTAATTTGTGGTTAAGGTAATCATTAGTCCTTCTTTCCAAGATTCAAGCCAAGTCTAAACCACTTTCCAATGACATTGCATTGTTTCATCTTTGGGAATTATAACCATAAGACTACCACTTGTAACGAGTATTATCACTTGGCGTGTTGTTCAAGAAAGGAGCTTATTCATTGCACTTTTTTTTTTTTTTGAGATTCCTGAGAAGTTGCCTACCTTCAAGCATGGGTAACATGTCTTTCCAGTGACATGGTAAGGTAGCACTTATTGTACTTTTACTTCTATTTTTTTGTTATATCTATAAAGATATAATACATCCTTAGCAACTGGATAAAACTCATAGCAATAATCCAAGAGAATCCACAAGTTTCTTTGATGTCACATCCTTGTCATTCCCATTTGGTTCTTCACTCTTCTGTCCAAGCATAATGATCACAAGTTTATTCTTAATTTTATTGTGAGAAGAATATCATTATGGCCATGGTAAGAACTTCTTATTATTGAAATGGATGGATGGATGTCATGGTCTCACTATATAGGTAATTAGTCCCTTATGATTTGATAATATAGAGAAATATTCACCTTATTGGAACTACATCTTGCTTTATTTAGTGTATTTTATTGGAAAATCAACAAAAATATGTACAAGGAAAATGATGCAATTCATAGAAAAATGGAAAAATAAAGAAAGGATTTGAAAAATATCAAAGAATAGTAAATGATTAAGAAATGAAAAAGTTTAAAAGAATGAAAAGAGATCAAAGAATATGAAAAATTGGTAAGGATTTCTAATGGTGTGCTATTTTTACCGTTATTTATGTTCTTAATTAACTGATTAACCCTAAGGTTCATTGAGGCTCACAACGATGTGAGTGATATCCCTTATGTTCAATTGGCATAAAAAACACTTAGTCCCTGGCAACGGTGCCAATGATGAGTGGCGAGGTACCCCTACACTCAACCATACGAATACGAGTGTGCACGCGCGATCCAATTGAACTTCGCAGACTAAATGCCTTAACGCCACAAGAAACACTTGGGGTTAATCGTTCGTTGTCTTCCCAAGCTT